>CM070876.1:43440194-43532694 GCA_036365515.1 Torymus aiolomorphi | reverse complement strand
GTTCTTGGAATAAAATATCCGTTAGAATACTCTGTAACAGATTGTCATGTATGTTAGATTACGTTTAATGACGTATTATTAATAATAATATTAATCAACAATTTATGCAACTTGTATCACCGGTAATTTGTTGTTACTTTATTTATTTACCCGGTCTCTTCTTCATTAATCAAAATGATCTCAATTTATTAATGAAAAGTGCTTAAAACAATAAATTGTTAACCAACTGATAAACTATCGCTAATAATAACTTTATTAATTACTTAGTTTAATTGTTTTAATTAATCTTTATTAACCTCTCAAGTTAGATTTATTTGTTATCATTATTAACTATACGTTGGATAACATTGTTGCATATTGTCTCAATTATCTATTAAATTGCAATTATTTTCAATATTATTTATCAATACCTTAAACTAATAGTTATCTATAAAATATATTGGAATTTGTTGCTAAATTTGTTATCAAATCACGTGGATTCTCAACAATTGTTTATCCTTGCTTATATGGCAATTATTAAACATCCTTCATGCATTTATTATTAACATTTCTATAGTCATAATGCTATTAATTAATTATACGTTCAATTATGTTTTATTACGCAACTCTTAAATTTCTTGCTAGTCGTTGACAACTTGTATAAACAAAGCCTTTATTTATTTATTGCAATTGACATTAATTATCCCCGAATTGGTCGTAGTTCATTAACTTTATAACGTTGCATGATATCATTAACCTTCAATTTACGTTGAGCAACGTTTGGTTACTATTCTCCCGGAAAACTACTTAATTATAAACAATTGTTGTTATTACGCGTCAGTACCTCCAAAAATAGCCAATTATCCGGATAATTCGAGATTGTTCTTAAATTTGTTGTTAATTATCTATAATTGCGTTTTATTGTTTATTTTTAGCCCCTGTGATAAATTATAGTTGTTAATATTATTAATACCCTTAGTTGGTTATGATGATTGTTGCTAATCAACTCGTTAACTATTTTTAGTTATTATATACATTTATTTACACAACCTTGCACAACGTTATTATCCTCCGATTATACGTCGCGCAACGTTTGCTATACAATACCGCGCATTCTTAAATAATTATAAGCGTTATATTTTAACAGTTAATTATCAGCGACGGTGATACTCATGATTTGTTAATTACTGTCATATTGTTGATTATTATGTTCTTTAGAGACTGTCTACATAGTGGGTTTTGGGCTTTGAGCTTTGGGCTTTGGGCAATGTGTAAAAAAATCGTTGTCTGTTATCTTGTAAGTTCACAACCTGTGGTTGAAGACGAACAGAACTTCTATACAACTGAATACTGACATAACCTTATAATTGATCACGGATTGTGAATTTACAAGATAACCGACAACGATTTTTTTTACACATTGCCCAAAGCCCAAAGTTCAAAGCCCAAAACCCACTATGTAGACAGTCTCTTAACATCGCTGTATCTGTTATCCAAATGATTATCAGAACACCAATTATACCCAAGATTTTAATAGAGATTGTAGTATTTGTTAATAATAATCACAGTATTTGTTATTATTTTATCCTCTTATTATTTACTCTAATATTTCAGTTGGGCTCATTCTCGTGTCAGCAATCCGCATGAATGAGTAGTGTAAAAGGGTTCGACCGATTACACTCATTGTAAAAGGGGCTCAAAGTCGGGTCTATGTCGGTTTCATACTCCAAGGAACGCCAGTTCCTTACACGGAAAAAAGAATAAGACGCGCCTGGTTACAGAAGGTGCGGAACGGATACAGTGCCGTAAGTCCGTAACTGTATTGATGACAGAATGAAACGGTCGCGGTACGCTATACTTGCGCGCGGGACAGTCAAAGGCGCGCAACGCCAGCCGTTGAGTGATGAAACGTCGCTCGTTCCAGTGCGCTGGAACGACTGTCGTTTCGCAGCCGAGACGCACGCGGTTTCGGGCTGAAACAACAGCGCATTGCTAAAGTTGCGTGCGATGGCGTTTCGAGGCCGAACGCGCCCGGTTCGCGCGCTGAACTCGAGTGGTTTCCGCACGCTGAAACCACTACTGTTAAACAGCCGGGACTCGCGCGGTTTCGGGCCGAAGCGACAGCACATTGCAAAAGTTGCGTGCGATGGGGTTTCAGTCCGAAACCGTGCGCTTCTTGGCTGGAAAACTGATTTGAACTATTTTCATGCTGAGACGCGCATGGATTCCATCATGCAGCACATTATTGCTACTTGCAAAACCACTGGACAATTGATCTATATATATGGGAGTCTTTTTCCTTTTTTTTCACGTCAACGAAAGTACTTTCATGAATTTTTCTTTTTAAATTTCGTTCAACTCGACACTGATTGTTTTTCGTCATTAAACAGAGATGCTTTTGCTCTGTAATCATTAAAGAGATGACCAATATACATTCTAATGGTTTATTTGGAAGATAATCTTATACTCAGTGTACTGGTATGGTATAGCCGAATGCTTGTATGAACCTAAATTCGTTATACTAGTATTATTCCCCGTAGGAAAAAGTTTTGTGCACAAATAAAATTTGTGCATAAATTTGTGCATAATTTAAAAATTGTGCATACATTTGTATATAAATGCATGCACACGTGCACACGAAAACCGTGCACGAATTTGTGCATAAACATATGCACAATTATTAAATTATGCACAAATTTATGCACAAATTTTATTTGTGCACAAAACTTGTGCATACTTTTTCCTACGGGTCGCTCCTCATGTAGTGAAACAGGGTTTCCAAAAGTAATTTGTAGATCACCCTTGATTCGTTCACAGATTCCGCTATATACAATCGATTATTATCTGTAAAATTATTAGCCGGTTGCATGGAAACGTAAAAAATAATTTTCAATCAAACAATTTATATTCGTCACATTAAAAGAATAACCATAAAAATCTTAACATTATATTCGCTTTATAAATAATTACTTCTTTTTTAGAAAATAGTGTAGTTGCACTGCAGGAGTGCCGTTACTTTTCAAAAAAATTGTCGTTACACTACTTGTGACGCTATACGATTTTCGGACGATAATGGCACTGCTTTCATCAAATAGTGCGACTACACGGCTCTCAAGACATAAATATTTTTGCCGCAAAAATACTGTTTTTATGAGTGTACAAGTCGCAAGCATCACTTACGACTTGCAGATCATCCACTTCTTATCGCTGAGTCTAATTTTTTTAATTCGAAAAGACATACCATACAAATTTTAAGTTCATTGTTTTTGAAAGTAGTGCAACTACTTTATGCAAATAGTACTATCACCTTTTAAAAATCGTGTAGCGCTCTACGCAAATATCGATGCCACGAGTAGGGTACAATTTTTTGTAAAGTAGCACTACTACAATAAATTTTATTTGTAGTTGCACTACTTGTACCGCCGCTATTCGTGTAGCAAAATATGTTGCTGTAGCGCAAGTTCGGATTTGCCTAACACTGATTTTCGATAAAACTTTACTGATATCAGTATAAAACATTTATACACGAATTTTCAAAAGAATGTATAATGCTTCCAATGTATATTCAAGTACTTTTTATATCAAAAATTCAAACGTTCGCGCTTTCGCAATACACCATCATCACGTGATCATTTTAATCTACCAATAACAACGATCTGAGTTTTAAAGTATCTTCTTTAGTAAGGAAAAAAATCATATAAGGTAAGTTAGTGCAGGTAAGTTGGTCTAATTTTCAGTTTTATGAAAATTAAATTCGATTCCTTTTTAATCATAACATCGCAGTATCTACTTTTTACGAGTCAATGGACTTGCAAAACAAGATATAGTATTTTTTTTCCATAAATGGCAAACATTTTTACATAATTTGATTCCCGGAAACTGAATAGATCCACGATCTATATACTGAATTTTTCATAAATCTTGGAAAATAACAATGTTTTGTAACCAAAATTTTTAAAGTAAAAGGAAATTCAAACTATCCCGTAAAATAATGCATATTATAACAATTTTAGTAGACTACTCATTACTATTGTACGAAAAAATTTTTGACTAATAATAATCATGATTAACTATTAAAAAAAGGCAAAAAATTAATTGAATGTGTAAAATTTATGTAAAATTCATACAAAATACGTATAAAACTTGTATAAATTGTATACAAAATTTGTATCAAGTGTATCAAATTTTTACAAATTTTTTCCGAAAAAATGTATATAGTTTATACAAGTTTTGTACATATTCTTAGACAAATTTCATATATATTTTGTACAAAATATGTATGTTTTCAGTAGCGACCTGTATTTTACAAAATTCTGCACAAATATGACCAATATTTAACAATTTCCATTTATTGACTGTCTGAAAGAGTAAATTGGTAACATGTAAACAGTCGAGTGCGTAACGCGTAAGTCGACAGTAACGCTTGATAGGTACAGAGAAAAATATTTGTGTTTAAAAATTCTTAAAAAACTCGCTGAATGTGTCAGAATCTGACTATGAACTGAAGCCACAATCAGCCTTGCGATGAGAAATTTCTTTGCAATCAAAAAACGGAAGGAATCATCAATTTTCCAATAATTATAAAAATAATAGCACATCGTGGATCCATTTTAACAAGATATTTTTTAACAAGATTATATATATATTTACATCTATTGACTTGTACAAAAAAAAATACCATAATAGTTAGATGCTACGCTCAAAAACAAATGGTAAACGAATTCAATTTTTATGTAGCTAAAAATTGGACCAACTTACCTTGCAAGACACCCCATCCAATTAAAAATTGTTGCTTCTGAAGCCGGTATTGCAAATGACTCGTCAGGTCGACAATTTTATAGAAAGTCAAAAAATAAAGGATTTTCAAATGCGTGTCGATGAGAACAACTATTAATTTGTAGTCAGAGGTGAAAATTGACGTCCAGTGCGCGCTCAGCAAGGGAAAATAAGAAAAGCCCAAAAATTTATTTTTTACTCTCAGTATTGCTGAAGGCAAATATTTTGAAGAAATACGCATTCGGCAATGGAAAAATGTATCGCTGAAAGTATTGATCAATTTTGATAAATATATCTTGTATTTATTAATAAAAACAGTATTGATTTACGTGATAAATGTTTTATTGTAATAAAAAAAGGTTACGTAGTCAATAATTTCAAATAAAACATTGGAATATACAAGTATTGGTCATCTCTTTAATGATTACAGAGCAAAAGTGCATCTCTGTTTATTAAATGACGAAAAACAATAAGTGTCGAGTTGAACGAAATTTAAAAAGAAAAATTCATGAAAGTACTTTCGTTGGCGTGAAAAAAAAGGAAAAAGAGACTCCCACATATAGATCAATTGTCCAGTGGTTTTGCAAGTAGCAATACTGTGCTGCATGATGGAATCCATGCGCGTCTCAGCATCAAAACACCGTTCGTTCCGTCCAAGTGAGCTCAAACCACCGCCGTTTTCCAGTCAAGAAGCGCGCGGTTTCGGACCGAAACCCCATCGCACGCAACTTTAGCAATGCGCTGTCGTTTGAGCCCGAAACCGCGCGAGTCTCGGCTGTTTAACAGTAGTGGTTTCAGCTTGCGGAAGCCACTCGAGTTCAGCGCGCGAACCGGATGCGTTCGGCCTCGTAACGCCATCGCACGCAACTTTACCGATGCGCTGTTGTTTCAGCCCGAAACCGCGCGCGTCTCAGCTGTGGAATGGCAGTCGTTTCAGCGTGCCGAAACCATCCGAGTTCAGCACGCGAACCGGGCGCGTTCGGCCTTGCAACGCTATCGTACATAACGTTACCAATGCGCTGTCGTTTCAGCCCGAAACCGCGTGCGTCTCGGCTGCAAAACGACAGCCGTTTCAACGCACTAGAACGAACGGCGTTTCGTCACTCAACGGCTGGCGTTGCGCGCCTTTGACTGCCCCGCACGCAAGTACAGCGTACCGCGACCGTTTCATTCTGTCATCAATACAGTTACGGACTACGGCACTGTATCTGTTCCGCACCTTCTGTAACCAGGCGCGTCTTATTTTTTTTCCGTGTACAAGCTCAGCTGCTCAGCTTGTCTGGCTCGTTGTACTTGTTTCCGTAAGTGACACAGCGCCGCGGATGATACCAAAAAAGGCTGGGCCGAACTTCGCGAAAATAAGTGAAAAAGTGTCAGTGCGGAGTGAACACGAGAAAGCTGCCTACTACATATAACGTATAATCACTAAGTACAGTGCTTCGCTTCCTCTCTGGTTCTCATCCACCATGTCAACCATGTGCGCACGGCAGTCCGGCAGACGGCAGTCATCAATGTTTATCAGCAGTCACTGTGTCTCCTAGATTTCTATGGACCGATATTGATGTTGGTCGAGTTCTCTGCTAATTTAGTTGTGGTCTTTTCCTTGAGTAAGTATTATTTCAATAATACTAGCTTCTTTCTAATCTTGCAGGATTTTCATCTTTTTTTCACAAGGACATTTTGGTAATGGGTCTGAAGTTTGCAACGTTGGAGTCCAACGAAATAAAAAAAAATTCATTTTGCTTCACGTTTATATTAAACGCCTCTGCTAAACGACCATCAGATCTGACGGCCAAATAACCATAACACATTTAAAAACACGTAAAAACCGTTGTTTTGAGAGTCTGACCTGGAAGGGACTATTATTTCTTTAGTGAAACCTCAATCCTGTCTATTTTTTTCTTTATTTAAGCGTCAATTCTTCAACTACAGAAAATTAAAGGTTAGGTTTTCGTTCCAAAGATCCCTTTCCATTCCCTACAAGTATCTTAAACATTCCCTACATAATGGAATACATGCTGAGCGATAGTTTATCAAGTTTCAGATCTACATAATTAGCAAGTCTGAAGATATTGAAATTTTTGTGCTTTTTCAGGAAATTTTTAAGAAAGAAAAGTAATTTCCTCCAAACTGGCTGATTTATTTGATCTGAAACTCAATATACAATGCCTCAGCATACATTGCATTGTGTGTGAATATTCTGGTAAACTTTGAGAAAGGGTGAAGAGGTTTTAGTCGAAAATGCACATGCGGCTTTTCGACTTTTCGTTCCAAAGATCCCTTTCCATTCCCTAAAAGTATCTTAAACTTTCCATACATAATGGAATACATGCTGAGGGACAGTTTATCAAGTTTCAGGTCTACATAATTAGCAAGTCTGAAGATATTGCAATTTTTGTGCTTTTTCAGAAAATTTTTAAGAAAGAAAAGTAATTTCCTCCAAACTCGCTGATGGCAGATGGAGTAGATCTGAAACTTAATATACAATACCTCAGCATGCATTGCATTGTGTGTGAACATTCTGGTAAACTTTGAGCAAGGGTCAGGTTGTCTTAGTAGGAAATGCACATGCGGCTTTTCGACTTTTGAGCCCAAAGATGCATTTCCATTCGCTAATTATATCTTAAAGTTTACACACACCATTCAATAATTGCTGAGGGATTGTATATCAAGTTTCAAATCTAAATAATCAGTAAGTGTGAAGCTATCGCCTTTTCTGTGTGTTTTTCAGGAAATTTTCAAGAAAAAAATGTCTTTTCCTAGATAATGGCTGATTGAGTAGATCTGAAATTGCTTATACAATCCCTCTGTATCTATTGCATTGTTTGTGGAAATTCTGGTAAACTTTGTAGAAGGGTCAGGTGGTCTTAGTTAAAAATGCACATGCGCTTTTCCGATTTTCAAGTCCAAAGACCCCTTTCAATTCTCTCAACATATCTTGGTAAATATATAGTGCTATGTATGATCTTATCGACACGCTAACACTTTATTGCGACTAGTTTGCTGTGAGAATGTTTTCTCGTTTACTTTACAGCTAGCACCTATCCTGCAACTATTCCCTTCTTTTTGGCAGGAGCATGGCTTCACTGTGTTTCTAGCGTTACCAATTTATTCATGTTTTAATTATTCTTTATGTTACATTGGGTGAAGAGCTCCTGCAGACGACATCGCGTCGTCGTCAGCTACCGTTTTTTATTGGGACCGTATGTTGGATTGATTGACATATTCTATGTGGACATTGACAATCTTTGAACTCGTTGAAAAACTTATCTGGTGAGTAGCTTACTGTAAGAAAGTTTATTTGGTTATACTTTTCATCTAGCATCTATCCTGCAATAATTTCCTACCCCTTTGACAGGAGTGTAGCTTCTCCGTGCACCCTCCGTTGCCAACTTATTCTTGTTGTAATTATGTTTTTGGCCTAGGACGAAGAGCTCCTGCAGACGACATCACGGCGTCCTAAACACCTACAGTTACCGTTTTCTATTGGGACCAGATGACGGAAACGTGTATTGTGTATGGGCAAAAAGCTCCTGTGGATGAGATCATCTTGAGTTGCTGCTTTCACAGTTTCACTACATCATCAGCCGCGTTCAGTTACTGGTCTTTATGGTAAGAAGCTACGGTATTTTTAATGAACTGTTACAGAAAGGAAATAAGTTTTAATGATCAAATGTGTGATTTGAAAAAAATGCAGTTTTTTAGTTCAATAAGGTGATGTAAAATAACTAAAAATATTTTATCTATAAATAAGTGTATTTTTTATTAAATTTTAGCATATTCAAGTTAATAAAAGTATTTCTAATGCATTGTTATAGGAAGAAAACAAGTCTTAACCGTTATTACTGGCATCTCAGTAATTTATCGGTTTGTAGAATACACCAAATAACTAACAAGATTAAAGATGACACCGTGTACATGGTGCACAGCTTTCGTGAAGAATATGTCTGTGGTGTAAGTATGTTTTTTCTCTTTTAGCTGACTCAACTTTTTTTTTAGTATAATGCGTGTTCACAAATGTCTATTAATACTTTTATTAATTTTGTAATTATACTTGTAGTTTGATTTTTTAATTAAACTACTAATTTAACGAAATTTTTTAATTTTCATCAATTGTTGTAATTTTAATAGTTTAGCAGAGTAAAACATGTATATATGCTTATAGTGGGCAATTAATTCTCTATGGTATTTTTTCTGTCTATTTTTCTATTTAAACCTTTTTGGGCTTATGATAATTCTACGCTTATTCAGAGTTAACGGATGCATGGAATGGATTTTTTACTGCAACTGTTCCAATTTTTATATGTATCGTACAAAATTATATTAAATTTTATAAAACCAGTATTGTAAGAATTATATATATATATATCTAATGATTATTCTGTTTACAGATTTGGAAACTACTCTGCAATCAATGGGTATTTATGGCATCCAAGTACTCGAGTAAGTACTTCACTTCAGATTTGGACTTCACTCCCCCAGGATCACCTAGGCGAACACGACGGAGAAGTGAAGTATTTGACTGTACCCATAGGTGATAGTGTGATAATTTATTCTAAGCAGAATTTAGTCAAATATATTATTGATAATCCATTTCTTTAGTTTTTTTTTATTTAGTGTAATTATTTTTCATATTAAATTTAAAAAATTTCTATTTTTGTTTTTTCTTCCTGGCAAAAGAGACCATGTTGATAGAAAGTTTTCTGATTTTCCCTTTTCTTTTCTACACGTGTCAGGGTATTCGAATCTAAAATAACAACCATTATTTACTAAACCAAATTTTTTTCCCAGTACAGTTCTTCAGAATGGACTCTCAATATGGTCATTATATGACCATCATAAAGCAGGAGACTTTAAAAAAAATAGGACCAAATTGGGAACGGCAACTTTGAGAAACTCAACAATGGCATTACAGTGGGTAACCTTGAGTGAAGGGCTTCCTGATACGCACATCTTGGCAGTTTCATCTTTCTGCAGATTATCCATGGAAGTTGATCTAGTCTGTATTTATTTTAATTCACTGGGACCACTGTGGGCTCTTCTTTGAATAATTATTATTTCAGTAATCTACTGCTTTCGACCATTTCTATAGCTTCATTTTTTGTTTCAGTGTTTTCATTATCCTTTCAGAAAAAACAGCAACTATAAGAGGCGACTGGTCAAATTTAACAGGTCTATTCCTCATTTATTGATGTGGTTGACATTTACTTTGAATGATAGAAATCTGCTTTTATAATGCATTTCAGGCATCTCATGTATTTTTGAGCTTATTTTATTTTTTATAGGTATAATTTAATTAAAAAAAATTAAGTCATGCAATTACTCAGATTTAATTGAGGCACTGCTTGTGTATTTTTTATAGAACTGTATTTTCATTTTTTTTATTAAATTACGTGTACTTTCAAAAAGATAAAGTCAACTCAAAAATACATGGGATGTCTGAGATGCATTACTGAAGCCGGTTTCTATCATTCTTAGTCTTTTGGATTAAGTACGGACACATCACCTCAAAGTAAATATCGATAACATTGAATGCTCAATGCACCTGCTAAAGCTGACAAGTGGCTTTTATATTGTAGGAGCCGGATGAATTTTCTTATTAAGTTTTTAATTTTGGCCTGTATACTGTAGTGTAGTGTAGTGTGAGTGTGTCTCAAAATTCTATACATCTATAGCTTGTCCTGCCGTAACAATAAATCTGAGTACGTGTAAAAATTGTGAAAAAAGTTATTTTAATCTGTAAAATTCAGTTTAATTGTAATAGTTAATGAACAATGAGCTTATTGATTAATTACCAATATAAAAGTCACCAGTCAGATTTAGCAGGTGTACTTATCATTCAGTGTTGTTAATGTTTAGTTTGAGTAAATGTGCTTTACTATTTAATGTAAAAAAGTATAAGAATAATAGAACTCTTCTTCTATAATCTATTTCAGGCACCGTATGTTTTTTAAGCAAATTTCTTCTTTCTAGAAGTAGGTATAATTTAATAAAAAAAAAATTGAGATATCCAATTTTTCAGATTTAGCCGAGGCACTGCCTCGGAATGCCCAAAAGAATTTTATATATTTTAACTAAATATATAAAATGAAATATGATCATAATGGACATAGCACTGAACTTGTTTTATATGGCATTTGACAGTTTAGAATATTTTGAATTATATTTAACACCAACAGTTTCTTAGTAAACAATAGTTTTATTGAAAGATCGTATGTTGTGCGGTGATCATTTTTATTATTAATGATTTTTTACCATTCCCGAGCTGAAAATATTACGTTCGCGTTTTTTAGTCGGGAGCGTAGCTAGGCGTTTGCCAGTTCAGAGCACGTATGAATTGCCAGAGCCGAAGGCGCGGGTGGCAAACATGTGGTCTAGGGTGGTCTTCTTTATCCTCGTGTTGTGTATATTATTTTTCACCATATTCGGACCGAAAGGGAGGAGGTATTTTATCAGAATGGTAAAATGTTAGATGGGTATTTTTTCAGAAAATATACTATCGTTTAAATTATTTTTCGAATCCGATACTGTTGATTCCGAACAGGAGTTATTCAGAACACACAAGAAATTATTTATTTTCGAAAAGAAAATATCAGAAAAATTTGTATCTATAAAAATTGAAAACAGATTGCATGAAATTATAAAAATACTTTTTACTAGAAAAATAAAATTCCGAAAAATCTCAAACGTTCATTCCTATACGATTTTCAGCTCATTTGTCGACATTTTAGCTTTTCTGAATCACTGCATTTTCTACAATTTAATCGTTAGGTAGAAATGGCATTCGAAAAATTGACATGACATATTATATAAAAATAATTCAATGAAGATATTATGGCCTTCTTGCCAAATTTTTTCGAATTTTTATATATTATACATATTAAACATTCGGAAAATTTACCCTTCTATCATAAGATATTCTAATTTGTTTTTTTATCTTTCTGAGAAAATATCCATCTAACATTTTACCATTCTGATAAAACACCTCCCCCCGGACCGAAAATACCACGTTCCCATTGCGGAGTTGGGAACAAAAGTGGTACTTTCGGCCAGTGTATGTTGAATATTATATTACACAACAACAACAAGGGAGGTAAGAGTTGGCTAGTATATATATATATATATATATATATATATATATATATATATATATATATATATATTACATATTACAGAAATTAATAATTTAAACTAGCCAACTCTTACCTCCCTTGTTGTTGTTGTGTAATATAATATTCAACATACACTGGCCGAAAGTACCACTTTTGTTCCCAACTCCGCAATGGGAACGTGGTATTTTCGGTCCGGGGGGAGGTGTTTTATCAGAATGGTAAAATGTTAGATGTTTAAATTATTAATTTCTGTAATATGTAATATATATATACTAGCCAACTCTTACCTCCCTTGTTGTTGTTGTGTAATATAATATTCAACATACACTGGCCGAAAGTACCACTTTTGTTCCCAACTCCGCAATGGGAACGTGGTATTTTCGGTCCGGGGGGAGGTGTTTTATCAGAATGGTAAAATGTTAGATGGATATTTTCTCAGAAAGATAAAAAAACAAATTAGAATATCTTATGATAGAAGGGTAAATTTTCCGAATGTTTAATATGTATAATATATAAAAATTCGAAAAAATTTATATATATATATATTCCAGAGTAATGTAGATACATGCAAATGACAAAATATTACATTACATTACATAAGTAACCCTGTAAGGAAAATGTATCTCCTGCATTCAGGTCCGGATTCTTAAATATACTATACGTGTGCAACATCAGAACATGCATTCTGCGGCTAGCAACACGTCTCACTCATACCCACTCTCATCTCACATACCCACTCACAAACTCATACTTACACAACATTCACACATCTTCAATCTTAAAATCTAATTAACAAATTTTATTATTTTTCTGTATATATTTTTGCAATGCATAATAGTAGTATATTCGATTGTATTACTATATGTACATAATTGATCTAGTATAAAATAAACATATAAAATTTATAAAATTTATAACAGGGAATATAATTTTGTCAATTTAACAAATGTTTCCAAGTATCCAATTTTTCAATTTGATCTTATCAGTAACTTTCCTTATGTCTAAAATTTTGAGATCATTAGGTAAATTATTAAATACTTTAATAGCCTTATTATAGCTGCTTTTATCGCTAACTTTTAGAATATTTTTAGGCAGAATTATTGTTTTATTTCTTGTTGTACTTTTAGAGGTTATAAATTTAATCTTTAGCGAGTTGTAATTGTATAATAATGATTCAGATGCAAAGAGCTGATTTAAATTCATTGGTACTTTCTCAACAAAATTATTTTTACTTATTATTCTTAAAATTCTTTTTTGTGCTTTTTGTATCATTTTTATACCATAGCTGATAATGCTATGGAAAAATTCATAATATATAATTTTCAATGTAGGATATGCCATTATATTTTTTATTTTATGGAATAAAAAATTTAGATATTTTGTTTTCTTTACAATGTGCTCCGCATGAATGTTCCATCGCAAATTGTAGTCAAAGTATATACCTAGATATTTACAGCTCTCTACTCTCGTAAGTTGTTCAGTGCCAATTCTTAAATTCATGTTTGTAGGTATACTATCGTAGTAATTTCCAAATGTTATATATACTGTTTTATTCACATTCAGTGAAAGTTTGTTGAGGGCTAACCAAGTTGACACTGTTTTTAAATACCCGTTCATTTTGACTTCAACTTCACTCCACGATTTTCCTGCAGCTAATATAGCTGTATCATCTGCATACGATAATGTGGACTCTTTGGGCATGCTAGTTAGTAGATCGTTTATATATATAATGAACAGTAATGGTCCAAGTATTGTTCCCTGTGGAACCCCTGTGTTTACCATTAACTGCTCACTAATATTATCGCCTATTCTTAGAAACTGTCCCCTGTGTTTCAGATAACTTTCTAGTAATGAAAACGCTTTTCCTCTTATTCCATACCTATGTAGCTTGTCTAACAATATTTTATGATTAACCGTATCAAAAGCTTTTGCTAAATCTAGAAATGTTACTGCTATCGGTAGACTCTTATCCAGTTTTTCATAGATTCTTTTTGTAATGAAATTTAAAGCATCGTTGGTTCCTCTATTTTTTATGAAGCCGTATTGACCCCTATAGCACTGAATATTTGAGGAATATTCCCTCAACATTCATTTGCCATTTTCGCAATTTTCACTAATATTCCCTCAACGTTAATGAACATGAAAGAAACCCTTAGGGAATATTCCTGCAAACCTTGATGACCGTTTTTCCATTCCTTTTCTAAAATGATCAGGTAGGCTACCTATTATTGTAATATTGCAGGAATATTCGTACAAGATTAATTAATACTAGACGAATATATAATTAAGTTTCACCAATTTTTCCTCGATTAAGCAGTATTGCAGCAATATTCGTACAAGATTCATCGACACGAGAGGAGCATTCAATATATTCCCCTATAACACTTAATATTGGAGCAATATTGCTTCAATGTTGCTGTGACATATTCGCCATATTCGCTAATATTCCCTTAACGTATACAGGTAGCGTTAGTATTTAAGTTGTTTATTTCACATAGATAAGGCGTAAAATTTTGAGTCCTCATCCCCCATTGCAAACGGGATATAAAAAACAAGGCAAGCCTTGTAAATCGGACCCTTCGTAAAGAGTCATTTGATCGGTTGAATTTCACGGCTTATATACTCTCGGCCATTCAGTGTATCTACAGAAAGTGCTAACGGCGCTCCGCATAGCGGTGATAAAGGGAAACTTGTGATGGACGGCTCTCGATATGCAAGCTTCGGCGATTTATCCGCCATGCGGCGTACCGGTAGCGCTTTCTGTGATTACACTGGATGGCCGAGAGTATATAAGCCGTATAATTCAACTGTTCAAATGACCCTTTACGAAGAGTCCGAATTACAAGGCTTGCCTTGTTTTTGATATCCCGTTTGCAATGGGGGATGAGGACTCAAAATTTTACGCCTTATCTATGTGAAATAAACAACTTAAATACTAACGTTACCTGTATACGTTAATGGAATATTAGCGAATATGGCGAATATGTCGCAGCAACATTGAAGCAATATTGCTCCAATATTAAGTGTTATAGGAGAATATATTGAATGCTCCTCTCGTGTCGATGAATCTTGTACGAATATTGCTGATGCAGCACTGCTTAATCGAGGAAAAATTGGTGTAACTTAATTATATATTCGTCTAGTATTAATTAATCTTGTACGAATATTCCTGCAATATTACAATAATAGGTAGCCTACCTGATCATTTTAGAAAAGGAATGGAAAAACTGTCATCAAGGTTTGCAGGAATATTCCCTAAGGGTTTCTTTCATGTTCATTAACGTTGAGGGAATATTAGTGAAAATTGCAAAAATGGCAAATGAATATTGAGGGAATATTCCTCAAATATTCAGTGCTATAGGGGGAGTATCACTTAACAAGTTATTAATTGTAACCCACTCGTAAATTCTGTTATATATTATTTTTTCAAATATTTTTGCTATATTTGATATTAGTGATATTGATCTATAGTTTTCCATTTTATTTTTCAATCCAGATTTATATATTGGTATTATTTCTGCAACTTTTAAAGCTTCTGGCCATGTTTCAGTTTCTATACATTGATTTAGAATGTCAGCTAGTGTATCCGTTATATATGGTGATATTATTTTTAGTGTCTTTGCATTAATCTTATCAACTCCTCCATCATTTTTTAATTTCATATTATCTATTATTTTCTGAATCTCATATTTATTTGTTGGTTTTGAAAACATGGTTTTAGGGTTATGTTTCGGTAATTCTAGCTCTTTATCTTTAGGTTTTTCAATGGATTCTGCCATTTTTGAACCGATATTGCAATAGTGTTCATTTATAGCTTTTACAATTTCTTTAGGGTCTTTTATCTTTTTTTTGTCAGTTTTTATTTCGGTGATATCTGTATTCTTTTTATCTTTTTTAGTTGTCCCCAAAGTATCATTAATTATGGTCCATCGTTGTCTAGGGTTATTACTGTTTTTTTCTATAAGATTTTTTTCATGTTTCATTTTTGCATTTTTTATTATTTTATCTAGTAATTTTACGTAGTCTTTGTATTCTTTTCTTGGTATATAATTATTTGGTTCATTTTTCATCATTTTATATAAGGAGTCCTTTTTTTACAAGACACTATAATTGCATTTGTTATCCAGTCTTTCCTGGGCATTTTGTTGTTATTCCAATTTTTTCCTCTTTTTGGGTATATATATCGACTCTTGTCTATACAATTTTGAATCTCGTTTATCATGCAATTAATCGCTATAGTTGGATTTTTCTCCGATTTATAAATTAACCAATCTATTGCTGAAGCAATATCTCTTAGTTTGTTGTAATTATATTTACAGGTTATATCTGTTGATTTATGCATCTTGTGTCTATTTTTCTTATCTATCTGTATAAATAAAGGATAATGATCTGTTATTGGATGTTTGAGTTTATAAGTTTTAGTCGTTATTGTTTTTGTTTTTATGAAAATATTATCAGTACAAGTTCCCTTTTCTGTATTTAAATCATATGGCCTAGTTGTTCCAATAAAACCTGGGTAAAAACCCTTGTCTAAAAAGTTGTTTAGAAAATCCTGACCTATAAGGTTATCTTTGAGTATATCTGTATTGAAGTCTCCAATTACAAAGTGATTCTTAACATTTTTTTTTTAATATTAGATATTTATTTAAGTTATAGTTGAATTTTAACGGAGTTATATCATGCGATCTATATAACGACGAAATCTCTAATTTACTGTTGTTATTTAAGGTTATACTTGTATTTAATATTTTAATATTATCCATTTTTATTATTCCTGCTACTTGTGTAACGTTTTCTTTGATATAAACAACCACACCATCAGATTTATTGATTTTACTATTATTATAGTATGATTTATAACCCCTCAACTTGAAATATTCATACCTGTCTAAAATATTTGTTTCTGTGCAAACAATTACATAAGGTTTGATCTTAAGACTCTTAATGACCCTACTGAAAAATCTCAGGTGAGATCTCATGCAAAATCTCACGCCAAAATCTCACCTGAGATTCTGCTCCAGATGCTGCAGAAAACTTACGTTAATTAAAAATCAGCTTCTTCAGTATTGCGAATGGCCTTTTAGGATGTTTTACCCCCCAGATGAGCTCAAAAATACATGTTTAAAAGCATTTTACACAATTTTTCAATTTTTCAAAATTGATACATGATATCTCACCTGAGATCTCACATGATATATCACCTGAGATATCACCTGAGATCTCATGTATCAAATTTTAAAAATTGAAAAATTGTGCAAAATGCTTTGAAACATGTATTTTTGAGTTCATCTGGGGGGTAAAACATCCTAAAAGGCGATTCCCAATAGTGAAGAAGCTGATTTTCAATTAACGTAAGTTTTCTGCAGCATCTGGAGCAGAATCTCAGGTGAGATTTTGGCGTGAGATTTTACATGAGATCTCACCTGAGAAATCACCTGAGATCTCACCTGAGATTTTTCAATAGGGGAGGATTTGTAGCTTTTCAAAATTTGCATTCAAGCTTCTTATATTGGTATACATTATCACATTATCTTTCCTGTTACTTTCCTTATTAAGCGTCTCAACATCATCGTAACTTATTTCTTGTTTTACTACTTCTTGTTGTATTTCTTCTATAAAATCTTCATTATGATTCATTTTGTTATGTTACTATTTTTCGATGGTGCGCTAACACCTGCCACAACACCATCCGGGAACTTCCTCGCTGTTAATGTTGTCCTTCCTCTTGTAATTATAGAGCTCTTAGTCAGTATTTCTTTGTTGTTGGGCGTATTATTTCTTTCCAAGTTGTCTAGAGATTCGGTTACTATATCTTGGTCTTTTAAGTTTCCCGCGTAACCTGTTTTAACATTTGTTGTTGACTTCTCGACTGGTAAGTTATCTTCAGGCTTCTTTATTGGTAAAGTAGGTTCTTATGATAATTTTCTGTTTTTTTCAGAGGATCGTATGGATAATCTGTTTTTTGTATCATTATGTATAGATAATTTTTATATGACTCACATACGTTCCAATTAATTGCTGCATGTTGTGTATTTCTTTTTGTTTTCTGGTTCTTTTTGTTGTAATTAATGCAGTTAATACATCGTAAACTTTTCTGATCATATAATTTTTCTTCACGTTTCTCTGAGCAGTGTAGACATGTATATTCTCCTTTACATTTTTTAGCACTATGCCCATATGTTTTACATTTGTGACACATACCGATATTGTAATCATCGTATACTCTGCATCTGCTTCCTCCAACATAGATTTTCTTCTCACGCATAATATAAGCATATGCATCTGCATTAACTTCAGCTATCAACGTCGTAGAATTGGTTTTATTATTGATATACTTATGCATTATATTTAACTCCATATTATCTTCTATTTCATTTCTGTTTTTTATATCCATTTCAATGTCTTGACTGCTTTCTGTTTGGTACTGATTGTCTACATTTATAATTTTAATTCTAGGTTTTTTCAATTCTTCAATTTGAACTTCTGCTTTTTCAGTTGTGTTAATTTTAAGTTTCATCTTGTTTACGTCTTGCTTATTTTTACATTTGATGATTATTTTGTCTTTGGTTGTTATGATTTTCTTAACAGGTATCGTTGTGTTCTTATTTATTGACATTTTGGTTTCATGAAATAATTTTTTTAGATCCTCCTTGTTCTTTGATTTTATGATGATATCTGGAATATTATTATTAGTTTGATTTATCTGTTTACCAGTTATTTGTGCATAAGTTGACCCAGTTGAAGTTTGGTCTTTTCCATTCATTTGTAGCAGTTTATTTTTTTCCAATAATTCATTATTTAACACTTTTAGTATTTCATTTTTATCCATAATCTCCTTAATTAGCTGTTTTTGGTGTTTGTTCTCAATAGTTAACTTTTCATTTTTGTTATCTTGTTTTTGTATTTCCGTTACCAAATCTTGATTTTCTATTATCAATTTTTGATTTTCTGAAGGTTCACTTGTTTTAATTTGTGTCAGTTCATCTTCAGTTCGCTTTAATCTTTGCTTTGTATCTATATAGCTTTTCTTTGTTGTTTCACTTTTTTCTTTTAATGTGTCATACTTTTCTTTTAACGTTTCATATTTTTCTTTTAATACTGTATAATGTTTCCCCAGTTTTTCCTTTTCATTCTGTAAAAGTACACTTGCAACACGTGGGTCTTTAGAGGTTATGTTATCGAGATCGTGGTCTTCGCAAATTATGTACAGACTATCTATGTAGTTCTGTGTCTTTTTTTTTAAATAATCACTTTTGTGGTAGACCTCTTGACACACTGCACATATTAGGCACTGCGCTAAACTTTGAGGATGGCATTTAAATGAAATATCTGGAGGAGCAGTCTGCTTTAGCATCCATTCGTCCTCCGCCATGTTGGATTCTCTGAATATATATATATATATATATATTAATTTTAATTTTATCAGTAATTTTATTTCAGGTGGGGGGGCTTCGCCCCCTGCACCCCCACCAGGGGCTCTGCCCCTCGACCCCGTCCTGCGCCCGACACACTCGCTTCCGATGCATTTTTTCTTCTCGCTAGTGCCTTATTATCATTTATTAAATAGCCATGATTTTGAGTTCGATTTAATTTTTTGTAGGTAACTGATGTATCGAGATAAGTCAATAACGACCATTGCTACAGACTTTTTTCATACGGTATTATTTTTTGTATCATGTATTTATTAGTCATATATGTTTTAGGTGCTCAACTCTCTTACTTGGCTCATAGAGTAGTGGTTGATCTGTTATTTGTACGTTGTCGATCTTTAGGCTTAAGTTATTTCTACAGTGAGACAACAGATGGTATAGTTACTGACCTAGTCAATGGTTGCTATTTAGATGATGTTGAGCAAATTTATATTTATGAAGTAGCGTAGTTCCACTTTGCTACTTCTGCAGCTCCGTTAGTTATTTTAAGTGTCAATACTTTAGAATGTGAGGGGTTAGGTAATTAGGAACTGGAAGGGAATCATAATAAAAATGCTCTATGTTTGTGGTTAGACACAATACGGGTAGGTAGTTATCGCTGGTAAGATTAGCTCGGTTGGTTAATTTCTAAGTTTGGCTAGGAATTAAGAATTCTTCTCAGAGTCCGTTATATTATCATTATGAAATGATTGTATATACAAATTTCAAATAGGAAAAAAGTTTTGTTGAACGATTATTTTACTCTTTTGTTTATATCTGTTTATGTCAAGTCAAATTTTGCTAAATAATAGTCGAAAAACGATGATTTTATCTGTATTTAAGCATTACAAAAAATCGTTTTTATAAGCCTAGGTTGTGAAGTATTGATCGTACATGAAAATATTAAACGGGAAAATGTTTTGTTTTCTTATAATGTACAACTTTTACATTTATAAATTGGATGAAAGAAGATCCTGTCAAGTTATAGTAAAAAAGTCCATTTTATGTATATTTTAGCGTTTAAAACCGTTTTTACAACCATAACTCGTCAGGAGTTGATTTTACACAAAAATGTTAAATGAAAAAAAGTTTTGTTTTAATATTATCTACAACTTTTGTATTTAACATTTTTGGGTAAAAACAAATCCTGTCAAGTTATAGCCGAAAATCGTCTATTTTTGACCTTTTTTGCCGTTTTTCACGTTTATCTTGGCAAATATTGCTCGTAGAGAAAAGTGTCGAACAGAAAAAATATGTATTTTAATTAGTTTTAGCAGATACTCTAGATATTAACTGAAAATTAATTTTTCTAGACATTAGGCTTAAAAGTAGATTTTTTGAGACATTTCTTTGTGCTCCCATTTGACAAATTTTCCATCGATCTTTCTTAATAGGATTCCAGCACTTAGCTATAATTAGAGGAGTATTTTCCCGCAATCCCGATGAAATCGATCGAAAATTCGCTGAGATAATCCATAAACTTGATTACATACGAACGTACATACATACATACATCATAAAAAACGCCTAAAATGAATTATTTCTGGGCGGAAAATTTTTATACTGTAAATTGCTAGTTTTCGGGGAGTTACAATTTTCACTCTGGTGAAAATATATGGCTCTCCCGAGAAGCGGTCGTGCCTAAAAAGGAGCAAGATATCCACGAGATAGGTTCTACTACTTTGGGCGTCCCTCAGCGAGTCCGCTCGACTAGTAAACTCGAGTGCGTACGAATGTTCCGGTGATTCCGAAACATTCGTACACTATTTCTGAAAGAGCTCGAAATTTCTGCTGTTCGATCTCCCGAACAAGACCAGTGGGGTTTCCTAATTGCTCTGATGCGTGAAGAATCGCTCTTCAGATATGGCAAAGACTACGCAAAATCTCTTCGAGCGTGCCAATAAAAGCGTACTCGAGGCACGCGACCGTGTACGGAAGTCCATGAAGACCTAAAAATGGTCTTACGCGATACGAATGGAGCAAGATATCCACGCGATAGGTTCCACTAAGTACTTTGGGCGTCTCTCAGCGAGACCGCTCGACTAGTAAACTCGAGTGCGTAAGAATGTTACGGTCAGACCGGAACATTTGTACACCATTTTTAAAAGAGCTCGAAATTTCTACTGTTAGATCTTACCAACGCGACTCGGTGGTTTACCTAATGGCGCTAATGCGTGAAGAATCTCGCTTTCGGATATGGTAAAGACTGTGCAAAAGCATTTCGAGTGTGCCAATAACTGTGTACTCGAGGCAGGCGACCGCGTGCGGTTATCCATGCAGAGCTCAAAATGGTCTTACCCAATACAAAAAGGAGCAAGAAATCCACGAGACAGGTTCTACTACTTTGGGCATCTCTCAGCGAGTCCGCACGACTAGTAAACCCGAATGCGTACGAATGTTCCGGTGATTCCGGAACATTCGTACACCCTTTTTAAAAGAGCTCGAAATTTCTGCTGTTAAATCTCCCGAACGAGACTCGGTGATTCTCCTAATGGCGCTAATGCGTAAAGAATCTCGCTTTCAGGTATCGTAAAGACTGTGCAAAAGAATTTCGAGTGCACCAATAACTGCCTACTCGGGGCACGCGACCGCGTGTGGCTGTTCCTGCAGAACTGGAAATTGTCTTACGCAATACAAAAAGGAGCAAGAAATCCACGCGATAGGTTCCACTAAGTACTTTCGTCGTCTCTCAGCGAGACTGCTCGACTAGTAAACTCAAGTGCGTACGAATGTTCGGGTGAGACAGGAACATTCGTACACCCTTTTTGAAAGAGCTCGAAATAGCTGCTGTTAGATCTCCCGAAAGAGACCAGTGGGTTTTCCTATTTGCTCTGATGCGTGAAGAATCTCTCTTCAAATATGGCAAAGAAAATGCAAAATCTCTTCGAGCGTGCCAATGAAAGCGTACTCGAGGCACGCGACCGTGTGTGGCTTTTCATGCAGAGCTGAAAATTGTCTTACGCAATACAAAAAGGAGCAAGAAATCCACGATATAGGTTCTACTACTTTGGGCGTCTCTCGGCGGGACCGCTCGACTAGTAAACTCCAGTGCGTACGAATCTTCCGGTTATTCCGGATCATTCGTACGCTATTCTTGAAAATGCTCGAAATTTCTGATGTCCGATCTGTCTGATCACACACATCAACTTTCGAAATAACTTTTCTATGTGCAGAATGTCGCCTTCTCAGATGGCAAAGGCACAACAAAAGCATTTCGAGTGTGCACAATAACAGTGTACTTAACAAGTACTTACGTATCGTATGGACCTTTTTTAAAGTACTGATACTTCTTGAACTTTTTATATAATTATCTTACGACAATGAGACGCACGATGATCATTTCGTCAATGAATAACTAAATTGTGTTTTCATAGAGCACCTTGACCGCCGAAATCGTGTTTAAGTAAGGATACATTATTTACTCTTATTTGCATCTTAAGCCGTTTCTCGCGACTGGGACCACTTGAACTTTTGGAGGGATTATCTTACGGATATGGAAAAGGCAGAAATCAAATAAATATAAACAAACAAAATGACTTCTAGCAAACATTACAATAGAACTGCTAGATGGACTTAACAGGTATTTGCGTTTCTTATGGCCGTGTTTCAAAGTCCTGATACTTCTTGAACTTTTTATATAATTGTCCTACGATAATGAGAAGCACGACGATCGATTCGTCAATGAATAACTAAATTGTGTTTTCTTAGAGCATCTCTATCGCCGCAATCCCGTTCGTGTAAGCATAGACAATTAACGTTAGTTCACTGCGTAAGCCATTTTGCACCACTGGTCTCACTTGAACATTTCGAAGGATTATCCTAAGGACATGGGACCGACAAAAATCGAAGAAATATTAAAAAACAAACTGACTTCTAGCAAACATTTCAATGGAACTGCTAGATGGGCTTAACAGGTACTTGCCTCTTGTATGGCTCTTTTTCAAAATCATGATACTTCTTGAACTTCTTATACAGTATGACACATTAAAAACGTACACTTTTCTCCAACGATTTTCTTATGATTGGCGAAACCGATTTGGAAAAAGTAGTAGAGCATTCGAAAGAGCGGAGCAAGAACTTTCTAATGGTATGCTTACTTTTGTTGATAGACTTGATAGTTATTATTTATATTGACGTTGAAAGTGCAGTTCAAGGTGCAAATTTGACAGGTTATGTTTTTTCAGTAGATCTTTTTTTCTCATGTATTTGGTGTAAATTGATACGAGATAACCGTACTTTGAATGTAATTTGAGGTATTTTTCTATTTTTAAAATAATATTAAAAATGTGGTAATTAGGCTATGCGTTAAAGAACAGCAAGTCAGGTCTACGGTAACTTCAGACCTCCCGTTTGAAAAAGTCCCTAGGATTTTCGAATGGCTTGTAACGTAAACAACGTGATCGATGGATGTGTATTAATGATTCACAATGGTAAGAGTAAATTTAATTAATATTGAAATGTATTGTAAAATACTGCATAATTAGAAAAAATTCATTTAGAGAAATATTATTAACCTAAAAAACTCTATTCCACGAATAATGTAATTTCGTAAAGTTGTTGAAGCAGTTGAAATATTTATAATAATCATAATAATATTTAATTATTTAGATAACTGTAACCGAATAAATAGTGCTAATCTCATCGTCACAACGATGCGAGAAGAGCAAAAAAAGTAAATCGACTTAACGAGTAAAAGCGTTGGAATGTGCGAAACGTAGGTGCCCGCTCTTAGCAGTTTTAGAGAATAGTTCTCGGTGTGGCCGAGCTCGCTCGCCGTGTACTGACAGGATGAGGGCTCGTCGTATTTGATCTTCTTTCTATGGCGCTTAGCTGTTTGATTAATATTACACGCGTGGCTGCGGACAGAAGAAGAAGCTGCCGCGGTTGACTCGTCCTCGGCGACATGAGTAGCATCTATCCCCCCAATTTTTCTGTCTATTGCTGGACCACCTCTCCTCATTCTTATTTATTACACTTGTTTGATTTACGTAAAGTACTAGTGAAAATGATAAGTAAGAAAAATCTACTTCGGCCTATTTTTGGCAGAATTAGAGAATACGATGTCTAAACCCAATATAAGTAGTTTTAAATTATCTATAATATGCATTTCTATAGTTGTTAAAGTGAATAATAGTTATATTATTATTATTAATACATTCATGTATTAATAAGTAAGAATGTGTATTATTGTACTTAGGTAAGGCGAGCCAAAGAATCGCGCACTATCGCGGCGTTACGGCGTCAATTCATGAGCGCAGGCCGCATGTGCGCAGTATCGTACTGCGCATATTGACGTTTTTGTAGAGAACGGCAGATGACAGTAGTAGTTGCGAATAACAAAGCCAATGTTACATATTTTATTCTTTGTCGGCTTGAATTAGCGAACTCCGAACTGTACACATACATTTCCCATTGATACTATTGATAGAAGACATTGACTCTGACCTGCTTTCGATTCCCATTGTCTATGATAAGCAGTATCCGAGTTTCTCGTCACGTAAACCGCAGTAATACAGAATTTATCATACAATTACCGCGTCTTTTACATGTAATGGCATGGGCTAGCAAGTCTAAATGCCTGTGCGAGTAAAGTAGAATATAACTGGATCGATTTCGTGTAACTTCCCAAATCTCGGTTACCGAGAAGGGGGAAAAATGATATATTTAATCTGGCGACGATTATTAATGATGAAATTGGTAAATATAACGTAATAACGCAATAATAATTAACTTGGCACATGTCCAATTCTTATTTTGTCTTCGGAATAGTCCGCGAGGCTTCTGAAACTACCTAAACCAACCGAGCACGACATTTCCTGCTTTTCGGTCGCCGAGAACCGGAAATTGCAAATGGTACGGTTCAAGTTTGGAAGTGGATTCACTATTAGTCACCTAACATAAATTAAAACATTTATTTTTATTATTATTCTTAATATTTATAAAAATTGTCTCATACTATTGCTAAAAGACATTGACTCTGACCTGCTTTCGATTCCCATTGTCTATGATAAGCCGTATCCGAGTTTCTCGTCAACGTAAATCTTAGTAATGGACAATGAAAAAATTCAGCAGATTTAAGGTAAAAAAATTATAATAGCTTCTGTCTTTATTATTCGGAGCTGTGGGCATATAATCAATGTAATCAACGATTTTCCGCAATGTGGGATTTGTCTCACTCATATCAGGATAACTTCACTTCGTACGTGTACCTTGATATGTGAGTCAAGTCATACACGTACGAGAGAAAGGGTTCCCCAGGTGTGGGCCAGAACATTCTGCAAAGCGGACTGATCTCGCATATCGCGTAATCAATCGCTCTCGCTAGCGCCACCCATCATATACCTCATGTGCGATCTAGGTGCCACAAATCACACCGATTTTATACATTACTAGCTACATTCAACGCGCTTCGCGCGTATTACTATTATTGTTATTTTTTTCTTTTTTTTTGAGGTTATGAACATGATCATGTTAGTTAATTTCAATTTAAAAGTTTGTTTTAATCAGTTTAAATTATACAATAATAACGTAATTTTGATAAATAAAATAATGAAATTTTTCTTATACTATTGTTACGGAGGGATATTCCATTAATTATTCCATTTTTTAATACTCCAACTCAAGAATATAATCTTAAAATTCAAACACATTATATTTTGGCGCCTATTCTTTATAGACTAATCAAATGAGTCAACAACAACCAATCAAAACAGTCTTATTGTGATGACAGATTTCATCCATCACTTTTTTAAGAGAGGATTATTCCTTGCTCTCCGCGCAGGAAGATGGATTAAACACATATAGATGCATACACCGTGTTCATGGATGGTCGGCATCGTGAAGTCACACGATGTCGCCCGCCGCGCGAATTCGTGTTTATATCAACCGTCGGCCGGCCGTGTTTTGATTCTATGCTACAACTAAACTATATCCTATATCATCGTTAAAGCGTTTCTATCTCTACTAAATACTCGCGTGCTAAACATTCTCTCATGTTGAGTTTTACAAAATTTCCGTTTTAGTTATTTGTTAATGATTCTATTACTCAAATTTAATAATTAAATAAACTAAAAAATTATTGGCATCAGTTAATAACAATCGGTTAATTTATAAATAATCATACTGAAAATTATCTGTTTATGCTAACTAGATAACTTATAATTTATTAATAAAGGGAATACGTAATAAATAGAAAATTATTAGTTAAGTAACTAATTGTTTAAATATTACTTTAAATTCATCAATATAATAGCAAAATAATTTCTCTAATTTTGATGCCAGAATTAGGACTGTTACAATCTCAGTGTACCTGCGGGTTTTTCGACCGGCTGAGCACGTTTTTGAGATCTATTTCGGTTTATGACTACACTCTCAGATGCAGGAGATGATTTCCTCGCAATGTGATGGTACCTGCTGATTTTTTTACCAGTTAAGTCTGTTATTCGGCGAGAGAGAGAAGCTTGACGGGATGAAGACTATAAGAAAAGCAGCACATAGTGAAACACAACGAGCGCTTGAACGCAAATCACCTTCGTCGTCCGCTGCTCACGTTTGTTCGCTGTCTCGATCTTGCACTGCTCGCTCCGACGGGCTTCGCCGTCGGCAACGCGTGCCTTCGTCGGCGATATTGATTCTTTGTTGCACCTATTCGCCCCTACATCGGGATATGTGTTAGCTCTCATGTTGGATCAGATTGGCTAATCAGAAAATCTGAGACTAATCGTTGTCTCAATTGATTTGTTATTAATATTTATATTCGCATGATACATATAAATTTATCAATCCAATTTCCTTAATACCATATTGAAAAATAAATTAATATGTAACCAAAATAGTTTATAAACTATATTCTATAACTAACTTTGATTTGTCAAATATAAATAATGTATAACTTAGTCCCCAAAAATGGCTTCAACTTCTATTTCTTGCGAATCTCAAGAAATAGCGATTTGGACTGTTTCTTGGGATTCTCAAGAAACAGTACAAAACCCGGTTTCTTGAAAAAGTGATTAATCAGTATCGATGTTTGCTTTCTGAAAATTGCTAAAAGTATATTATATTTAAAATTATTCATTTAAAAATTAAGAAAATAATGAAAAATAATTGTTTAGTTATAAATACATTAGTACATTATACACCTAGGGCGTAAAATAATCAAGTGATGTAAGTGTAAAGTTTGCTACGTAGGATAGCGTGGGATTACGTATGGTATGGAAAAGAATAGTTTATAAACTAAATTTTAACTTTCATTTTTCAAATATTTATGTTGAGCAAATTAGTCGAAAAAAATAGCGTCAACTTCCATTTCTTTAGAATCTCAGGAAATAGCGTCAACTTCCATTTCTTGAGAATCTCAAGAATTAGCAATTTGGACTCTTAAGATTATCAATAAACGGAAGTCGATGCTGTTTCTTGAGAAACTGAGTAAAGAGTGTGGATGTTTCTATATTGAAAATATGTTATATTTCAAATAATTAATTTATAAGTTAATACCATAATGAAAAATAAATTCATAAGTAATCAAATAGTTTATAAACTATTTTCGATAATTAACTTAGATGTGCCAAATACTAATGCTGTACAACTTAGTCTCAAAAAATGTAGTCAACTTCCATTTCTTGACAATCTCAAGAAATAGCGGTTTGAACCGTTTCTTGAGAATCTCAAGAAACAGACAGAATCTCGGTTTATTCAGAATCTCATGGAACAGTGTTGTCGTTTATTATTTTGAAATTACAAAAGGTTTCTTATTTTCCCAATTAGTAATTTATAAATTAAGGAAATAATGAAAAATAGTTGTTTAGTTATACATACTGTAACGGGTGCAGGCAATAAAGGCGAAAGAGCTGCGTGTACCGCGCCGCGAGGTTTGAATCGCGCGCGCTTGCACGTACAGCGGCTCGCTGCGCGCCAAGCGGGACGCGCGGGAGGTGAAGCAAGAAGAAGAAGAAGACGCCGCTGTGGCGCTCCGAACGGACGCCGCGGCCATTGATGGGAAGTCTAGTCCTGTAGCGCAACAGGTGCGCACGTGTTCTCCCGCCTTACCAGTGCCGTGCTTCGGAGTGCCCCGCCAGTGCCGCATCCCGCCCTGCGGAATAGCCCTTTGCGCCTCCGATCCGCCGCCAGCCCCGCAGCGACGCATCACCGGCTGCCTTCGCCGGCCGGGCCACTCCGCCACCCAGAAAGTGAGAGGAGAAGAGAGAGAAAGAGGCGGCAGCCGAGGCTCGAGGAGCCATGAGGCCCGACGCCTCGCAGCGAGGAGGCGAGAGCGCGGGAGCGTGAGAGAGAGAGAGAGAGAGAGGGACAGACCTCGAGCGACGCGCTGGCCAGCGCCAAAGTAAGTGTGCGCTTCTTTTGTATTTTTGCCGCGTAGGTTTTGCGTGCGAGCGGCCACGCGTAAGAAGTGTTGCGCGGCTATCCGACGCCGCCTGCGTAGAGGCAAGCGGCCTCGTGTGCGAGAGCGCGGCGGCCATTTTGTGGCGTCTCGCGGCGCGGTGACGCCGGCCGTGCGACCGGCCGGCTCCGCGTAAGTCTCGGCCTGCGCGTTCGTTTTGTAGGAGATGTTCGGGCTTCGCGCCCCTTAGCGCGATTCCTTTCGACCAATAAACCTTCTTTATTTTACTTTTTCATTATTCGTGTCGAGTCTGTCATTTCGCAAGTAACCGTTCCCTATCTCCCCGAATACCGCCCTCTACCTTTTCAGCAGCTGCAGCTAGCCGGAGGCTTCACCTCCTAGAGGAGCAACGTCAACGGGGAAATTGTAAGTGAAAGTCGCTCAGGTTAACCTGAGCGGAGTTGTACGGGAACACCGGCGAGAGTAGGTCAGACTAGTGCATATCTAGCCGCCGGTGCATTGTGCGCCGAAGTCAGCGGCAGCGGCAGGGCGCAGCGCCGGGTCTAGTAGACGGCGGCCTAAGCTTTCTACAGCGAAAGCCGGGCGCGCTTGTTCTGAGCCTGCGCCAACGCGCTCCGGCCGGCCGACGGGTCCGTCTACAACGGCGCGCTGCTCTGGGCGTAGTAGACGCCCGTATATCGCCTGGCGCATCCCAGAGAGGGATTAATACCCTCTTTTAAATTCACTCCGTTACAACTGGCGCCCATTAACGTATTTCAGCACATTAGATTAGGGAACGGCGAATTTTACAGTAATTGGTTGATCGTCGAAACAGGTCGAGACGCGCGTTGCGAATAATTAATTACCGCGGTGATAATTAATTATTACAAAGTGTACAGTGTGTGCAAGGGTAACCAACTGGTGGTTTCTAACCTTGCTTGGAGGAATTTACCCCGTCTGCACGTATTTAGTGAGGAACATTGCTTGTGAAGGCCGAACATTTGTTGAAGTATTTAGCGAGGACGACAAAGAGATTAGGTAGCAATTATCTATTAATTATGTATTATATTATAAAATTTATTGAAATTGTTTTATATAGGTCCTAGCGTTTATCTCTTTGTTCGTCACCACACGTGCACACCGGGGAGTAAACTAACGAATTACGCACCCAATATTTAAATATCGGGGATTTCGTTTGCAATTTCGGATTTAGGGCTTAATTCGCGAAGACACCTGCGCGGGGGATACCGTAAGGTGCACGCGCAGTAATTTTGGGCCCGCGCATGCGCAGAATCCGAAAATAAAAAGTGAAAAATCACTATCGCGAATTCGGTTGCCCATCCCACGAGGAGGTGGGCATATTCACTAATTTCGGTTTTGCGCATGCGCAAAAGGTCGAAAGATCAAATTTTTGTTTTGACCCGCAGAATCGTCTGCGCATGCGGCGGCGGTACTGATACACATAGTGATTTTAGTGCCGCGCATGCGCAGCGCCCGAAAATCGCGAATTTTAGTTTTGACCGGGAATCGGTTGCGCGGGCGACTATTACGCTTGCGCAATACGCCAAAAGCGACATAACCTCCAGGCAAGTGAGTAAAAGCGAGTTAACCTCGGTATAGCGTAAAGACCAAACCACCAGTTGGGGAAGATCGTTACTTCCTGAGCCAGTGGTAATCCAGTAGGTACCTTGTGAAGGATACCACTGGCCGTGCAAAAGCACTGTAAATTACGGGATTGAAGAGGAATCCCCTTGCACACGCACAACCAGCGAACGATGTCATACAACATCCAGGAAGCTGTGGAGGATTGGGTGTGGTCGATCTCGCCAAGCGAGATCGATAGCCACCTGTCGGAGTTGCAATTGAGGCGACACGACTCCACATTCTTGAGAATGCACAGGCTAAGCCAGTGGGTGCTGGGTAACTACACGCCTCAAGACTTCGAGGAGCCGGAAGAGCCGGGGGATGTAATCCCCCGGCGGATGGCACTAAGGGAAAACCTCTTACGGAGGATCCTGTTAGAAGACGACGGCTCCTTCGTCAAAGCGTCCAGTTGGGATTTACACCCCCTGGACGTAGTGCTCAAAAGCGAGCAGATATTGGAGATACTGCGTAGGACGACGGCGGAAGCCGTGTCCGACACCCAGCACTCACCACACCCAAACGCCACAGTCAGTAACCGGGACACTACGCAACAACAAAAGGAGCAACGCACACAGCTACCTCTACAGCAGCAGGACAGCGAAGCAGAAGAAACTCGCGGCGACGACCAACAAGCGCAGCCAGGAGAGATGCTTCGCCTCCTGGCAAAGGACGGCTCCGAGTTTTATATCCCTCGGGAAGTCGGCTCGCTATTAGCGGAATTAATAGCGAAAGTAAGGTCGCTGGAGGAGTTGGTTTTAAACCAACAGCGACACGCCGCTTCCAGCACGCATATAGCGGAACCTAGGCAAGGTCACAACGTGCAGTTTGAAGACACGTACACCGTCACCGGCAAGGATACGTGGATCGGTCCGCAATCGACACCACCACCAGCTCGGCGTGATGGTCAGGCTGGTTTACAAGGAGTAAACGCAGCCTGGGTGGGGGGTGACCGCCGAAGTTCGGAGAGAGGCTCGAGCTGGCCGACATATGGCGCGCCAGGCGCGACAGGGAACTTCTTGAGGTCGAGTATGTTCCACTCGCGAGACATAGGCCAAATCGTGAGGAAATGGCAAATTCGATTCTCTGGGGCGAAGAGCCAGAGTATCGATGTATTCCTAGCGAGGCTGGAGGACTGTCGAGTCCTGGCAAACCTCTCCGAAGAAGAGGTGTTGTCGTCGTTGTCAGAGCTGTTCACTGACACGGCGGCCACGTGGTACCGTAATGAGAAAGAGAAATGGGCCACGTGGCAAGATTTCGTGACTGCAGCGAAACGCTGGTACGGGACGACGAAGAGGTACCAGCAGCGGTTGATAGCAGAGGCGAACAACCGCACCCAAGGGGCGGACGAGGCCGTGAGAGATTATATCACGTGCCTCATTGCGATAGTGAGGAAGATATCGCCGCCCCCCAGCTCGGAGCAACAGCTGGATCAGCTGCACCGAAACCTACGGCCCCAGCTGCAAGCGATGGTCCGTAGGTCAGACTTCAGCACAGTAGAGGAGCTACTGGAGTTGGCAGTGGACGCGGAGCAAACATTGGAGAATTCCAAGACGTTCCGACCTCCACCACCGCCAACAGCGGCGCTACTGCCGGAAATGGCGTATAAACCGCCGGCAAACACCGACGCGCTACGAAAGCCGAAAGGCGATGCCAAGGAAGGCAAAGTGGCTGCTGCGGTGGTCGAGAAGGACGCCAAGCTGGAGGGCTTGGAGGAAGTGCTTCGGCGAGTCCTAAGCGAGCGTCTTTCCGACTGGCGAGGCTCCGGAGGAGAGCGCTCCGGGCAAAATACGCCCCCTGGGCCGCGCAGAGGGCGCGGTAACCAGCCATCTGGGCGTGGCGGAGCAAGGAGGCCCCCAGAACCGAGGCAGGGGGCGAAGGCGACGAGCCCACCGAACGGCTCCGCGCCCTCCGCCAGCCCCGAGGGTAGCCCTACGAAAGGACTAAGGCCGCCGCTGAGTTGCTACTCATGCGGCCTTGTCGGATATATAGCGCGCTACTGCCCTAATTGTGCGGGAAACGGGAAAGGGAGCGCGTAGAGGGGATCACTACCGCCCCCCTCCCCGACGTGGTCCCCAAAACCGAAGATGTTTTGGCCGCGTGCGATAGCCGCCCTGCCGCGAAAGAATCCGCGGTACCCTCGCCAGTTGCGAACCGAGGAGAGGCCTCGGGGAAGCAACCGACCGACGCAGAAACAAGGTGGTGGCTGCGAATTGAGGTCGGCGAGTTTAATCTCCGCGCTTTGTTGGACCCGGGAGCATCCACGACGGTGATGGGCTCCGTCGGACTCCAACTAGCTACAGCGCTGGACCGGGAGTTTGTAGCGTCCGAGAAGAAAGGGGTAAGGCTAGCGGATGGAAGCCGCAGCCCCTTGCTAGGCCACGTGATGCTGCCCATCACTCGCGATATCCGAGTCGCCATAATGCCGAATTTAGATGCCGACTGCTACTTAGGAGTCAACTTTGTACGAGCGTTCAGGGCCGTACTAGACCCGGATACGGATAGGCTATTCTGTAAGGAGACGGAAGCCTACGTCGAGCTGGAAGTAGCCAGCTTGACCCCCGATCCTAGCTCGGTAGCGGCAATTGGGCTCGAGGACGCTACAGACCTTCAGGGAGAGGAGCTGAAGGCCATGGTGGACGAGGTCCTAGGCAAGCTCCCGCCAGGATTAGGTTGCGTCAGAGGCGTGGAGCATGAGAATCATGTAGGAAACGCTCGACCAATCAAGCAGCGCCATTATCCAGTGTCGGATAAGGTGCAGGAGGAGATGCATCGCCAGGTTTGCGAAATGCTGAACCAAGGCATCATCGAGCCCTCCAAGAGCGGGTGGTCGAGCACCGTCGTGTGGCGCCGAAGAGTGACGGCACACGACGGTTCTGCAACGATCTGCGGAAGATGAATGCAGTCACCGAACCCGACGCCTATCCTCTGCCGAATATGCAGGATATTCTGCGGAAATTGAGGAAGGCGAAGTTCATCTCCACGCTTGACCTCAAGAGCGCGTATCATCAGATACCGTTAGCGGAGGAGGCGCGGCCCATCACCGCTTTCACGGTGCCGGGGCTGGGCCTGTTCCAGTTCCGGCGGATGCCGTACGGACTGACGAACGCGCCGGCCACCTTCCAGCGGCTCATTGACCAAGTGCTCGGACCCGAGCTGGAGCCTTACGTCTACGCCTACCTCGACGACATCATCGTAGTCGCAGAAACGTTCGAGGAGCATAAGGAGTGCTTGAAAAGGGTGTTGGAAAGGCTCGTCGCCGCTGGACTAACCCTCAACGCAGAAAAATGTGTTTTCTGCAAGCAAGAGGTAGCATACTTGGGCTTCTTGGTTAACCGGGACGGCACGAGGCCGAACCCGGCCAAGATCGAGCCAATCAAGAATTTTCCGCAGCCGCGGAATCTGAGGCAGCTGCGCCGGTTCCTGGGTACTTCATCGTGGTATAGGAAGTTCATCCCGAACTATGCCACGATCGCCGAGCCGCTCACGAGTCTGACGAAGAAGAACCAGAAGTACGAGTGGCTCGACGAGCAACAACGCGCCTTCGAGTTGTTGAAGGCGATGATTATGACCGCTCCGGTCCTACATCGCCCTGATCCTGACGGCCTTTTCATCGTGCAGACCGATGCGAGCGATGTAGGCCTTGGCGCGGAGCTGCTACAGGAAGTAAAGACCCAAGAGCGGGTGATCGAGTTCGCGAGCCGGGTGTTAACCCCAGCAGAGCGAAACTATAGCGTTACGGAGAGGGAGTGCCTCGCGGTGGTCTGGGCGATACAGAAGTTTCGCCCTTACATCGAAGGCTACGAGTTTAGGGTTGTGACAGACCACAGCAGTCTGCGGTGGCTCTGTCAGATGAAAAATCCCACGAGCAGGCTCGCTCGGTGGGCGTTGGAGTTGCAAGGCCACAAGTTTTCGATCGAGCATCGAAAAGGCGCCTTGAACCACGTGGCCGACGCCCTCTCCCGGATGTACAAGGATGAGGAAGGCCCGGAGGTGGCTGCGGTGTCCTGGTCAACGGACACCGAGGACGCGTGGTATCGAGAGTGGAGCGCCAAAGCCCGAGAGCAACCCAACGATTTTCCAACCTACAAACTCGTCGCGGGCAACCTTTACCGGTACCGACCGAACCCGGACGTTGACGCGGCCCTCGGCGACGATGAGGATGCTTGGAAGCTGGTAGTACCAGAGGAGCATCGTCGCGAGGTGTTGCAAGAGTGCCATGACGACGCCACCGCTGGACATCTCGGACGAGAAAAGACGTTTGCCAGAGTAGCCCTGCGCTACTACTGGCCACGTTACTACGCGGAAACGCAAGAGTACGTGCGCCACTGCGAAACGTGTCAGCGGTTTAAGGTGGAACAAAGAGCTCCAGCCGGCCTCATGGGTCGACGAGTCGTCGACAGACCCTGGAAGGTCGTCGCTGGAGACATAATAGGACCGCTGCCTCGCACCTCTAAAGGTTTTGAATACATTGTGGTGTTTCAAGACCTTTTCTCCAGGTGGGCGGAGGCTTCGCCGATACGGAAGGCTAACGGAAAGACGGTGGTAGGAGAATTGGACCGGAAGGTCTTCCTCCGGTTCGGTTGCCCAGAAGTGTTCCTCTCCGACAACGGCACAGAGTTCAAGAACCGTGTCGTAGAGGAATTCTTGAGGGAGCGAGGTGTGCATCACACCAACACTCCCACCTACCACCCGCAGGCGAATCCGGTGGAGCGCGCCAATCATACTTTAAAAACGATGGTCGCCTCTTACCTTAAGGAGCGGCACACCACATGGGACGAGAAGCTTCCGGAACTTCTCTTCGCCATGAATACGGCGGTGCATAGCTCTACCGGAGTCAGCCCCGCCATGTTGCTTTACGGTAGGCAGCCACAGCCCCCTGGTACGCAGCGTAGGCTGCAAGAGGTCGCAACAGAGACCCCGGCACAACAAGAAAGTTTGGCCCGTTGGAAGGAGCGGCTCGACGCCCTTCCAAACCTTCATCAACGAGCCGCCTCGCAGGCGAGAGCGGCTCAAGATCGCCAAGCCAGCTATTATGATGCCGGCAGGCGAGAGCCAGATTTCAAGCCGGGAGACAAGATCTGGAAGCGCAGCCACCCACTCTCCTCGGCCGCGAAGGGCGTCGCGGCGAAACTAGCGCCTAGGTTTGAAGGGCCGTATTGGATTACGGCCGTGCTAGGCTCCAACACCTACCGATTGGTAGGTGAGGGGGGCCAAATTGAGGTGATAGTGGCCGCTGACCAGCTTAAGCCCTATCGCGGTGAGTCGCCTGAGTCGAATGGAGTCGACGCGGAAGGCGACCCCAGGGGAATGCCTGTGAGCGAACCACCCGCCCCTCAGGGGACAGGGGAGCCCCCCGAGAGCACGCGGGGGAGACCGCGGAGGGCGCGCGGCGCAACTACGGGTCCCGCCGAACCAACTTCGGTAGGACAGCGAGCCCCGAATGCTCCTCGCAGGGGACGCGGTCGTCCCCGCAAGCCTCCGTAGCGCTGCGCGCCTAGCGCTTATTCCCCCCCCCCCCCCGAGACGTGCGATAAACTACACGCGGATATAGTGAAACTGGCCTAACCTGAGATGTTCTTTTCCAGATGTTGGAGATCCCCGAGCAGACGTTGGAGGAGGCCATGGCCGCACTCATAACCCTCGACTTGGGAAAACCCGTCGAGGGCGTGGCCCAGGCGGTGCTCCACCTCCTGCGCCAACGTCGGCAACGCCTCGAGGACGAGGCTAGGGAGCGGCTGCAGGAGCAGCCCCTCCTAGAGGAGGCCGACGCCCACGAGGAGAGCCGGGCGGGTACCAGCCCCGGCGTGCCCCGCTTCGCCCCCAAGGAGGAGCCTGCCACGCCGCCCCGCGGCGCAATCCCCGCCGGCTACACGCGGAGGGTCCAGCGCGATGCCGCCTCGCAGACGGAGGCCCACCTCCTGCCCGCGGAGCCCACCTGGGACGAGCTGCGCGCCGGGCTGTCGACAGTCCGGGAGATGGACCGCGCCGCCAACCAGGCCCGCGCCGAGGTGTTCGCGGCCTTGGAGCGGCACGTCGGGGTCCACGGGGAGCAGCCCCCGGTGGTCGACTCCTGGCGCCGAATGATGCTGGCCAAGCAGGAGGAGGCCGAGCACCTGGTCGCCTGGCGAGCGGAGCGACGTTCCCGCATGCAGCGGGAAAAGGTGGAGGAGGAGGCCCGTCTCCGTGCCGCGTCGGAGCGGGCCCTGGAGGAGGCCCGCGCCCGCCGCCTCGCCGAGGAAGCCGAGCTCCAGGCAGCCGGCGCTCGGTGGAACCAGGCCCGCCGAGACGAAGAGCGGGCGGCCGTCGACCTGGGCCTCGCGCGGGAGCGCTCGCCCGTCCGGCCGAACCCGCCAGGAGCGGGACGCCCCCGCTTCTGCTATGTGTGCGGGTGGCCGGGGGTGCGCCTGCCGCGCAAATGCCCCCGAGCGGCAACGCATCCGCCGAAATCCACGGCGCCTCCCCGTGGCTAGCCCGGGGGGGGGACGCTTTCGATTCGCCAGGCCCTCCCTTCGAGGGTCCGAACTGTACAGTTTTTTTTTGGTGGAAATTTTTTTGTACATAGTTTTTTTTTTATAAATATTTTGTTGTATATAGTGTATAGGTGATGTGCCCGAGAGGCTCGAATAAAAGGAAGAGCCTCCACCTAACCTGTTGTTTTCGCCTTATTTCTGCGCCCTTCCTCTTTTCAGATGTCGCGTACGGGGTACGCCAAATCTGGGTGGGGGGTGTAACGGGTGCAGGCAATAAAGGCGAAAGAGCCGCGTGTACCGCGCCGCGAGGTTTGAATCGCGCGCGCTTGCACGTACAGCGGCTCGCTGCGCGCCAAGCGGGACGCGCGGGAGGCGAAGCAAGAAGAAGAAGAAGACGCCGCCGTGGCGCTCCGAAGGGACGCCGCGACCATTGATGGGCAGTCTAGTCCTGTAGCGCAACAGGTGCGCACGTGTTCTCCCGCCTTACCAGTGCCGTGCTTCGGAGTGCCCCGCCAGTGCCGCATCCCGCCCTGCGGAATAGCCCTTTGCGCCTCCGATCCGCCGCCAGCCCCGCAGCGACGCATCACCGGCTGCCTTCGCCGGCCGGGCCACTCCGCCACCCAGAAAGTGAGAGGAGGAGAGAGAGAAAGAGGCGGCAGCCGAGGCTCGAAGAGCCACGAGGCCCGACGCCTCGCAGCGAGGAGGCGAGAGCGCGGGAGCGTGAGAGAGAGAGAGGGACAGACCTCGAGCGACGCGCTGGCCAGCACCAAAGTAAGTGTGCGCTTCTTTTGTATTTTTGCCGCGTAGGTTTTGCGTGCGAGCGGCCACGCGTAAGAAGTGTTGCGCGGCTATCCGACGCCGCCTGCGTAGAGGCAAGCGGCCTCGTGTGCGAGAGCGCGGCGGCCATTTTGTGGCGTCTCGCGGCGCGGTGACGCCGGCCGTGCGACCGGCCGGCTCCGCGTAAGTCTCGGCCTACGCGTTCGTTTTGTAGGAGATGTTCGGGCTTCGCGCCCCTTAGCGCGATTCCTTTCGATCAATAAACCTTCTTTATTTTACTTTTTCATTATTCGTGTCGAGTCTGTCATTTCGCGAGTAACCGTTCCCTATCTCCCCGAATACCGCCCTCTACCTTTTCAGCAGCTGCAGCTAGCCGGAGGCTTCACCTCCTAGAGGAGCAACGTCAACGGGGAAATTGTAAGTAAAAGTCGCTCAGGTTAACCTGAGCGGCGTTGTACGGGAACACCGGCGAGAGTAGGTCAGGCTAGTGCATATCTAGCCGCCGGTGCATTGTGCGCCGAAGTCAGCGGCAGCGGCAGGGCGCAGCGCGGGGTCTAGTAGACGGCGGCCTAAGCTTTCTACAGCGAAAGCCGGGCGCGCTTGTTCTGAGCCTGCGCCAACGCGCTCCGGCCGGCCGACGGGTCCGTCTACAACGGCGCGCTGCTCTGGGCGTAGTAGACGCCCGTATATCGCCTGGCGCATCCCAGAGAGGGATTAATACCCTCTTTTAAATTCACCCCGTTACAATACATTAGTACATTATACACCTAGGGTGTAAAATAATCAAGTAATGTAAGTGTAAAGTTGGCTACGTAGTATAGCGTGGGATTACGTGTGGTATGGAAAAGAATAGTTTATAAACTACTTTTTAACTTTCATTTTTCAAATATTTATGTTGAACAAATTAGTCGAAAAAAAATAGCGTCAACTACCATTTCTTTAGAATCTCAGGAAATAGCGTCAACATCCATATCTTGAGATTCGCAAGAATTAGCGATTTGGACTCTTAAGATTATCAATAAACGGAAGTCGATGCTTTTTATTGAGAAACTGAGTAAACAGTGTGGATGTTTCTATATTGAAATTATGATATATTTCAAATTATTAATTTATAGGATAATAACATATTGAAAAATAAGTTTATAAGTAATCAAATAGTTTATAAACTATTTTCTATAACAAACTTTGATGGGCCAAGTATTAACGGTATACAACTTAGTCTCAAAAAATTGAGTCAACTTCCATTTCTTGATAATCTCAAGAAACAGTCCAAAGCCCGGTTTCTTGAGAAAATCATTAATCAGTGCCGACGTTTGCTTTGTTAAAATTGCAAAATATTTCTTATTTTCCCAATTAGTAATTTATAAATTAAGAAAATTATTCAAAATAATTGTTTAGTTATAAATACATTAGTACAGTGTACACCTAGGGAGTAAAATAATGAAGTTATGTAAAGTTGGCTACGTAGGATAGCGTGGGATTACATGTGGTATGGAAAAGTATTGTTTATAAACTACATTTTAACTTTCATTTTTCAAATATTTATGTTGAACAAATTAGTCTAAAAAAAGGCGTCAGCTTCCATTTCTTCAAAATCTCAAGAAATAGCGTCAACTTCTGTTTCTTGAGAATCTCAAGAATTAGCGATTTGGACTACTAAGATTATCAATAAATGGAAGTTGATGCTGTTTATTGAGAAACTTAGTAAACAGTGTGGATGTTTCTATATTGAAAATATGTTATATTTCAAATTATTAATTTATAGGTTAATACCATATTGAAAAATAAATTCATATGTAATAAAATAGTTTATAAACTATTTTCTATAACAAACTTTGATGTGCCAAGTATTAACGGTGTACAACTTACAAGGAAGGTACCACAAGTGTAAGCCGCCGATTTGGACGATATTGCAATATGTTGTAGTACATTAAAAAATAAGAGACACGTATTTTTTTTTACCTGCAGATAGACACTTTAAGAGGGTGAAATCTATCCCTAAAGTTCACCCTCAAAAACAGTTTTTTTCAAATATTTCAAAAACGAATAAAGCTAGTTTAATGAAACCGACGCCAAAAGTTGCAGAATAAAAAAGCCTTCAAAACAGCATTACTTTAAATTTTAAGGGTAGCAACCCAATTTTTTTTTCAAGAAAACTAAGCTTTTCTCATCTATTTTCAGCTATAAAAATTACAATAAATTATATATCGCCTCAAAACAGATTTCATTTAAAATAAAATTAAAAAATAAAATTGACCTCTCTCGTGGTTTTGGCCAAAATTATTTTTTAGGGGGTAACTATCCCTTATTTATATTTTGTTCATTATTTCAGAAATAAATAAAGATACCTTAATAAAACTAACGCTAAAAATCTTAAAATTAAAAAGGCCATAAATCTGCATAACTTTCAATTTTAAGGGTAGCAACCCCTATTTTTTAAAGAAAATTAAGTTTTTTATCAATTTTCAGCTATAAAAATTACAATAAATATATCTCTTTAAAAACCATTCCATTGAAAAGATTGACCATAAAATTTTGACCAATAACACAGACAAACGCTATGTAATTTTAGCGCTTTCGGGCAATACGAAATACTAATTTATCATTAATTTTGCAAAATTAGTTTGGTTAAACTACTTGTTTAAACGGATTATTGTAAAGCTTTTTCGAAAAACTAATTTTGACTTGAATTCCACAAGAAAAGTAACATGTTTATTTAAACTTTTATATGTTGTAGTGAACCAAAAAACGAAAAATATTTATATTTTTTATCTGTGAATAATACATTTTAAAGGGGTGCAAATCATCCCCGGAAGTTCATTATGTTCTTACTTCCCTTTATTATATTTTATGTATTATTATAAATATTTCGTCAAAGGCAATCGTACCGTTTTGATACGTGATAAATAAAGCATTAAAAAAAATTAATGTGTGTGTGCGTGTGTGTACGTGGATGTAAGTGATTTTTATGCAGTAAATATAAGTAATCGCTGATTGTGAATGAGAAAATAATATGTTATTTTTATGTTATTATGAGGCGGATATTTATAGATTGGTGATTTAAGGGGGCTAGACACCTTTTTTCTCTGAAATAAGAAGTCACATTTTAATACATAAATGTAAACTAATTATTTCATACTTTTTACATATAAAAGTGGGTATATTTACCTTACCTTAAAACTTTCTCCGATGGGCCTTTTATATGGTCCATAGTCATCGATGACACAAGTTTTTTCACTAACCGTAAGCTTCGAAATTTTCCTGTGGATGGATTGACTTCAGATTTGAACTAAATTACTCCTGAATATTATAATTCTCATATGAGTGTAGGGATTTTTGATCTAATGAAAAAAAAAAATTGTGCTGTTTTTCAAGAGTTTTTTTTTTTATTTTTTAAATTTTTTATATTTTTTCATAATTTTTCTGATGTAAAAATTTTTTCCGACATTTAATCCTAAATCCCTACACTCATATGAGAATTATACTATTCAGGAGTAATTTAGTTCAAATCTGGAGTCAATCCATCCACAGGAAAATTTCAAAGCTTACGGTTAGTGAAAAAACTTGTTTCATCGATGACTATGGTTCTGGACCATATAAAAGGCCCATCGGAGAAAGTTTTAAGGTAAGGTAAATATACCCACTTTTATATGTAAAAAGTATGAAATAATTAGTTTACATTTATGTATTAAAATGTGACTTCTTATTTCAGAGAAAAAAGGTGTCTAGCCCCCTTAACTCGTAGTTTCATATATTGCTGGCAAACATTGTATTTATAAATCGGTAGAGTTCCAGTCGTGCAGTGTTGTTTTGTAAAAGTGGTTATTTCTACAATATTGTGGCTGTAATATTGCATCAATTCATTTTTTTTAATGTCAGCAGCACTGCAAAACTACAGGTAAATGTCTATTTATATATCAGATCTAATGCATTAATTGTAAGAATTTCGTATCTGTCTATAGGCTTTAATAAAATTATAACAGCTTTTCAAAATTATATTTTACGTTATTTTTAATGAACATATTAAAAAGTATGCAATTTCGTACATTGTTACATTTTTTGGAGATACATTTGACGTTATAGAGCACAAATAGTTTAAATTGATTTTTCTTTAATTTTAAAGATTTAAAAAATCCTGATTTATAAGTGCATAAAGTATTTTTAATATTTTTACGAAAATTAAAAAATGTATCAAAATATACTTTATTGTGTATACTGTATTGTTTACTTTCTGTTATTAACAAAATTATAGACTCCTGATTCAATTTTTAGCCAAAATTGTATACGGTTCCTTTACTATTAGATGTTTTACAAATAATTAATTTTACATACCAATAATAATTTTAAATAACTAAATCTTAATTTTAATAAATCTAAATTAACAGGCATTGTGCAATACATCTTATCGATTACTGTTTACAAATTAAAAAAAAAACTCGAGATTACTTTCTTTTCATTTTAATCAAGCGCTTTAGTAAAGAAATATACAGATACGATATTCTTAATAGATTCTTAACAGGATGGCCCAAAGTATAAATATTTGTTTTATTTGTATGTGTCGCCTTTTTAAATGCAACATTATTATCTTGTGGAAATATGGTATTTTTTTAATATTTAAACAAATATTTCCCGGTAAAAAGACATTGGTCGCATGATGGCGTACATCAGTAAAAGCGTACAACGTACAACGTACAAAGCTTCCTCATTGAGAAATAGCTATGTTCTCGCAACATAGTAATGTAACGTTTAGAGGGGTGACGCATACAAATTAAAAAAATGTTTTTATTTTCAGCATTCTATATATGTGTGTTGTAAAGATACTATTTCTGTATGCAATTATTCTTATAAATGTTTGATTATTTTAGTACTCAAAATGAAAATTAATCCTCTGAATGTTATTAATTTGCTGCTTGCCTATTTCCAAACACTTGATATTGAAGATAGCCCTTATAATATTAAAGAAATAGAAATAAAAGACCATTTCCAAATGATACTGTTAGATTTAATGGAATCGTCTAATAGCATAGATGTTATAATGGAAAAATCGTTGGATTTTCAAGAAGAATATAAAGAAACAGATGCACGTATTGTGGAAGATGTTGATTTACATACACTTCTTTACTATCCTGAATTACCTGCGGATCAATGTACGGGACATGAAGAACCATTGAGTTTTGAATACAAAAAAAGGGCTGTAGAATATTGGAGAAGTGGAAAAACAAAAAAGAATTTATCGCTTAAAACAGTTCAAAATAGATTCAGGAAAGTCAGTTCTGAAACACAGTTACATCGCTGGGCTCACCAAATCAATCAAGGTGGAACTTACCGAGAAAAAATTGCAAGAATTTGCAATTTCACACTAGAAAATTTTAAAGCTGCTACTGAAGCTGGATTAATAATTCATGACAACGATTTAAGAAGATGGGCTCTACAAGCACGAAAATTAATCGGAAATGAGGACGTAAGATTTACAGCTTCAAAACATTGGCTTTCAAAATTTAAAAACACCCATAGAATTGTTTCTCGAAAAATTAATAAATTTATCACAAAAAAAATATAGAAAATAGAAATGATTTGCATAAAAAAAAGTAGAATTCGTAACAGAAGTCAAACAATTGATTAATCAAATAGGCGCTGACAATACATATAATTCAGACCAGTCTGGTTTTCAGTTGGAAATGTATTCTGGTCGATCTCTTGCTTTTGAAGGAGAAAAGAAATTACAGTGCCTTGTACAGTCGGTCACATCAACAACTCATAGCTATACTGTACAGCCGACAATTTCAGCCACAGGAAAGTTACTATCACCATTATTTTTAGTATTAAAGGAACGAAGCGGAGAATTTGGATCAATTGTCTCACAAAATTTGTTTGTGCCTACAAACGTATATGTTACATCCTCGACATCTGGAAAACTTAATTCAGGTAAAATCACGTTCTATTAATTTCTAAAAATAAAACGTTAATTATTTCGGAAGACACATTTAAATAAAATCAAAATTTGTAGGACTCTTTAAGGCGTGGTTAAAAGAGGTATATTTTCCTCAAGTTGGACCTAGAAGCATGCTGCTAATTGATTCGTGGAGTGGTCATTGTCCAACGATTGTACAGGAAGTTACGCCACACGATAAAACACTACATCTCAAAATGATACCTACAGGAACGACTGGAAACATACAGCCGTTAGATGTATATTGATTCCGCACATGGAAGAACTATGTTAAACATTTTTCAGACCATGTTTTGCTCATAGACGAATACTTAAATTTACATTTGAGAAATAGGTAATATAATTAAATTACAGTCTTTGGTTCATAACCAATTTTCATCTCCACGATATGAAAATCTATTTAAATATTCGTGGTATAAAAGTGGGTATCTTGTGAATCGGCCAGGAGATTTCGATGACCCCGTAAGTTTCAGTTTCGGAGATTTCTGTGCAACGCATTGTGAGATCAATGGTTGTAATAATGTTGCAATTGTTAGATTTTCGTGGTGTAAAAAATCTTTATGCTTAAAACACTTTTTTGAAGAATATCATTATTGTACAACTTACAATCCATAATGCCTCGAGCTATTCGACAAACAATTACTTTTTTGAGAATACTTTAAATTTTTTGTAGTAATAGTAATAATAAAACTTGTGTTGTTAAAACAAAAACCATATTTACATTAGTTATCATTTCATTTTGTATTTTTCTGCAACACGTAACTTTAATTTTTATTATTTTTTTGAAAAAAATTTAATCTCACTAAATTTTGATTATTTACGCAATTCTTTCAGAAAAAAATAATAAACACATTTACCCTCCCTGCTAGAAAAAGTTAGTAGAAGTCGATAAAAATCGATAAGTTTCACCATTGAAGTCAATAAAGTCTCTTAATTTCCTTAAAAGGAGAAAAATAGAGGTTCCTACCCATAACATTGAAAGTGATACAGATTTGTGGCCTTTTTAATTTTAAGATTTTTAGCGTTAGTTTTATTAAGGTATCTTTATTTATTTCTGAAATAATGAACAAAAAATAAATAAGGGGTAGTTACCCCTAAAAAATAATTTTGGCCAAAACCACGAGACAGGTCAACTTTATTTTTTAATTTTCTTTTAAATGGAATCAGTTTTGAGGCGATATATTATTTATTGTAATTTTTATAGCTGAAAATTGATGAAAAATGCTTAGTTTTCTTGAAAAAAAATAGGGGTTGCTACCCTTAAAATTGAAAGTAATGCTGTTTTGAAGCCTTTCATATTTTAAAATTTTTAGCGTTGGTTTTATTAAGGTATTGTAACGCGTGTCTAGCCGCGATTCTAATCTACCGCGCGAAGGTAGTGAGCTCGCGCGCGCAACTCCTGCGCAGCCGAATCCAGGCGCGTCGCGCGTAGCGAATCGGTCTCGCGACGCGTAAAATGCCCGTCATCCGTCGCGAAGCTGCTAACCTGTTCCCGCGAGAAATGGGAGCCATCTTCGTGTCTGCCGTCGCGCAAGTAGGATCTCCTCCGTGTCTTCGTGAGTTTACTTGTCTGCGCCGTCCTATCGTTTTGTGAGACCCCGCGAGTGTAGTGGAGGCGCCGCAAATAGTGGAGGCGCACACAAGAGAGACAGAGAGAGAGCGATACCGCGAAGCGTGTGCCACGAGCAGAACGAGCCTGCGAGTGAGGAGCCGGCAGCCAGCCCGCCTGCCGATCCAATACAGCGAAAGAGAGAGAGAGAGAGAGAGCGCAACTGCTGTGCGAACGACAGGGAGCGAGAGAGAGAGTCGAGTGCACCGGCTGCTCCTTCCTAACGTAAGTTTTCTACTCTCCTCTTGCGGGTTCATTGTAAAGGCTCGCACGGAAATCGCCCCGTGCAAGCCTTCTGTGCCGTGTACGTGGGGGTGTGTGTCAGCCCGCCGTACTTTAACACCGCGCGCGAAATTAGCAGCTTCGCCGTGCGCCGTGTAGTTCGCGCGTTTGAATATTAACGGTCGCGCGCGAACTAACTCTTTGTTCTAATCAGCACGGGCGTTGTGCTTGTAGAGATTAGTAATTGTAAATATATTGTGATATCTAGTTACTCGTCGCGTTGTTCATTACAACCTGTCCTTCTCCCAGATACCGCCGCCTCCGCGGGAAAACGACTCCGCCGGTCGTTTTCATATCTGAGCATAGCGGCCGCGCGCTTTACTCTTCGAGCGCGCGCTTTTCACTCAGCGATCCAATTAGTTGGAAAGCGAAGTTCGTGTGCGATCTTCGCGTTGTTTTCGGGATTCCAGGAGCAGATCCCCGGGCAAGTCATTTTAGTCTGACACCCGCGGCACCGTGTTCTAGGGCATCGCTGGCCTGTGGCTTGTTGGGATTTTCCCCCCACTAGCCATCCCGTTACAGTATCTTTATTTATTTCTGAAATAATGAACAAAAAATAAATAAGGGGTAGTTACCCCTAAAAAATAATTTTGGCCAAAACCACGAGACAGATCAACTTTATTTTTTAATTTTCTTTTAAATGGAATCAGTTTTGAGTCGATATATAATTTATTGTAATTTTTATAGCTGAAAATTGATGAAAAAAGCTTAGTTTTCTTGAAAGAAAAATAGGGGTTGCTAGCCTTAAAATTGAAAGTAACGCTATTTTCAAGGCTTTTTTATTCTACAACTTTTGGCGTCGGTTTCATTAAGCTAGCTTTATTCGTTTTTGAAATATTTGAAAAAAACTGTTTTTGAGGGTGAACTTTAGGGGTAGATTTCACCCCCTTAAAGTGTCTATCAGCACGTAAAAAAAAAATACGTGTCTCTTATTTTTTAATGTACTACAACATATTGCAATATCGTCCAAATTGGGGTACCTTCCTTGTTAGTCTCAAATATAGAGTCAACTTCCATTTCTTGATAATCTCAAGAAATAGCGGTTTGGACTGTTTCTTGAGATTCTCAAGAAACAGTCCAAAGCCCGGTTTCTTGAGAAAATCATTAATCAGTGTCGACGTTTGCTTTGTTAAAATTGCAAAATGTTTCTTATTTTCCCAATTAGTAATTTATAAATTAAGAAAATTATTCAAAATAATTGTTTAGTTATAAATACATTGGTACAGTATGTAAGATAATCAAGTTATGTAAAGTAAAGTTGGCGACGTAGGATAGCGTGGGATTACGTGTGGTATGGAAAAGCATAGTATATAAACTACATTTTAACTTTCATTTTTCAGATATTTATGTTGAACAAATTAGTCTAAAAAAGGGCTACAACTTCCACTTTCTGAATCACAGGAAATAGCGTCAACTTCCATTTCTTGAGAATCTCATGAATTAGCGATTTGGACTATTAAGATTATCAATAAACGGAAGTTGATGCTGTTTATTGAGAAACTGAGTAAACAGTGTGGATGTTTCTATATTGAAATGTTATATTTCAAATTATTAATTTATAGATTAATACCATTTTGAAAAATAAATTCATAAGTAATCAAATAGTTTATAAAATATTTTCTATAACAAACGTTGATGTGCCAAGTATTAATGGTTTACAACTTAGTCTCAAAAATTAGAGTCAACTTCCATTTCTTGATAATCTCAAGAAATAGCGGTTTGGAATGTTTCTTGAGAATCTCAAGAAACAGTCCAAAGCACGGTTTCTTGAGAAAATCATTAATCAGTGTCGACGTTTGCTTTGTTAAAATTGCAAAATGTTTCTTATTTTCCCAATTAGTAATTTATAAATTAAGAAAACAATTCAAAATAATTGTTTAGTTATAAATACATTAGTACAGTATACACCTAGGGAGTACAATAATCAAGTTATGTAAAGTAAAGTTGGCTACGTGGGATAGCGTAGGATTACGTGTGGTATGGAAAAGAATAGTTTATAAACTACATTTTAACTTTCATTTTTCAAATATTTATGTTGAACAAATTAGTCGAAAAAAATAGCGTCAACTACCATTTCTTTAGAATCTCAGGAAATAGCGTCAACATCCATATCTTGAGATTCGCAAGAATTAGCGATTTGGACTCTTAAGATTATCAATAAACGGAAGTCGATGCTGTTTATTGAGAAACTGAGTAAACAGTGTGGATGTTTCTATATTGAAATTATGATATATTTCAAATTATTAATTTATAGGATAATAACATATTGAAAAATAAGTTTATAAGTAATCAAATAGTTTATAAACTATTTTCTATAACAAACTTTGATGGGCCAAGTATTAACGGTGTACAACTTAGTCTCAAAAAAAGAGTCAACTTTCATTTCTTGATAATCTCAAGAAACAGTCCAAAGCCCGGTTTCATGAGAAAATCATTAATCAGTGCCGACGTTTGCTTTGTTAAAATTGCAAAATATTTCTTATTTTCCCAATTAGTAATTTATAAATTAAGAAAATTATTCAAAATAATTGTTTAGTTATAAATACATTAGTACAGTGTACACCTAGGGAGTAAAATAATGAAGTTATGTAAAGTTGGCTACGTAGGATAGCGTGGGATTACGTGTGGTATGGAAAAGTATTGTTTATAAACTACATTTTAACTTTCATTTTTCAAATATTTAGTTGAACAAATTAGTCTAAAAAAAGGCGTCAGCTTCCATTTCTTCAAAATCTCAAGAAATAGCGTCAACTTCCATTTCTTGAGAATCTCAAGAAATAGCGATTTGGACTCTTAAGATTATCAATAAACGGAAGTCGACGCTGTTTATTGTGAAACTGAGTAAACGGTGTGGACCTTTATTGAAAATATGTTATATTTCAAATTATTAATTTATAGGTTAATACCATATTGAAAAATAAATTCATAAGTAATCAAATAGTTTATAAACTATTTTCGATAATTAACTTAGATGTGCCAAATACTAATGTTGTACAACTTAGTCTCAAAAAATATAGTCAACTTCCATTTCTTGACAATCTCAAGAAATAGCGGTTTGAACCATTTCTTGAGAATCTCAAGAAACAGTCAGAATCTCGGTTTATTCAGAATCTCATGAAACAGTGTTGTAGTTTATTATTTTGAAATTACAAAAGGTTTCTTATTTTCCCAATTAGTAATTTATAAATTAAGGAAATAATGAAAAATAGTTGTTTAGTTATAAATACATTAGTACATTATACACCTAGGGCGTAAAATAATCAAGTAATGTAAGTGTAAAGTTGGCTACGTAGTATAGCGTGGGATAACGTGTGGTATGGAAAAGAATAGTTTATAAACTACTTTTTAACTTTCATTTTTCAAATATTTATGTTGAACAAAGTAGTCGAAAAGATAGCGTCAACTTCCATTTCTTTAGAATCTCAGGATATAGCGTCAACATCCATATCTTGAGAGTCTCAAGAATTAGCGATTTGGACTCTTAAGATTATCAATAAATGGAAGTCGATGCTGTTTATTGAGAAACTGAGTAAACAGTGTGGATATTTCTATACTGAAATTATGTTATATTTCAAATTATTAATTTATAGGTTAATACCATATTGAAAAATAAATTCATAAGTAATCAAATAATTTATAAACTATTTTCTATAACAAACTTTGATGTGCCAAGTATTAACGGTATATAACTTAGTCTCAAAAAATAGAGTCAACTTCCATTTCTTGATAATCTCAAGAAATAGCGGTTTGGACTGTTTCTTGAGAATCTCAAGAAACAGTCCAAAGCCCGGTTTCTTGAGAAAATCATTAATCAGTGCCGACGTTTGCTTTGTTAAAATTGCAAAATGTTTCTTATTTTCCCAATTAGTAATTTATAAATTAAGAAAAGTATTTAAAATAATTGTTTAGTTAAATACATTAGTACAGTATACACCTAGGGAGTAAAATAATCAAGTTATGTAAAGTAAAGTTGGCTACATAGGATAGCGTGGGATTACGTGTGGTATGGAAAAGAATAGTTTATAAACTACATTTTAACTTTCATTTTTCAAATATTTATGTTGAACAAATTAGTCTAAAAAAAAGGCGTCAACTTCCATTTCTTCAGAATCTCAAGAAATAGCGTCAACTTCCATTTCTTGAGAAGCTCAAGAATTAGCGATTTGGACTATTAAGATTATCAATAAGAGCTCGTCTGATAACGATCAATGTAACCGCGAGTTCAATACTATTACACTATGTAACAAGGGAGAAAAGTCGCTCTTCATTTTCGGAGGTGGGTTCACTCCCATATGTAACAAGTTTTGGACAAGAAAATCCCTTCTTTGGTGAAAGTTCATATCACGAACTCATTATTAGAAAGTTTGGTAAAACTTCAAGCGAAGTTTAGCTAAACCTTATCAAAACCTTTAATAAAAAAAAACCTTCAACCTTTTCAACCTTTAACTTGATCTAAACTTCCAATAAAATTTATGTAAACTTTTTCTAAATTTTATCTGAAGTTTGGATGAACTTTATCCACACTGTGTTTAAACTTTATACAACGCTCGAAGTCTGGCTTAAAGTCTGGGTTAAAGTCTGTGTTGATGTCCGGCTTGAATAATCTAGACTTCTATCGAAACTTCGAGCGACACTTTAAGCGAAACTTTCATGAAGACCTTGTAACTTTGTACAAACTTTTCTTACACTTTGTCCAAATTTTATCCAAACTTTATCTAAACTTTGCCTAAACTTTGACTGAACTTTATCTAAACTGTGCATTAACTTTATATAACGCTCGAAGTCTTGTTAAATGTCTGGCTTGAAGTCATACATCAACCCAGATTTTAACCCAGACTTTAAGCCAGGCTTGGAGCGTTATACAAAGTTTATACAAAGATTGGATAAAGTTCAGTCAAAATTTAGACAAAGATTAGACAAAGTTTACATAAATTTTATTGAAAGTTTAGACGAAGTTAAAGGTTTGAAAGGTTTGTAAGGGTTCTAAGGATAGGGGAGGGACAAATAGGTTTGGAGTCACCTAAGTGCAATGGTGACTAACGATATATATATATATATATATATATATATATATATATATATATGATGGTTGATCGTTGAAGGTATCAATATCGCCCGCTCTGCTGCTGATGTCCTCGGTCGTTCGATAAATGTATTATATTTATGTAATTATTTTTAAATATTAATTTTAATAATGAAAAAATGTTCTCAATAATAGCAAAGATTATTACATTAAAATTATTTAATAAGCAGAAAGTAGTAAATTAAAAGACTCAAAATAAATAGCAAAAACGTAAGAAAAATTCAAATAGATTATTAATAATATTGGTAATTTGTTAATCAATACGCAGGTGAAAATGTCAGGAGATAGGATAGGTGGTGGAAAAACGCCCAGGTGTTAAATAACAATATAAAATGTAACAAGAAAAAAAGTTTTATTCGCTACCCTTATTTGGGTCGCATTCAAAATTATTGATACAAAATATGCGGATCATGAGCGAATAAGTATATAACAATAAAAAAAAATACATAAAAAAAGTACGAGTAATAACCTCGATCGGCGGCTCGATATAATGCAAAACCACGTAAAAATTAAGAAAGACAATAAAAAATATCTTTATTAGTTATTAACAATCTTGACTAAGGTTTATCATTGCCTACGCCTGGTAGCTATATGCCTGCATGAATGGCTCGCCTAGATTCTCGAAACAAAAGGAACAAAATGAATCTAGGTATAGAAAAACCTGATCAGGTATGCTAACGAAATTTTGTTTAAATCGCATACACGTGACCGCCGTGGTCGCTAGTACTCCTAAAACGCGGATACTCCGAAATCCGACTGTAACTTCAGGAGATATGGCGCTTTTAAGGTTGCACTACTGCAGTACCCAAAAGGAATTTCTCGATTATTAGCGAAATTCAGTGAGATATGGCATTTTGAAATTTATTGATTATCACAAGTATCCCTAACCTCCCACAACACATAGGTTTTCGACAGCAAGAAAGATTCCCGGATTTCCCGAAATTCCGCGAAGTTGTAAAACAAAAAAAAAATAACAAAGAAAAGAAAATTTATAAGTTTCTATGTGTATCTATTACGCCTATGCCTAACCGTCCACGACGCATGCTCAAAAAGCAAAAAAAAAAGGAAATAGAAAAGAAAGAAAAAGGAAAAAAAAATCCCAGATAACAGATAAAAGAAACTACTGGTCCTCGCGACGCACTATGTCGTAACGCAGAGACAACCCGGTCCCCTTATGTGTTGGTGACCTTGCGGTCGAGTAACACCAGGTCTAGGAGGGAGACTATGTCTTCCCTGGCTTTACACCTCTACGCCCGATTAATCATGTGATAAATAGCACTGAGTTGGGCGAACCAACTCAACTTGGCCCGCTTTATCCCGAAGGAGTAATCGCAGGCCTATCGCTTACACTATACCTTACTCTCGAAAGAACTCAAAAAAAGATCCGACGGACGAACCATACGAAGGCTGCTTGGCTGTGTGCGGCGCACGACCGTAGGTGGTCGAAACACGTGGCTGAAAAGGAAGAGGCTCTTCCGCGAGACACTTGCGCGTGTCTCCCTGGGACTGTTGCGGAGGGTGAACTGGCGCTCTCATGAGAGCGCAACCCTATTTATGTGACCTCGTTCCATCCTTTCCTAGGGGGATGCGCAGTCGGCTTATCTTCATATACGCAGGGTTGAGCTTGCGCAGCTTCCAGCGCCGCCATCCCCTCCAAGTCGGCACTTCATGGCCCCCTCCGTCCCCCTCACCTCACCACGGAACTCGATTATTATCAATAATGAGGCCTATGGACAAAATGCATATGGGCCGAACATACATTGAGAGAGTCAGGACGGTCACACATCATGCTCGTTAATTATTTGCCTAAAAGAAGGATGTTTAGCACAGATATATGGGGACCATCATTGGGACGATAATTTCCGAGATATGGGTTTATATACTTCGGTGTGCATATGACTGCATAGGAAACAGCTTGTTTCATCAGAAAAATGTCTTGGTTACTCTCTGGGAACAACATAAATCACAGGATCTGTTAAAGCAATAATTTCATTATCTGTCTCACTCGCACTCATTCACATGCCTATCGTTCTCTCCTCGTTTTATTTCATCATCTCCACGTGGACGTGATGTAACTATCTAGTTACATCACTCTGGGCACCGCCTGGAATTAATTGGCGCGTGATTCAAAAAAGGTTAAGACATAACGGAGAAAAAATACTATTTGGTTATTAATACCTTATGACATAAATCATCAATAGTTATTGATATATTTAGAATTGATTTTACATGCATCGTGCTTTGTTAGTGGACAAACACAGGTTCAGATTTCAAATCTCCCGCCGGGACCGATATGGCTAATCACTAGCTAGAGGTCCTTCGGTTGAGTCCCCATCATAGCCAAAAGATGGTATCTCGAGTACTGTTTTGAGTCGCTCGTGTCCCTGCGGGAGTTTTGGTCGGTAACCAGAATTCCTATAATTAGAATCATAATTCATAGCTTTTATTTGACTCGCGCAACCACGTGAATGTACGGCATTGTGCCTGTTACAGGCTCAAATTTTTTTTTTATTAAAGGTTTTTATAAGGTTTAGCTAAGCTTCGCCTGAAGTTTTACTAAACATTCTAATAATGAGATCGTGATATGAAGTTTCACCAAAGAAGGAATTTTCTTGTCCAAAACATGTTACATATGGGAGTGAACCCACCTCCGAAAATGAAGAGCGACTTTTTTCCCTTGTTACATAGTGTAATAGTTTTGGACTCGCTGTTAAATTGATCGTTATCAGACTCAACCCAGCCTTATTTTTACACGGATTGAAATCGATGGTCTTACGAAATACAAAAAGGAGCAAGAAATCCACGCGTCAGTTTCCACTACTTTGGGCGTCTCTCAGCGAGACGGCTGGATTAATAAACTCGAGTACATACGAATATTCCGGTCATTCCGGAACATTCGACTAGTAAACTCCAGCGCGTACAAATGTTCCGGTGATTCCAGAACATTCGTACACCCTTTTTGAAAGAGCTCGAAATATCTGCTGTTAGATCTCCCGAACCAGACCCATGGGTTTTCCTAATTGCTCTAATGCGTGAAGAATCTCTTTTCAGATATAGTAAAGACTATGCAAAATCTCTATGAGCGTGCCAGTAAAAGCGCACTCGAGGCACGCGACCGCGTGCGGCTGTTCATGCAGAGCTGAAAATGGTCTTACGCAATACAAAAAGGAGCAAGAAATCCAAGCGATAGTTTCTACTATTTTGGGCGCCTCTCGGCGAGTCCGCTCGACTAGTAAACTCGAGTGCGTACGAATGTTCCGTTGATTCCGGAATCTTCGTACGCCATTCTTGAAAAAGCTCGAAATTTCTGTTGTCCGATCTGTCTGATGATACTCGTCAACATTAGAAATGACTCTTCTATGTGCAGAATGTCGCCTCCTCAGATGGCAAAGGCACAACAAAAGCACTTCGACTGTGCCAATAACAGCGTACACGAGGCATGCGACGGCGTGCGGCTGTTCATGCAGAGCTGTAAATGGTCTTACGCGATACGAATGGAGCAAGAAATCCACGCGATAGGTTCCACTAAGTACTTTGGGCGTCTCTCAGCGAGACCGCTCGGATAGTAAACTCGAGTGCGTACAAATGTTCCGGTGAGACCGGAACATTCGTACACCATTTTTAAAAGAGCTCGAAATTTCTGCTGTTAGATTTTCCCAACGCGACTCGGTGGTTTACCTAATGTCACTAATACGTGAAGAATCTCGCTTTCGAATATGGTAAAGACTGTGCAAAAGCATTTCGAGTGTGCCAATAACTGCATACTCGAGGCACGCGACCGCGTGCGGCTGTTCATGCAGAGCTGTAAATGGTCTTACGCAATACAAAAAGGAGCAAGAAATCCAAGCGATAGTTTCTACTAGTTTGCGCGTCTCCAACCGTGACTTCTCGACTAGTAAACTCCAGTTCGTACGAATGTTACGGTGATTCCGGAACTTTCGTACACCCTTTTTGAAAGAGCTCGAAATATCTGCTGTTAGATCTCTCGAACGAGACCAGTGGGTTTTCCTAATTGCTCTGATGCGTGAAGAATCTCTCTTCAGATATGGCAAAGTCTATGCAGAATCTCTTCGAGCATGCCAGTAAAAGCGCACTCGAGGCACGCGACCGTGTGCGGCTGTTCATGCAGACCTAAAAATGGTCTTACGCTATACAAAAGGGAGCAAGAAATCCACGCTATAGGTTCTACTACTTTGGGCGTCTCTGGCGGGACGGCTCGACTAATGAACTCGGGTGCGTACGAATGTTCCGGTGATTCCGGAACATTCGTACGCCATTCTTGAATAAGCTCGAAATTTCTGCTGTCCGATCTGTCTGATCATACTGGTCAACTTTCGAAATAACTCTTCTATGTGCAGAATGTCGCCTTCTCAGATGGTAAAGGCACAACAAAAGCATTTCGAGTGTGCACAATAACAGTGTACTCGAGGCACGCGACCGCGTGCGGCTGTTCATGCAGAGCTGAAAATGGTCTTACGCAATACAAAAAGGAGCAAGAAATCCAAGCGATAGTTTCTACTACTTTGGGCGTCTCTGGCGAGTCCGCTCAACTAGTAAACTCGAGTGCGTACGAATGTTCCGGTGATTCCGGAACATTCGTACACCCTTCTTAAAAGCGCTCGAAATTTCTGCTTTTAGATCTCCCGAAAGAGACTCGATGATTCTCCTAATGGCGCTAATGCGTAAAGAAGCTCGCTTTCATATATGGTAAAGACTGTGCAAAAGCATTTCGAGTGTACCAATAACTGTGTACTCGAGGCACGCGACCGCGTGTGGCTGTTCATGCAGAGCTGAAAATTGTCTTACGCCATACAAAAATGAGCAAGATATCCATGCGTTAGGTTCTACTACTTTGCGCGTCTCCAACCGTGACTTCCGACTAATAAACTCCAGTTCGTACGAATGTTACGGCGATTCCGGAACTTTCGTCCACCCTTTTTGAAAGAACTCGACATATCTGCTGTTAGATCTCCCGAACGAGACCAGTGGGTTTTCCTAATTGCTCTGATGCGTGAAGAATCTCTCTTCAGATATGGCAAAGTCTATGCAGAATCTCTTCGAGCGGGCCAGTAAAAGCGCACTCGAGGCACGCGACCGTGTGCGGCTGTTCATGCAGACCTAAAAATGGTCTTACGCTATACAAAAAGGAGCAAGAAATTCACGCTATAGGTTCTACTGCTTTGGGCGTCTCTGGCGGGACCGCTCGGCTAGTAAACTCCAGTGCGTACGAATGTTCCGATGAGTCCGGAACATTCGTACACTCTGTTTAAAAGAGCTCAAAGTTTCTGCTGTTAGATCTCCCCAACGCGTCCCGGCGGTTTTTCTAATGGCGCTAATGCGTAAAGAATATCGCTTTCAGATGTGGTAAAGACTGTGCAAAAGCATGACTCTTCTATGTGCAGAATGTCGCCTCCTCAGATGGCAAAGGCACAACAAAAGCACTTCGAGTATGCCAATAACAGCGCACTCGAGGTATGCGACCGTGTGTGGCTGTTCATGGAGAGCTGAAAATGGTCTTACGTAATACAAAAAGGACCAAGAAATCCACGCTATAGCTTCTACTACTTTGGGCATCTCTCGGCGGGACCGCTCGACTAATGAACTCGGGTGCGTACGAATGTTCCGGTGATTCCGGAACATTCGTACGCCATTCTTGAATAAGCTCGAAATTTCTGCTGTCCGATCTGTCTGATCATACTGGTCAACTTTCGAAATAACTCTTCTATGTGCAGAATTTCGCCTTCTTAGATGGCAAAGGCACAACAAAAGCATTTCGAGTGTGCACAATAATAGTGTACTGGAGGCACGCTACCGCGTGCGGCTGTTAATGCAGAGCTGAAAATGGTCTTACGCAATACAAAAAGAAGCAAGAAATCCACGTGATAGGTTCCACTAAGTACTTTTGGCGTCTCTCAGCGAGTCCGCTCGATTAGTAAACTCGAGTGCGTACGAATGTTCCAGTGATTGCAGAACATTCGTACACTATTTTTGAAAGAGCTCGATATTTCTTTTGTTAGATCTCCCCAACGCGACTCGGTGGTTAATGGCGGTAATGAATTAAGAATCTCGCTTCCAGATATGACACAGACTTTGCAAAAGCACTTCAAGTATGCCAATAACAGCGAACTCGCGGCACATTTTGGCATACGGGTGTTCCCGCTGTGCCGAAACACTGCTAGGCATGAGAAAAAGTTTCAAAAAATCACGCTACAAAATTCATGCAATTTGTAGGCCAGTCTCGCTCTTTATGAGTTTTTCGTAGAGTGAAATTAAATAAATTTTACTGTATCAAGACTCGTATTCTTATTTTCGAAATGGAAATGAAGTCTATGCGCGCTTTCTCATAGAGTAAAAAACATACTTTAAATACTTCCGTTTTTCGGTGCACTGGGCTACATGATTTCGTCTTTATTTTGGTGAACTTTTCTACAAGTACCAGACGAAAAATTTCTCCTTGCAAACTATTTGCGACTCTGTGAATTTTTTTATATTTTGGAGCACGGTTTATCGGCTTGAAGGTGCGTTTCCGGAAAAGCGATTTCGTTCCCAAATATTTTTCAAGACTGGACGAACGTTTTCTACAAGTAGCAGTTGAAATATTTTTCCTAACGAAGTATTAGCGGCTCTGGTAATTTATTTATATTTGAAGAACGGTATGTCGGAATGAAGGGGCTTTTCCAGAAGAGCAATTTCGTTAACAATTTTTTTTTTCAACACTGGAGGGACGTTTTGTACAAGTACCAGTCGAAAAATTCTACCTTACGAAGTATTTGCTCCAGTCTACAAAAAAATTGGGAACGAAATCGATTTTCCGGAAAAGCCCCTACAAGTTGAGATACCGTGCTAAAAAATATTTACAAATTCCCAGAATCGCAAATACTTCGTTAGCAATAATTTTGGGACTGGTATTTGTAATTTGGTTTTTTTATCTTATCTGTTAGAGATATGCATAAAAACATAAAAAAAACAACAAAATATGTTATTTCCCAAACGATTATCCCCCCAAATCATCCCTAAAACCACCCCTACCAGAAAATACATGACAAAAAAATCATATTTGCGGAGTTTATCAATTCGAGGCAAATCTCATGGCTGATATCTCTTCAAGATATCGCAATAGATATGTAAAAAATTGCCGATATGAAAATCGATACGGAACCCTTCACTTGGAGGGTGCAAAGGGGCTAAAATAGCGAAAAATGCGTAATAATTACGGAACAAAATTCATATCTCGGAAATTAATGATTTCGAGACAAATTTTATGGCTTAAATCTCTTCAAGATATTGCCATAGCCTTGTAAAAAAATTGCCGACAGGAAAATCGATCCGAAAAATTGTGCTTGGGGGGTGCAAAGAGTCTATAATGACTAAAAATATACGAAAAATAGCAAAGAAAAATTCATATCTCGGAAGTTTAATTAAAATACCTATATTTAAAAAAAAAAGTTTGTAGCTATCACGGTTCCTTTGTTATTAACGAAAACGTGTTTTTTTTTTAAAAAGCTTATAACTCCCAAACTAAACAGTCAATTTTTTTTAAGAAAAATCATGATAATGCAGAAAATAATTACTTATCTGTAAAAATTTTTAATTCATTTTGTTAATTAATTTTTTTAGAAAAAAATTGATAAATGAAAAAAATTAGTTTTGTATGTCCAACGATTACGGGAGTAAAATTTACTTAATCGATTCAAAATTTTTTGTAGAAGTAGATTTATAATTTTTGCTATTAAAAATTAATTAAAGGAATCAATAAATTAAAATTGAGGAAGCTACGGGCCAATGAATTGGCAGCGATTTTTTTTATAGTTTTATAATTTTTGGTACATTTTCAATGTACGGGGCTACCAAATTTAGAAATACTATTCGAATATTTAAAAAAATATGGCATATGTCTAGGTTTAGATAAGTATAGTTATCGAGCATAAAAAAACTGAGTTTAGGGCGACCCGTTTGTAGCCTGTCCTGCACCGCGTCACATTCCTGGATACGACCCTCCTGACTTTACCCTGTGCAGGGCCTACATCCGGGAGACCTGGAATGAATTTCTACTCGGTAAGAAACACAAACGCGGTTCAAACAGTTCGACGTAATCAAATAGTCCGACCTGATTTGAATAGTTCGATGGAATCGCATTGTCCGACTTGGTTCGAACAGTCAACGAAATCGAATAGTCCGACTTGGTTCGAACAATTCAAAGAAATCGAGTAGTACAAGCACTTCCTAGTAGTTCATTTGATTCGAACTGTTTGATTGTGTACGAGTAGATCGTATTATGTTGAACAGTTCAAAGTATCGAGGTATAGCGAAAAAATAGTTTACATATAGTTTACATATACAAAACTAGTTTACACATAGTTACACATAGCAACACCTAATGAGGGCGCAACCGATTGTTTTTTTTGACTTCCTTCGAGATCAGAGATGGATTCGTTTATTCTAGATCGTTCTAGAATAGAATAAATTATGTCGAAAGCTCAAATTTAATCATAAATACCGAATTCTATGGAAATTGTCTCGCAAGGCGTTACTTTTATTTTCAAAGTGTCTACAGCCAGGCCGAAAAAAGCACAACTCAGGCCCGAAAAAAGCACTATTCGCGTAGCTAGGAAGAAAAAAAAATAGTACTTTCGGAACGGCGTCGATGAAAAATAAAGAATGTACCAGATCGAACATAAATTGTCACTCTAAACGAAGACAAGATTGACAAACATAGTCGAAGGGATTCTTTATTTTCAACCCTTGTGCTTATATAATTTTTGTGGCTGGCAACACCAAAAATACAACCTTTGCGATCGGGCGCAGGTAGCAAAGTTGGTACTTTTGGCCAGCTAATCAAAAATAGTACATTCGGAAAAGTATAGTACATTACGATACGTGTTACCAAAGTAGCACTTTTTGCACGTAATAACGCAATGCTAATTAACTTGAGACTTGAGACTTGTCCAATACTTCTTTGGTCTTCGGAATAGTCCGCGAGGCTCCTGAAACTACCTAAACAGACCGAGCACGGCATTTCCTGCTTCTCGGTCGCCGATAACCGGAAATTGCAAATTGTACGGTTCAAGTTTGGGAATGGATTCACTATTAATCACCTAACATAAATTAAAACATTTATTTTTATTATTATTCTTAATATTTCTAAAAATAGACTGATATTATTGTTAAAAGACATTTACTCTGAGCAGTTTTCGGTTGCCGCTGTCTATGATAAGCAATATCAGAGTATGTCGTAAAAGTAATCCGCAGTAATACAGAATTTACCATACAATTACCGCGTTTTTTACATCAAATGGCGTGGGCTAGCAAGTCTAAATGCCTATGCGAGTAAAGTAGAACATAACTGGATCGATTTCGTGTGACTTCCCAAATCTCGGTTACGGAGAAGTGGGAAAAAATGATATATGTATTCAGTCGACGATTATGAATGATGAAATTGGTAAATATAAGGTAATAACGCAATAATAAGTTACTTGAAACATGTCCAATTCTCATTTGGTCTTCGGAATAGTCCGCGAGGCTCCTGAAACTACCTAAACCAACCAAGCACGGCATTTACTGCTTCTCGGTCACCGAGAACCGGAAATTGCAACGGTGGGGTTTAAGTTTGGGAATTGACTCACTATTAATTACATAACATAAATTAAAACATTTATTTTTATTATTTTTAATATTTATAAAAATAGTCTGATATTATTATGCTAAAAGACATTTACTCTGAGCAGTTTTCGGTTCCCACTGTCTATGATAAGCAATATCCGAATATGTCGTAAAAGTAATCCGCAGTAATACATAATTTACCATACAATTACCGCGTTTTTTACATCAAATGGCATGGGCTAGCAAGTCTAAATGCCTATGCGAGTAAAGTAGAACATAACTGGATCGATTTCGTGTGACTTCCCAAATCTCGGTTACCGAGAAGTGGGAAAAAATGATATATGTATTCAGTCGACGATTATGAATGATGAAATTGGTAAATATAATGTAATAATGCAATAATAAGTTACTTGGAAATGTCCAATACTTATTTGGTCTTCGGAATAGTCGGCGAAGCTCCTGAAACTACCTAAACCAACCGAGCACGGCATTTCCTGCTTCTCGGTCGCCGAGAACCGGAAATTGCAAATGGTACGGTTCAGGTCTGGGAATTGACTGATTATTAATTACCTAACATAAATTAAAACATTTATTTTTATTATTATTCTTAATATTTCTAAAAATAAACTGATATTATTGCTAAAAGATATTTACTCTGAGCAGTTTTCGGTTCCCGCTGTCTATGATAAGCAATATCCGAGTATGTCGTAAAAGTAATCCGCAGTAATACAGAATTTACCATACAATTACCGCCTTTTTACGTCAAATGGCATGGGCTAGCAAGTCTAAATGCCTATGCGAGTAAAGTAGAACATAACTGGATCGATTTCGTGTGACTTCCCAAATCTCGGTTACCGAGAAGTGGGAAAAAATGATATATGTATTCAGTCGACGATTATGAATCATGAAATTGGTAAATATAATGTAATAATGCAATAATAAGTTACTTGGAACATGTCCAATACTTATTTGGTCTTCGGAATAGTCGGCGAAGCTCCTGAAACTACCTAAACCAACCGAGCACGGCATTTCCTGCTTCTCGGTCGCCGAGAACCGGAAATTGCAAATGGTACGGTTCAGGTCTGGGAATTGAATGATTATTAATTACCTAACATAAATTAAAACCTTTATTTTTATTATTATTCTTAATATTTCTAAAAATAAACTGATATTATTGCTAAAAGATATTTACTCTGAGCAGTTTTCGGTTCCCGCTGTCTATGATAAGCAATATCCGAGTATGTCGTAAAAGTAATCCGCAGTAATACAGAATTTACCATACAATTACCGCCTTTTTACGTCAAATGGCATGGGCTAGCAAGTCTAAATGCCTATGCGAGTAAAGTAGAACATAACTGGATCGATTTCGTGTGACTTCCCAAATCTCGGTTACCGAGAAGTGGGAAAAAATGATATATGTATTCAGTCGACGATTATGAATGATGAAATTGGTAAATATAAGCTAATAACGCAATAATAAGTTACTTGGGATATGTCCAATACTGATTAGGTCTTCAGAATAGTCCGCGAGGCTCCTGAAACTACCTAAACCAACCGAGCACGGCATTTCCTGGCCGAGAACCGGAAATTACAACGGTAGGGTTCAAGTTTGGGAATGGATTCACTATTACTCACCTAACATAAATTAAAACATTTATTATTCTTATTTTTAATATTTATAAAAAAACAATGACATTATTATGCTAAAAGACATTTACTCTGAGCAGTTTTCGGTTCCCGCTCTCTACGATAAGCAATATCCGAGTATGTCGTAAAAGTAATCCGCAGTAATACAGAATTTACCGTACAATAACCGCGTTTTTACATCAAATGGCATGGGCTAGCAAGTCTAAATGCCTATGCGAGTAAAGTAGAACATAACTGGATCGATTTCGTGTGACTTCTCAAATCTCGGTTACCGAGAAGTGGGAAAAAATGATATATGTAATCAGTCGACGATTATGAATGATGAAATTGGTATATATAAGGTAATAACGCAATAATAAGTTACTTGAGACATGTCCAATACTTATTAGGTTTTCGGAATAGTCCGCGAGGCTCCTGAAACTACCTAATCAACCGAGCACGGCATTTCCTGCTTCTCGGTCGCCGAGAACCGGAAATTGCAAATGGTACGGTTCAGGTCTGGGAATTGACTGATTATTCATTACCTAACATAAATTAAAACATTTATTTTTATTATTATTCTTAATATTTATAAAAAGAGACTGATATTATTATGCTATAAAAACATTTATTCTGAGCTGTTTTTGGTTCCCGCTGTCTATGATAAGCAGTATCCGAGTATCTCGTCAAAGTAAAGCGGAGTAATACAGAATTTACCATACAATTACCGCGTTTTTTACTCTCTACATTTTAATGAATGGGTATGCACTGATACTAAATTAGTGTTATATTTATAACTGCCAATCAGTAAATATTCACTTATTGTCACTGATTATTAGTTATAAGTACACCACTAATTTGGTTTAAGTGCATTTGAACTGTTTTAATTTTAAAGTGAAGGCGAGACTATTCACGTATACAGAAGTCATTTCTAAAGCTCACGGGTCTCATCGGACAGATCTGACGACAGCGATATCTAGCTACTTCAAGCTTAATGTAAGAATGTTCCGGAATCACCGGAACTTGTTCTATGCGCATACAAACACGCGTTACGATAATCTGGCGGGGAAGGGCCATCGAACAAAGATCAAACTTGACGAGCCACTGATTGTCCGAATAGGCGAGGCAGCTCGATGGCATTGAGACTTATTCTGTAACACTGCTATGTACAATCACCTACGTTCCGCGTACTACGTCGCTTTGCCTCGAAAACTCTATTCATTTTTTCGCTCTTCTCGGCTCGTTGTGACGATGAGATTTAAGCGATATATCCTGTTACAATTAAATATTATTATGATTATTCTACACCCAACGGAAAAAGTAACTTTGAAAATTGGAACTCCAGCTTTTAGTAGGTTGTACGCAAGTTTTATGGCTAACCTAACCATTATAAAGTTCCAAAACTTGTGTTCAGATATTCAAAGTTATTTTGTCCGTTGGGTGTACGTATTATTTCATCTGCTTCGTCAAATTTACAAAATTACATTGTATTGGTATTGATTTTTTTAGGTTAATAATATTTCACAAATATCGTTTCCTGATTTATCGTTTCCTGATTTATTTTTATTCAATATTTCACAAAATGAATTCTTTCTTATTATACAGTCTTTCATTTTACTTTATACAATTAAATTAAATGGAATCTTAGCATAAATCCATCAATGACGCGGTTTATTTTTCAAGACATTCGAAAATCCTAGGGACTTTTTCAAACGGAAGGTCTGAAGTTGCCGTAGACCTGACTTGTTCTTCTTTAACGCATAGCCTAATTACCACATTTTTAATATTATTATAAAAATAGAAAAATACCTCAAACTACATCCAAAGTACGGTTATCTCGTATCTATTTACACCAAATACATGAGAAAAAATGATCGGCTGAAAAAACATAACCTGTCAACTTTGCACCTTGAACTGAACTTTAGACATCAAAATAAATAATAACTATCAAGTCTACGAAAATAACTAACAATACCATTAGAAAGCTCTTGCTCCGCTCTTTCGAATGTTCTACTACTTTTTCCAAATCGGTTTCGCCAATCATGATAAAATAGTTGGAGATAAGTGTTCGTTTTTAATGTGTCATACGTGGGAACGACAGAAATAGAATAAAAGTACAAAAAGAAATTGACTTCTAGGCAAACATTGCAATGAAACTGCTAGATGGAATTAACAGGTACTTACGTATCGTATGGCCGTGTTTCAAAGTCTTGATACTTCTTAAACTTTTTATATAATTGTCCTACTATAATAAGACGCACGCAGATCTATTCATCAATGAATAAAGAAATTGTGTTTTGATACAGCATCTAGATCTCCACAGTTCCGTTCAGGTAATGATACACAATTAATTTTTATTCTCGGCCTAAGCTGTTTCTCTTATTTGGGCCCACTTGAACTTTTTGAGAGATTATCCTGAGGACGTGGGAGCGACAGAAATCGAATAAAAGTACAAAAAGAAATTGACTTCTACGCAAACATTGCAATGAAACTGCTAGATGGAATTAACAGGTACTTACGTATCGTATGGACCTTTTTTAAAGTACTGATACTTCTTGAACTTTTTATATAATTATCCTACTTTAATGAGACTTACGATGATCGATTCGTCAATGAATAACTAAATTGTGTTTTCATAGACCATCTTGACCGGCGAAATCGTGTTTAAGTAAGGATACATTATTAACTCTTATTCGCATCGTAAGCCGTTTCTCGCGACTGGGACCTTTTGAACTTTTCGAGGGATTATCCTAAGGATATGGGAACGGCAGAAATCAAATAAATATAAACAAACAAAATGACTTCTAGCAAACATTACAATAGAACTGCTAGATGGACTTAACAGGTATTTGCGTTTCTTATGGCCATGTTTCAAAGACCTCATACTTGTTGAACTTTTTATATAATTGTCCTACGATAATGAGACGCACGACGATCGATTCATCAATGAATAACTAAATTGTGTTTTCACAGAGCATCTTGACCGCCGAAATCGCAGATTAATGACTACATTACCCTGATGGAAATCCAAAACATTTTATAACCAATATCTGACCATTTATATTAGAAATTGGCCATTATAAAATAGGAATTTCTGTTGTCCACTTTCTAGCTCTCGATGAAATACTTTTTCTCCCATTATTTGTCTATTTAATAAATTGAAAAATAGAATTTAGTTTTTCGAAGACAAACACAACCTTGTTCTTAAGTATTTTAAAGATATTAAAACTGATCAGTTTTTATATACTGAAAATAGCTACTAGATGGCTTGCTGCTATGATAAGGAGTGAGAGGGACAGAATCAGATGGAGAAATAAGAATTTTGCTGAATTATTCATAAAATGAGTACAATAAACGATTTATTAGTTCATGTTATTTATTTATATTTTGAAAAGCCATCCAATGCAGTTTAATGCTCTTTTATAAAATATAAAATTAGTAAGTAAATCAAATACGAATATTTTATTTTTACCTCAATCTAAGAAATAAGCAAAAAATAGGAGAAAAAGCGTTTCATCATAATCATTTATTAGCCAGTTTTACTAGCTATTTTCTAACTTCTTGGCCATTTCGTATAGATAAATTTCTACTAGATAATGACTTATATTGAAGCGTCTTTAGCACACCGGAGGGTCCGATTAGCAGCGTCTCTCAGAATCGCCAGAAAAGGGACCAAAATCGGCGTGCACGGGAATTAAACGATCTCCCTGTCCTCTTCCACAAATTTTTGTGTAAAACGGCAATTTACACAAGTTTGTTTGTAAAGCAGCGATTTTACACAAATTCTTGTATCGAATTTTTACACAATGTTTGTGTACATCATTTACACAAATTTTTGTGTTAAATAGGAACATTCATATTTTACATAAACTTTGTGTTAAATAGGCACATAATTTTTAAGAGTGCAGTAAGTACTGTTACGCAAAAACAATTCTCTTTGATGCAATAACAAACTAATTAAACGTCAATATTTTTCATGAAAATTGACAATCTACTGTATTTGGGTTCGCTCTTTGAGAGGTCTTTTAAGCATACGAACAATGAATAGATTAAACTACTCATTTATATTCAGTTATATTAATTTCAATGGGCTAGATTACCATGAGGAATCGAGCAGCTTGAGGGGAATATCCGTTAAGAATGCGCTCCCGGTTGAAAATACCTAGCTGGAATACCAGCTGGAATTCCAGCTGTACCTACTGTTTTTGAACAAATTACAGATAGTGTTCCAGCTGAGATTACGGCTGAGATTTCCAGTAAATGTTCGAATAGAATATTTAAAAATTCGATATTTATTAGATAACAATTAAATATTGCACCTAAACCCCCCTTTGCATGCTTTACGACACCTAGACGTAAAAGAATACGAAGCGTACCAGCTATACTCCGTCATCGGCCACCCCGAACACCTAGAGCCCCTATTGGATGCGCTACGATACCTAGACGTAATAAACTACGGAGCGCACCACCTAGACTCCATCATCGGCCACCCCGAACATCTAGATCTCTCATTGGATGCGCTATGACACCTCGACGTAAAAAACTACGGAGCGCACCAACTAAACTCCATCATCGGCCACCCTGAACATCTAGACCTCCCATTTGATGTGCTATGACACTTCGACGTAAAAAAGTACGAAGCGCAAGAACTAGACTCCATCATCGGCCACCCCAAACATCTAGACACCTCATTTGATACGCTACGATACCTAGACGTAAAAAACTACGGAGCCCACCACCTAGACTCCGTTACCAACCACCCCGAACATCTAGATCTCTCATTGGCTGCGCTACGACACCTGGACGTAAAAAACTACGGAGCGCACCACCTAAGCTCCATCATCGGCCACCCCGAACATCTAGACCTCCCATTGGATGGGCTACGACACCTAGACGTAAAAAACTACAGAGCGCACAACCTAGACTCCGTTATCGGCCACCCCGAACACCTAAAGCCCCCATTGGATACGCTACGACACCTAGACGTAAATGACTACGGAGCGCACCACATAGACTCCATCATCGGGCACCGCGAACATCTAGATCTCTCATTGGATGCGCTACGACACCTCGACGTAAAAAAACTACGGTCCGCACGACCTAGACTCCATCATCGGTCACTCCGAACACCTAGACCCCCCATTTGATGCACTACGACACCTAGACGTAAAAAACTACGGAGCGCATGACCTAGACACCGTCATCGGCCACCCTGAACATCTAGATCTCTCATTGGATGCAATACGACACCTCGACGTAAAAAACCTACGGAGCGTACGACCTAGACTTTATCATCGGCCACCCCAAACACCTAGATCCCGCATTCGATGCACTACGATACCCAGACGTAAGAAACTACGGAGCGCACGACCTAGACTCCATCATCAGTCACTCCGAACATCTAGACAACCCATTGGATGTGCTACGACACCTATAGACGTAAAAACGACAGAGTACACCCCCAAACTTACGACGGGCTGTTTGTTACATCGAACGTTATTCTGCGTCGAGGCATACGGCATGACACTTGGACGATATTCAATCGTTGCCTGCCGCTGCGCTGCGCTGGTCGCCGCGCACCGGCGAATCGAGCGAACATATTGGCGACATCTCTGAGCGACGAACATAAGATCGTTATGTAAACAGAGCAAGTAACCTCTTCTTTCTGACACGGCGAGCAGTTGCGCGTTTCATTACATTTCTCTATTCCAACACTACCCAACGTTTGAAGCCTCATCCACATTTCTTTCCGTTTGCATCGAGAGATTAATGACTGTGTATATTTATTTAAAAGTAAAGCATTTACCGAATTTATACCAAAAACGCCTATTCCCAATCTTTTTTTTCTGTTCTTTCCGAAAATGCATAAATGAAGTTCGAAAAAATATTTTTTCCGTGAAAAAAATTTCATAACTTCGTTAATATTAATCCTATCGCAGAATAGATCAGACCAAACGATAGACGAGCTCAAAAAACTTAAAATGCCACCTACCCGGTATCGATATTTCAATTCAATCGTTAATTACAATGTTTTCAAAGTGGTGCGTTGGTGGAATGTCACTCAGTACTGTGTCTTAAGTATGAAAAAAAATTCCCAAAGCCACAATTACATCGTTCGGAAAAATGTTTCAACAGTTTCTTGCAGATAACGTACCCAAATGCTTAGAAAAAAATTATGAACGAAATAGCTTTTCCGGAAAATCCCCCCTGGGCAATATACTGTGTCATAAACAAGAAACAAAATTCCCAAAGCCGCAATTACGTCGTTCGGAAAAATGTTTCAACGGTTTTTTGCAGATCAAGTCCCCAAATGCTTAGAAAAAAATTATGAACGAAATAGCTTTTCCGGAAAAGCTCCCCCAGGGCGATATACTGTGTCTTAAACATGAAAATAATTCCCAGAGCCGCAATTACGTCGTTCGGAATAATGTTTCGATCGTTTCTTGTAGATCAAGTCCCCAAATGTAGAAAAAAATTATAAACGAAACAGCATTTCCGGAAAAGCCCCCCCAGGGCGATATACTGTGTCTTAAACAAGAAAAAAAATTCCCAGAGCCGCAATTAAGTGGTTCGGAAAAATGTTAAGACGGTTTCTTGTAGATTAAGTCCCCAAATGCTTAGAAAAAAATTCTGAACGAAATAGCTTTTCCGGAAAAGGCCTCCCAAGGCGATATACTGTGTCTTAAAAAAGAAAAAAAATTCCCAAAGCCGCAATTACGTCGTCCGGAAAAATGTTTCGATCGTTTCTTGTAGATCAGGTCTCCAAATGCTTAGAAAAAAATTATGAACGAAACAGCATTTCCGGAAAAGCCCCCCCTGGGCGATATACTGTGTCTTAAGCATGAAAAAAAATTCCCAGAGCCGCAATCACGTTGTTCGGAAAAATGTTTCTACGGTTTCTTGTAGATAAAGTTTCCAAATGTTTAGAAAAAAATTATGAACGAAATAGCTTTTCCGGAAAATCCGCCCCAGGGCGATATCCTGTGTCCTAAACATGAAAAAAAATTCCCAGTGCCGCAATTAAGTCGTTCGGAAAAACGTTAAGACGGTTTCTTGTAGACCAAGTCCCCAAATGCTTAGAAAAAAATTCTGAAAGAAATAGCTTTTCCGGAAAAGGCCTCCCAAGGCGATATACTGTGTCTTAAAAAAGAAAAAAAATTTTCAAAGCCGCAATTACGTCGTCCGCAAAAATGTTTCGATCGTTTCTTGTAGATCAGGTCTCCAAATGCTTAGAAAAAAATTATGAACGAAACAGCATTTCCGGAAAAGCCCCCCCAGGGCGATATACTGTGTCTTAAACAGGAAAAAAAATTCCCAGAGCCGCAATTAAGTCGTTCGGAAAAATGTTAAGACGGTTTCTTGTAGATAAAGTCCCCAAATGCTTAGAAAAAAATTCTGAACGAAATAGCATTTCCGGAAAAGCCCTCCCAGGGCAATATACTGTGTCTTAAGCATGAAAAAAAATTCCCAGAGCCGCAATCACGTTGTTCGGAAAAATGTTTCTACGGTTTCTTGTAGATAAAGTTTCCAAATGTTTAGGAAAAAATTATGAACGAAATAGCTTTTCCGGAAAATCCGCCCCAGGGCGATATCCTGTGTCCTAAACATGAAAAAAAATTCCCAGTGCCGCAATTAAGTCGTTCGGAAAAACTTTAAGACGGTTTCTTGTAGACCAAGTCCCCACATGCTTAGAAAAAAATTCTGAACGAAATAGCTTTTCCGGAAAAGGCCCCCCAAGGCGATATACTGTGTCTTAAACAGGAAGAAAAATTCCCAGAGCCGCAATTAAGTCGTTCGGAAAAATGTTAAGACGGTTTCTTTTAGATCAAGTCCCCAAATGCTTAGAAAAAAATTATGAACGAAACAGCATTTCCGGAAAAGCCCCCCCAGTGCGATATACTGCGTCTTAAACAAGAAAAAAAATTCCCAGAGCCGCAATTACGTCGTTCGGAAAAATGTTTTGACGGTTCCTTGTAGACCAAGTCCCCACATGCTTAGAAAAAAATCATGAACGAAAGAGCCTTTCCGGAAAAGCCCGCCCAGGGCGATATACTTTTAAGTCTAAAATAACACATGACTAATTTTAAAACACATAATTTAAAAGTAAATTGAATATAATTTAAGAATATCTGTCTTCATTTAAAATGCAATGCTAAAAAAGTAATTTATAATTCATAAAAGTATTTAAATTTTTTCTGAAAAATCGCTACTTCTTTAAATCCGCATTTTTAAGTCAGAAAAAACGTGTGAGTAGTTATAAAATTGATAATTTAGAAGAAAATCAAATGTACTTTGAGAATATCAATCTCCATTTGGCATATATTCAAAAAAAATGAAAAAAAAAAATGTTTGCAAAGTTGTTATTTTTTTAAAAATAAGACCTTTAAGACATCCATTTGACTCCAAAATTTAATCAGTTCTAAGTTTTTTAAGAAACTGTATTTATATTATATTCATCTAAGAGATGTAAAGCCAAAAAAGTTATTTAGAATTCGTATAATTAGTTAATTTTTCTAAAAAGTTCCTTCTTTTCCAAATTTGCATTTTTAAGTCAAAAATAACTCGTGATTAGTTTTAAAATACATAATTTAGAACGTAATCAAATGTACTTTGAGAATATCGGTCTTCATTTTTCATATCTTTGAAAAAAATAGAAAAAAAAAATTATTTTTGAAAAAAAAAAATTTCCAAAATTGTTATTTTTTTAAAAATAAGACCTTAAAGTCATCCATTCGACTCCAAAATTTAATCAGTTCTAAGTTGAGACATACCTAAGGCGCACGCGAAAGTTCAGCTAATTCCGACCATCCGTTCACGAGTTATGACCGGGACAAAATTTTGTTTCACACATACATACATACATACATCCATACATACCTACATACATGCATACATACATCCATACATACCTACATACATGCATACATACATACATACATATTCTAAAAACATATTATTCTGACTCGGGAACCTCATAAACATCGAAATTCATCAAAATCTGTGATTCGAAAATTTTCACCGTTACAAAGCTTTCTCTTTGAGAAAGCAAAATTATGAATGAAATAACTTTTCCGGAAAAGCCCCCCCAGAGCCATATACTGTGTCTTAAACATGCAAAAAAATTCCCATAGCCGCAATTAAGACGTTCGGAAAAATGTTAAGACGGTTTCTTGTAGATCAAGTCTCCAAATGCTTAGAAAAAATTGTGAACGAAATAGCTTTTCCGGAAAAGCCCCCCCAGGGCGATATACTGTGTCTTAAACATGAAAAAAAATTTCCAAAGCCGCATATACGTCGTTCGGAAAAATATTTCAACGGTTTCTTGTAGACCAAGTCCCCACATGCTTAGAAAAAAATCATGAACGAAATAGCTTTTCCGGAAAAGCCCCACCAAGGCGATATACTGTGCCTTAAACCCACTTTTGAATCTCTGAATAACATATATTTTATAGAGAACGTTGAGATGAACAGTCCCAATGAGATATCGCAAGAAAGAAAATGACTGCATAGCGTTTGTTAACCTCAAAGTCTCTACCAGCTGGAGTAGGTACAAAGCGGCTCGCCCAGCACAGCTTGCAAGATTCGGCTGGGCCCCAATATACGAGTTCTGCCAGAAACCAGCCAGCAAGCCCCGATTTGTGTACCTGTCCCTACTTGTGTGCTCTGTTATTTAAACGCATCCGAGAACGGGTCATACAAATAAGCTGATACGAAGACAGCATTGAAATAATTTTCTTTAAAAAATTAATCTATTTAGCTTTTATAAGATTTAAGTGTCAAATTCTTTTAGTCAGTACTGAGATTGCAATAATGCTTTAAAAAGTACAACCTGTGATTTGGAAAGATTCATTACTTTTTCATATTCGAAGGTGCTAAGAAACAACAGTATTTTTATAAGAAAAGATAATGTTTAATATTAATTTGAAGTATAATAAGTAAAAAGTGGTTACATGTTATAAAACTACTTTCACACTTACACAATAACCATTTATAAAAAAATTTCAAGATATTTCTCGTATTTTAAATGACTTTGTCCAGTAATACCGCACGCAATCAGTATTTGTGCGTGCCGATAGAGCGTAAACATAACGTTTGTTAGGTTATACATCGCTCAAAAGTGATTGTACAAACTACGTTTTTTCGTGTAGAAATATTTCATCACGTTATAGAAATGTGTGTTATAACCTTCTTTTTATTAAATTATACTTTTACTGGCAATAGATTTTGGAAGTGAATTCAAAATTAACGTCAAAAAGAAGAAAATTGCATAAGAAGCCGATGCAAAATATATCACTGAACTTCCAAATCGTAGCACCGGTAAATTAATATATTTTGGTAATAAATATGTGAAACGCTAATATATTATCATATTTTGTATATTTATAGGTTTGATTATATTGAAAATGATATTTCTTATAATTATAAAGTACACTAATCGGGAGCACACAAACGTGTACAAGCACATTAATTGGGGGAATACAATTGCGTTCATCGTCGTCTCTTGGGGCACACAAATGTAGGCAAAAATCATTTTTTTTCATTTTAATATAACTTTCGATAGAGTTGATATTTTGTAGAAAAAAATATTTCCGTATTTAGATTAAAATTAAACTATCAATATGTATTAATTTCACATTCGTGCATTGTTAAATGAGTTCAACAAATCGCGACAAACCGGGAAGCTTCCTTAAACGCTAATCGGAACAACTACCCTTTGCGCTTTTTCCAACTCTCTCATAATCATATGCTAAGTCTCTTGGAAAAAAATCAAAGAACATATATCGATAGACTTTCCCCCTCTTTCCAGTGGTGCTATTGTTTATTCTCTGAAATGCTTTTATGCGGTCAGAAACTTGAGTTGTAAGTTCCGGCCGATTTTTCTAAAAGAATACTATTTTTTTTAAATAAATTTTTTCATTCGAAAGTACAAGTTTTCATCTTCGAAACCCAAAAATTTCAAGTTGGAGACATGAACGCTTCATATGTAATAATATTTAAAAGAACTGTTCTTGTAGGCAAAGACCCCAAATGCTTAGAAAAAAATTATGAACGAAATAGCTTTTCCGGAAAAGCCCCCCCAGGACGATATACTGTGTCTTAGCCATGAAAAAAATTCCCAGAGCCGCAATTAAGTCGTTCGAAAAAATGTTGAGACGGTTTCTTGTAGATCAAGTCCCGAAATGCTTAGAAAAAAATTATGAACGAAATAGCTTTTACGGAAAAGCCCCCCCCAGGGCGATATACTGTGTCTTAAACATGAAAAAAAATTCCCAGAGCCGCAATTAAGTCGTTCGGAAAAATGTCAAGACGGTTTCTTGTAGATCAAGTCCCCAAATTCTTAGAAAAAAATTATGGACGAATTAGCTTTTCCGGAAAAGCCCACCCAGGGCGATATACTGTATCTTAAACACGAAAAAAAATTCCCAGAGCCGCAATTACGTCGTTCGGAAAAATGTTTCGACAGCTTCTTGTAGGTAAGACCCCTAATGCTTAGAAAAAAATTATTAACGAAATAGCTTTTCCGGAAAAACCCCCCCAGGGCGATATACTGTGTCTTAAGCAAGAAACAAAATTCCCAGAGCCACAATTACGGCCTTCAGAAAAATTTTTCAAGGGTTTCTTGTAGATAACGTATACAAATGCTTAGAAAAAAATTATGAACGTAATAGCTTTTCCGGAAAAGCCCGCCCAGGCGATGTACTGTGTCTTAAACCCACTTTTGAATCTCTGAATAACATGTACTTTATAGAGTACGTTGAGATGAACTGTCCCAATGAGATATCGCAAGAAAGAAAATGACTGCATATCGTTTTTTAACCTCAAAGTCTCTACGAGCTGGAGTAGGTACAAAGCGGCTCGGCCAGCACAGCTTGCAAGATTCGGCTGGGCCCCAATATACGAGTTCCGCTAGAAACCAGCCAGCTAGCCCCGTTTTGTGTACCTGCCCCTATTTGTGTGCTCTGTTATTTAAACGCGTCCGAGAACGCGTCATACAAATAAGCTGATACGAAGACAGCATTGAAATAATTTTCTTTCAAAAATTAATCTATTTAGCTTTTATAAGATTTAAGTGTCAAATTTTTTTAGTCCGTACTAAGATTGCAATAATGCTTTAAAAAGTACAACCTGTGATTTGGAAAGATTCATTACTTTTTCTTATTCGAAGGTGCTAAAAAACAACAATATTTTTATAAGAAAAGATAATGTATAATAGTAATTTGAAGTATAAAACGTAAAAAGTTGTTACATGTTATAAAACTACTTTCACACTTACACAATAACCATTTATAACAAATTTCAAGATATTTCTCGTATTTTAAATGACTTTGTCCAGTAATACCGCACGCAATCAGTATTTGTGCGTGCCGATAGAGCGTAAACTTAACGTTTGTTTGGTTATACGTCGCTCAAAAGTGATTGTACAAATTACGTTTTTTCGTATAGAAATATTTCATCACGTTATAGAAAAGAGTGTTATAACATTCTTTTTATTAAATTATACTTTTACTGGCAATAGATTTTGGAGGTGAATTCAAAATTAACGTCAAAAAGAAGAAAATTGCATAAGAAGCCGATGCAAAATATGTCAATGAACTTCCAAATCGTAGCACCGGCAAATTAATATATTTTGGTAATAAATATGTGAAACGCTAATATATTATCATATTTTGTATATTTATAGGTTTGATTATATTGAAAATGATATTTCTTATGATTATAAAGTACACTAATCGGGATCACACAAACGTGTACAAGCACATTAATTGGGGGAATACAATTGCGTTTATCGCCGTCTCTTGGGACACACAAATGTAGGCAAAAATGATTTTTTTTACTTCTAATAAGGTAAAAGTACCAATAAGCGGGCAGTGCCCAGTATGTGGCCATCTAGATAAATATTCAATTACTTTATAGAATGTGTAGTAGTTGGATAATAGTTTATTCTATAAGATGATTCTAAAATAATTAATGCTTATTGTTTAAATAGTATTATTACTCTTAGTGAAAATTTAATACTTAAAAAGACGATTTGAAAATGCTAGTCGCGGGGATCACGGTTTTCTATGAGAGGTCCTTAATGCTTTCGTAAGGATTCATGACTCGCCTTTTAGGTATTTTTAAATAAATTTGAAGTTAATCTTTACTCTTGAAAGTTTTAAGACACTTCTAAGATGCATCGAATTCAATTACAGTCGTTAGGAGCCCAATAATTATTGTTTTTCATAAAAATAATTCAAGGTTATCTACTAGTACAGTTTAAACGTTATGTCCCAATACTTGGCCCTATGTATTTCACAGATATTTTGATGGTTAGGGTTCCTACGTATTGGTAGAGTTAGTTGGTTGGAAAACCATAATATGATTATTATACATTGATTTGCTGTAATTTCATATTATTAACGATTGATTTAGTGTTAAAAAGTATTTCCAGTTCAAAATTTAGCGATTTTATTATTTTTACATAAAAATCAAAATAAATATAGAGTACAAATTATATGATCCAAGTATCGGGACTAACAATTTCGACCACTAGTACATGAGTTTTTAACACCGTCCAACTACTAGTACAAGCAGTGTATTCATAATTTAATTAATTTTTTTATCATAAAAGCTTATTTTCACAAACTAAATACTTTTTTCGCAAGTAAAAAGTAATAATAATTCTATTGGCTACTGATTCTATGCATTTTTAATAATATTTCGCATTTAAAATATGACATGAAAATTCTAGCTTCACTAAGCGTCCATCTATTGGTACTTTTACCTTATAACTTTCGATAGAGTTGATATTTTGTAGAGAAAAATATTTCTGTGTTTAGATTAAAATTAAACTATCAATATGTATTAATTTCACATTCGTGCATTGTTAAATGAGTTCAACAAATCGCGAGAAACTGGGAAGCTTCCTTAAATGCTAATCGGAACAAGTACTCTTTGCGCTATATTCAACTCTCTCATAATCATATGCCGAGTCTCTTGGAAAAAAAACAAAGAACATATATCGATAGATTTTCCCCCTCTTTCCAGTGGTGCTATTGTTTATTCTCTGAAATGCTTTTATGCGGTCAGAAACTTGAGTTGAAAGTTCTGGCCGATTTTTCTAAAAGAATACTATTTTTTTTTTAAATAAATTTTTTCATTCGAAAGTACAAGTTTTCATCTTCGAAACCCAAAAATTTCAAGTTGGAGAAATGAAGGGTTCATAAGTAATAACATTTAAAAGACGGCGGCGAGTCGCCGCGCGTGCTTTGTGCGCTACGCCGGAGCGCGCTGTTGCCAACGTATTTCACTATTTCGTTGTTTCGTACTTAATAAATATCATATAATAAATTTTTTAATTTTTTTTTATTATAAGTCAATACTTTGTGTTCCATCTTTTGCAATTTTTTGTTAATTTACTAATATCTTGTATCTGTATTTAATTGAATAGGTCTTGTCTCAAATTTAGATTTCTTTACTTTTTGGATAGGTGAGTATACTTCTAAAGTTTCCGACCCTGAGAATTGTTATAGTCAAGCCTCTTAACGTGTGCTAACAGTTTAATAGAATTAAATAATAGAGTTACAGGAACTCTTTTTGCTGATTTTAACCTTTGTTTTAATTTTAATTCATCGTTTCTAATTCATCATTTGAAGACATCTTTTTTCTCTTTTATATAAACTTAAAACTCATACTTTTATTTTTAAACAGTCAAGTTCATATTTATAAACCTTGAGTGAGTACTCATCCAGAGAAGAATTTTTAAATTCTCTTTTAGGTTTCTTGGAAAAGTACGTCTTTTTTACCAAGAAGCGGCAAAATCATTTCACTGCAACACTAATTATTGTAGTTTGGCAGCATTGGTCCTTTATTATAGAGAATTAAATTTTAAAACTTAAAAAAGCGTGATACTTTTTTGAGACAATTTATCTCGTGCTGCCGTAGCAGTTTATCTAAAAAATTATAATCAATTGCCCTAATAAAAAACTCTCTTGATTTCGCCAAAAAAGGTATTTGTTTCACTGATGGAACTGGGCAATACTATAAAAACAAATACGTCTTCCATAATCTTTTTCATCATTTTGAAGATTTTTCTGTTAAAGCAGAGCAGCGCTTTCACGCAACCGCGTACGGAAAAATGCATGAGAATTGATTGTGCCGCTTCTTGGTAAACAGGGACGAACTTTTCCAAGAAACCCAGAGAAGTTAAAAATTTTCTTTTGGATAAAAACTCCCTCAAGGTTTGTGAATATGAAGATCACTGTTTGAAAATAAAAGAATTAGTTTTAAGTTTATATAAAAGAGAAAAAAGATGTATATGATCAAACCTGAAACAAAGGTTAAAATCAGCAAAAAAAGTTCCTGTAACGCTATCATTTCATTTTATTAACCTTTAGACTGCCGACTTGTCTCATATATGAGCCAGCTGTGACCTTGAAAACTCGTTTCGACATATTAGATATTTATATAAATAAATTTTACCTTTTAAAAATATTCATTTTTAACGTAAAAATGCCGGCAGTCTAAAGGTTAAACTGTTGCAACGCGCCGCCGTCTTTTTAATTTAATTACTTATGAACCCTTGATTTCTCCAACTTGAAATTTTGAGCTTTTGAAACTAAAGACTTGTACTTTCGAATGAAAAAAGTTAAAAAAAAAAAAAACATGTTATTCTTTTAGAAAAATCGGTCCGACCTTTCAACTCAAGTTTTTGACCTAAAAAAAGCATTTCGGAGAATAAACAATAGCATAACTGAAAAGAGGAGGAAAAATGTATCAATATATGTTTACTGCTTTTTTCCGAGAGACTTATCATATGATTGCGAGTGAATAGAACAGAGCGCATTTTACGCGAAAAAGGCTCGGCTCGCGCCCGCTGGCAGGTTCTGGCGGACGCTTCGATATGCACTATAAGTGTACCGATCAGCACGAAGTGCCTCGCAGGGGCCTTATCGAGTGTTCGGTACAAGGCGAAATTTTCGAGGTGTTGAGAAATTTGATTGGCTATTGAAAAATTTCCAGCTCGCTGATTGGCCAGAAATGAAAACAGCACTTAAATTTTGTTTATCTCGATAAAGCCCCAGCTCGCGAGTCGTCTGCGCCCGAATACGCGCTATGAGTGTACTCGTCGGCGCGGAGTGGGGGAATTGGGAGAAAGACGGGCTCGGCCTGTCGGCCAGCGCAGCACGCGAGAGCTAACTGCGCTCGAATATATATATACAAACACCAAGCTGCCGGAGGGGAAAGGGGAGCGGAGCCTGGGGCCGCGTTTGAAGACATTTTATTTTCAAACAGTGATCTTCTTATTTACAAACCTTGAGGAAGTTCTTATCCAAAGGAAAATTTTTAACTTCTCTAGGTTTCTTGGAAAAGTTCGTCTCTATTGATCAAGAAACGGCACAATCAATTCTCATGCATTTTTCCATACGCGGTTGCGTGAAAGCGCTGCTCTGCTTCAACAGAAAAATCTTCATAATGATGATAAAGATTATGGAAGTCGTATTTGTTTTTATAGTATTAGACAGTTCCATCCGTGAAACAAATACCTTTTTTGGCAAAATCAAAAGAATTTTTTATTAGGGTAATTGATTATAATTTTTTAGATAAACTGCTACGGCAGCACGAGATTAATTGTCTGAAAAAGTATGATGCTTTTTTAAGTTTTAAAATTTAATTCTTTATAATAAAGAACCAATGCTACCAAACTACACTGATTAGTGTTGCAGTGAAATGATTGTGCCGCTTCTTGGTAAAAAAGACATACTTTTCCAAGAAACCTAAAAGAGAATTTAAAAATTCTTCTCTGGATGAGGACTCCCTTAAGGTTTGTAAATATGAAGTTCACTGTTTGAAATTAAAAGAATGAGTTTTAAGTTTATATAAAAGAGGAAAAAGATGTCTTCAAATGATGAATTAGAAACGATGAATTAAAACTAAAACAAAGGTTAAAATCTGCAAAAAGCGTTCCTGTAACTCATTTCATTCCTGTAACTCATCATTTATCCTGTAACTCATCATTGATCCTGTAACTCATCATTGATCCTGTAACTCATCATTTCATTCTATTAAACTGTTAGCACATGTTAAGAGGGTTGAACTATAACATTTCTCAGGATCAGAAATTTTAAAATTTAACAAAATTGCTTTTTAAAAACCTTGATTTTAATGCATTTCTTTAAACCAAAACTTCAAATAGAAACAATCTATTGCGATCAGAATAATTGTTTCTTGAAAATTCAGGCAATTTTAAGATTAAAATGTTACATTCGACATCTACGAAGAACCAATATTCAAAGGTTTATAAATTTTTCAAATATTAATTTTCAGTATTTAAGAGATTTTTTATTATGGTCAAAAAATTAAATATCGAGTAGAAATTATTACAGTTGCTTACCGTTTACCATCTAAAAAGAGATGTGCATAGTTAATATTACTTTGTATTATAAATAATTCACATTAATATGCGAGTAAATCTCAGGAACTCTTAACTTATTGGGAACTCCCAAGTTTAAGCAGACAAATGAACTAAAGCTCAAAATTTTTGCCTTTCAATAAAAAATAAAAAATAAAAAAACTATTATAAATAATGGTAAAGAATCAGCTGCGTACACAAAATCAAGAAAAGGTCGAAAAATCAGTAATTTTTTACGTTATTAATGTGCTTTGCCAATCGATTTATTTATAATTACACAACAAATTCAATGCATATTATAATTGAAATAACTAAGTCAATAAAGAACATTAGTCATTCCATTTAATTTTTTATTTAGCAATCATAAGAAATACGTAAAACTGATGTGATGTTTGAAAGAAGATTGATATTTTATATTTTCACATATAATTGTAATAACGATTATTTCTTAGAAAACAGAAACTTTTAAAGTAATAATTTCAGTGTAGATTCTTATCTATTCAAAGATCAAGCCAGTATTTATAAGAGTTGTAGTTTAGAAAAAAGATCAAATTTTCCTTAATTTTTAGATTTAAAAGTAGCGCCAAAAAAATATACCATTCAATCACCGGGCTTGTAAATAATTTTTTTTCACATTCAAAAAGGCTTAAAGAACAAGAAAATCTTTGTCCTGTAGAGGTGTCTTCAAAATTAAATCACTTTTTCAAGTTTCGTCGTCTAGAAAAAAAGGTGACATTTTCTTCCTGAATTTTTTTTCAATCCAAAATTGACTTGAAAGTATCGCCAAAAAATAATACCGTTAAATTGAGCTTGTACATATTTCTTTTTATGTTCAGAAAAGCTAAAAGAACAATTAAAACTTGACCCATGAGCGTACCTCTAAATTTTTTTTCTTTTTTTTCGAGACATAAGAGGAAAATAATTTTGAGAATAGTAGATATACTATTACCATACCATACCCTGGCCAAAATATCATACTCGCGTTTTTGAGTCGGGAGCGAAAATGGACTTTCGGACAGGGTATGATGAATAAATCTTTTATATGGGCTAATTTTCATAGTACATCGACGTATCAGGGCTCAAATTAAAGATTTTGGCACACAGAAAAGCTAAACAAATTGTGCAACGATCGTAAGTGTGTTCCTATTCCTATATACATAAATATATCGATTGGCAAAGCACATTAATAACATAAAAATGACTGATTTTTCGACCTTTTTTTAATTTTGTGTACGCAGCTAATTCTTTACCATTATTTATAATTGTTTTTTTATTTTTTATTGAAGGGCAAAAATTTTGAGCTTTAGTTCATTTGACTGCTTAAACTTTGGAATTCCCAATAAGTTAAGAGTTCCTGAGATTTACTCGCATATTAACGTGAATTATTTATAATACAAAGTAATATTAACTATGCACATCTCTCTTTAGGTGGTAAACGGTAAGCAACTGTAATAAATAATTTCTACTCGATATTTAATTTTTTGACCATAATAAAAAATCTCTTAAATACTGAAAATTAATATTTGAAAAATTTATAACTCTTTGAATAATGGTTCTTCGAAGATGTCGAATGCAACATTTAAATCTTATAATTGACTAAATTTTGAAGAAACAATTATTCTGATCGCAATAGATTTTGTTTCTATTTGTTTAAATTAAGTTTTGGTTTAAAGAAATGCATTAAAATCAAGGTTTTTAAAAATCAATTTTGTTAAATTGTAACCTCGAAATTTAGGGTCTACGAATCAAACTCTATAAAAAGCGATGGTTATTTTATCCAATTGCATAAATGGGGAGACAGAAGCGAAAAAATTTCCAACTCCTGGGCCAGGGGCTTTAACGAGATAAACGATATCTCGAAAAATCGAAGGGAACATGGCTGTTCAACGTACTGTGGCCGTAATTTTTTCCGTTGTCTTTCGAGATATCGTTTGTTTCGTTAAAGCCCCAGGTAGAATCGCTAGAGACTGAAAAACGGCTCCCGAGTGTCAAAGCGACAGTCAGCACGCGCACGCTAATATGACAACATTGCCGCCGAGGCCGCAGCACGCGGCCCCAGGCTCCGCTCCCCTTTCCCCTCCGGCAGCTTGGTGTTTGTATATATATATATATATATATATATATATATATATATATATATATATATATATATATATATATATATATATATATATATATATATATTCGAGCGCAGCTAGCTCTCGCGTGCTGCGCTGGCCGAGCACGTCTTTCCCCAATTCCCCCACCCCGCGCCTACCAGTACACTCATAGCGCGTATTCGGGGGCAGACGACTCGCGAGCTGCGAGGCACTTCGTGCTGATCGGTACACTTATAGTGCATATCGAAGCGTTCGCCAGAAACCAGCCAGTGGGCGCGAGCCGAGCCTTTTTCGCGTAAAATGCGCTCTGTTCAACTCGCTCAAAATCATATGATAAGTCTCTCGGAAAAAACAGTGAACATATATTGATACATTTTTCCTCCTCTTTCCAGTTATGCTATTGTTTATTCTCCGAAATGCTTTTTTTAGGTCAAAAACTTGAGTTGAAAGGTCGGACTGATTTTTCTAAAAGAATAACATGTTTTTTTTTTTTTTAACTTTTTTCATTCGAAAGTACAAGTCTTCAGTTTCAAAACCCCAAAATTTCAAGTTGGAGAAATGAAGGGTTCATAAGTAATTAAATTAAAAAGACGGCGGCGCATTGCAACAGTTTAACCTTTAGACTGCCAGCATTTTTACGTTAAAAATGAATATTTGTAAAAGGTAAAATTTATTTATATAAATATCTAATATGTCGAAACGAGTTTTCAAGGTCACAGCTGGCTCATATATGAGTCAGGTCGTCAGTCTAAAGGTTAATAAAATGAAACGATAGTTACAGGAACTTTTTTTGCTGATTTTAACATTTGTTTCAGTTTTGATCATATACATCTTTTTTCTCTTTTATATAAACTTAAAACTAATTCTTTTATTTTCAAACAGTGATCTTCATATTCACAAACCTTCAGGGAGTTTTTATCCAAAAGAAAATTTTTAACTTCTCTGGGTTTCTTGGAAAAGTTCGTCCCTATTTACCAAGAAGCGGCACAATCAATTCTCATGCATTTTTCCGTACGCGGTTGCATGAAAGCGCTGCTCTGCTTCAACAGAAAAATCTTCAAAATGATGAAAAAGATTATGGAAGTCGTATTTGTTTTTATAGTATTGCCCAGTTCCATCAGTGAAACAAATACCTTTTTTGGCGAAATCAAGGGAGTTTTTTGTTAGGGTAATTGATTATAATTTTTTAGATAAACTGCTACGGCAGCACGAGATAAATTGTCTCAAAAAAGTATCATGCTTTTTTAATTTTTAAAATTTAATTCTCTATAATAAAGGATCAATGCTGCCAAACTACACTGATTAGTGTTGCAGTGAAATGATTTCGCCGCTTCTTGGTAAAAAAGACGTACTTTTCCAAGAAACCTAAAAGAGAATTTAAAAATTCTTCTCTGGATGAGTACTCCCTCAAGATTTATAAATATGAACTTCACTGTTTGAAAATAAAAGTATGAGTTTTAAGTTTATATAAAAGAGAGAAAAGATGTCTTCAAATGATGAATTAGAAACGATGAATTAAAATTAAAACAAAGGTTAAAATCAGCAAAAAGAGTTCCTGTAACTCTATTATTTAATTCTATTAAACTGTTAGCACGTTAAGAGGCTCGACTATAACAATTCTCAGGGTCGGAAACTTTAGAAGTATACTCACCTATCCAAAAAGTAAAGAAATCTAAATTTGAGACAAGACCTATTCAATTAAATTCAGATACAAGATATTAGTAAATTAACAAAAAATTGCAAAAGATGGAACACAAAGTATTGACTTATAATAAAAAAAGATTAAAAAATTTATTATATGATATTTATTAAGTACGAAACAACGAAATAGTGAAATAAGTCGGCAACAGCGCGCTGCGCCTTAGCGCACAAAGCACGCGCGGTGAAACATTTTTCCGAACGATGTAATTGCGGCTCTGGGAATTTTTTTTCATGTTTAAGACACAGTATATCGTTCTGGGGGGGCTTTTTCGGAAAAGCTATTTCGTTCATGATTTTTTGCTAAGCATTTGGAGACTTGATCTACAAGAAACAGTCTTAAAATTTTTCCGAACGACTTAATTTCGGCTTTGGGATTTTCTTTTCATGTTGAAGACAAAGTATATCGCCCTGGGGGGCTTTTCCGGAAAAGCTATTTCGTTCATAATTTTTCTCTAAGCATTTGGGGACTTGATCTACAAGAAACCGTTGAAACATTTTTCCGAACGACATAATTGCGGCTTTGGAAATTTCTTTTCGTGTTTAAGATGCAATATATCGCCCTGGCGGGGGGCTTTTCTGGAAAAGCTATTGCGTTCATAATTTTTTTCTAAGCATTTGGGATCTCTGCCAACAAGAAACCGTCGAAACATTTTTCCGAACGACGTAATTGCGGCTCTGGGAATTTTTGTTCATGTTTAAGACACAGTATATCGCCCTGGGAGGGGCTTTTCCGGAAAAGCTATTGTCTTCATAATTTTTTTCTAAGCATTTGAGGTCTTTGTCTACAAGAAACCGTCGAAACATTTTTCCGAACGACGCAATTGTAGCTCTGGGAATTTTTTTTCATGTTTAAGACGCAGTATATCGCTCTGGGGGGGTTTGTCCGGAAAAGCTGTGTTGTTCATGATTTTTTTCTAAGCATTTGGGGACATGATCTACAAGAAACCGTTTTACCATTTTTCCGAACAACTTAATTGCGGCTTTGGGATTTTTTTTTCATGTTTAAGACACAGCATATCGCCCTGGGGGGGCTTTTCCGGAAAAGCTATTTCGTTCATAATTTTTTTTAAGCATTTGGGGACTTGATCTACAAGAAACCGTTGAAACATTTTTCCGAACGACGTAATTGCGGCTTTGGAAAATTTTTTTCTTGTTTAAGACACAGTATTTCGTCCTGGGGGGGGGGGCTTTTCAGGAAAAGCTATTTCGTTCATAATTGTTTTCTAAGCATTCGGAGTCTTTGCCTACAAGAAACCGTCGAAACATTTTTCCGATCGACGTAGTGACGGCTCTGGTAATTTATTTTCGTGTTTAAGATGCAGTATATCTCCCTGGAGGGGCTTTTCCGGAAAAGCTATTTCGTTCATAATTTTTTTCTAAGCATTTAGGGACTTGATCTACAAGAAAACGTCTTAACATTTTTCCGAACGACTTAATTGCGGCTCTGGGAATTTTTTTTCATGTTTAAGACACAGTATATCGCCGCGGGGGGGGGGGGCTTTTCCGGAAAAGCTATTTCGTTCATAATTTTTTTCTAAGCATTTGGGGACTTCATCTAGAAGAAACCGTTGAAACATTTTTCTGAACGACGTAATTGTGGCTCTGGGAATTTTGTTTCTTGCTTAAGACACAGTATATCGCCCTGGGGGGCTTTTCCGGAAAAGCTATTTCGTTAATAATTTTTTTCTAAGCATTTGGGGTCTTTGTCTACAAGAAACCGTCGAAACATTTTTCCTAACGACTTTATTGCGGCTTTGAGAATTTTTTTTCTTGTTTAAGACACAGTATATTTCCCTGGGGAGGCTTTTCCGGCAAAGCTATTGCGTTCATAATTTTTTTCTAAGCATTTGGGGTCTTTGCCTACAAGAAACCGTCGAAACATTTTTCCGAACGACGTAATTGCGGCTCTGGGAATTTTTTTTCATGTTTAAGGCACAGTATATCGCTCTGGGGGGGACTTTTCCGGAAAAGCTATTTCGTTCATAATTTTTTTCTAAGCATTTGGGGACTTGATCTAGAAGAAACCGTTGAAACATTTTTCCGAACGACGTAATTGCTGCTTTGGAAATTTTTTTTCTTGTTTAAGACGCAGTATATTGCCCTGGGGAGGCTTTTTCGTAAAAGCTATTGCGTTCATAATTTTTTTCTAAGCATTTGGGGTCTTTGCCTACAAGAAACCGTCGAAACATTTTTCCGAACGACGTAATTGCGGCTCTGGGAATTTTTTTTCATGTTTAAGGCACAGTATATCGCTCTGGGGGGGACTTTTCCGGAAAAGCTATTTCGTTCATAATTTTTTTCTAAGCATTTGGGGACTTGATCTAGAAGAAACCGTTGAAACATTTTTCCGAACGACGTAATTGCTGCTTTGGAAATTTTTTTTCTTGTTTAAGACGCAGTATATTGCCCTGGGGAGGCTTTTTCGTAAAAGCTATTGCGTTCATAATTTTTTTCTAAGCATTTGGGGTCTTTGCCTACAAGAAACCGTCGAAACATTTTTCCGAACGACGTAATTGCAGCTCTGGGAATTTTTTTTCATGTTTAAGACATAGTATATCGCCCTGGGGGGGCTTTTCTGGAAAAGCTATTTCGTTCATGATTTTTTTCTAAGCATTTGGGGACTTGATCTACAAGAAACCGTCTTAAAATTTTTCCGAACGACTTAATTGCGGCTTTGGGATTTTTTTTCATGTTGAAGACACTGTATATCGCCGTGAAGGGGTTTTCCGGAAAAGTGACTTCCTTTATAATTTTTTTTTATGCCGTGTGTAACCTTTCCTTCAAGTAGCAGTCGCAAAATTTTTCCTAGCGAAGTTATTGCGGCTCTGGGAATTTTAGTTTTATTGTGTGTCGCTATGGGAAAATTCACTTGTCTGTAAGGGTGGTTTTGGGTGTGGTTTATGGGGGTGGCGTAGTGCTAAATGAGTTTTTACACGGTCTTTGTTCCATTCCTACCCTGTTTTATGGTTTTAAACCGGTTATAATGTAAATCGCAAGTTTTAGTTTTTTCGTTCACTGTGAACGTTCGGAATTTCAAACACATGGCAAATGAAAGTTCGGAAAAAGCTTAGATTATGCTGAAAATTGGTAAACAGGGATATTCAAAATCGTTGATCAAGTTTTTCTATTAGACTTTCGAAATACAAAATAGCGGATCCAATATGGCTGCCAAAAATTTTCGGAGGAAGCTTAGATTTTGCTTAAAGTTTGTATACGGGATTTTTCGAGGTCGCTGATCACGATTTTGCTATCAGACTTTCAAAATTCTTAATGGCGGATCCAATACAGTGTTTAAAAATTCGAAAAAAGCTTAGGTTTTTCTCAAAATTGGAATTCGGAGATTTCGAAGACGCTGATCACGATTTTGCTATCAGACTTTCGACATTCAAAATGACTGATCCAATATGGCGGTTGAAAGTGCGAAAAAAGCTTAGATTTAGCTCAATATTGTAACACATAGATTTTCGAGGTCGGTGTTCACGTTTTTGCTATCAGACTTTCGATATTCGAAATGGTGGTATCGAGTTCGAAGGAAGCTTAAATTTTGCTTAAAATTTGTATACTAAGGTTTTCACGACTCTGATCAGGATCTTAGTATTAGAGTTTGAAAATTGGAAATGGTGATCCAATATGGCGATTGAAAGTTCGGAAAAAGTTTAGATTTTGCTGAAAATTGGTATGCAGGGTCTTTCGATGTCGCTGATCACGATCTTGCTATCAGACTTTCGAAATTCAAAAGGGTTGTCAAAAGTTCAAAGGTAACTTAGATTTTGCTTAAAATTTGTATACAGGGGTTTTCGAGGTCGCTAATCATAATCTTATTATAAGACTTTCGAAATTTAAAATAGCGGATCCAATATGACCGTCAAAGGTTCAAAAAAACCTTAAAGTTTGTTGAAAATTGGTTATATAACGCTATAGTTTATACTATTTCTTTTAATCTTAGAATAAAAACTAATAAATTTATAGTTCACCAACTTATGAATGGGGGGTTGGTGAGCGGAGCGAGCAGCGCGGTACCCCCCCCCCCCCCAGTATATATATATTTATCTCATCAGAAAAAAAGTTATTTTTTTGGTTATATAACTAAAATTGACTGTCATTTGTTAATTTCCATTATTCAAAAATTTGAATCTTTTAGTTGTTTATGTTACAAATTACGATAATTTTTTAGTTACCAGATTAACTTGACGTAATGTGTCCTTTCTAGTACCATCTACGAAATTGTTTTCATTGGATGCATCAGGAACAATACGGTATCCTAAGAAAAAAAAACAAAAAGAACGTGTAAAAAATCGTAATTGTTTTTATATTTTAATAGTTGATTGTTTTAATAAATTCTAATACTTTCAATAACTACTTTCATAAAATTTATGCCAAAAGATTCACTCGTTTTTATCAAGAAAATTGATTATTATAATAATCGATAATTGGACAAGTTATATGCATATTTGCAGTGAATGTTATTATCTAGAAATAATAATATTAATAATTTATGACAGCTGTACTAGCTATTTCACTAGTAAACCATATTATATTTGATAAAAATAAATATTATTAAATTCTTAATAAGAATGCGTTATTTTATAGTACAATGAAGTAACATATTTTCGCTATACATATTATTTGTATGAGTTAATTACACGTGCTACAGTATATATAATGATTAGACTAATTGAAATGCAAGAAAATAAAATAATTGAATTATTTAACACATAAGTCATTCCTTTCCAGTGCCAAATTGTATGCCTATAAATATTCATTGTAAAACAATTGAAAGTCTCAAACAATTTTTACATTTTTTTTAAATTTTCATTTTTATTTGACAAAAAAATCTTAAACAAAAATGTATTTAATGTTCTAAATAGACTCGTTATATCGTTACGAATCATCTTTTTATTGTCATGATCTGTGTAAATCCAAGATAAGCTAATAAAAAGGGGAAGGCATGCAAGTAATTGTGATAAAGTACTTTTTCTATTTTAATTTCGTGTATGTAGAAGAGACGAACATATTTACGAGGTTTTAATTGCGAAACTAGAAAGAAATACTTCTGGCTATATAATCGTTCGTATGCATAATAATTTATAGATCCAAATGAAAGTGATATTGAAACAAATCTTTGGATATAATTGAGATGTAATTTAAGTTCTTAATTATAAATAGAATGCAGCTCCACTTTCCATGTAATTTACATTTTAATATTTTCAATATGTTGCAAAATGTAAAGTTATTCAAAATGCGTTTAAATCCTACCTCGTATACGATAAATTTTTATCTACAAATGAAAATATTTGTTAATACTAAGTATTCTTTAATATATGAACAAGTGTTGGATAACAAAGGAATTGTGTGTATGAAGATACCCATAATTTTTATTAAAAAATAATCTAGAAGAGACCTCTATATTAAGATCGTGTTACATTTTAAACGTATTCGGTGCATGTATTCTTTTCTGTATATAGTAATCATGTAGTAATATAAATGAATAAGATTTTGAAATATAATAATTATACATGAATTGACATGTCCTTTGACAATTATAAATGTTCATTAAGCTTACTGAGATTAGGAATAAGAGTATTTTCAAGTTCCTCAAAGGAAAGACGGAACAGCATAAAATAGATGAGATAACTTATATATGAAATTAAGATTTTTTTGAAAAATATGTTCTATGGTTAGAGTAAAGAATATTTGCCTTAGGAATGCAGTTTTATCATTTCATTGTAAATACTAATTATTTGAGAATGTAACTATCGATTTTAAAAAGAGATTAGTGTAATGGCAGTACTATCAAAAGATCGGGTATATTGTAAGAAAACATGTTAAATAAGAAGTATAAGATAGCTTTTTTTATCAGCTTTGAAAAGTCATGATGGACTCATGATGAAAAGGCAAGGATGATGATTGAATTTTAAAAAGCTGTATTTATATACTTTTTCATTCCAAGGCTCGGCTTCTTTGTTAATTAAAAAAAAGTTTCATACTCTTTGTGCTATTTGTGTGTATGCATTAATTTTTTGGAATATAAACCTCATAATAATATGAGGTGACAGAGGCTGCAAAGAATTTAGGTAAAAATAAAAAAGGATACGTATACGTTGAATAATTATGAATCAAAGTATATATAGCAAGGTGTGTGCGGACTAGTTGTTTAACAAAAATTGAGAATAAAGATGAGAAAAATAGAAAAGAGAAAAGAAGCAATGCAAATTTACCGGTGGCGATGGAGGGTACCAGTAGGAGGAGGCCGAAAGGCAGTAGGAAGCATGAGGTGTCCATGGCCGCGACGATCGGCTCGATCGACTCGCATGAAAAAGTCGGGAGTCGCGCGCGGCGTGTTCGCGGCCGCAACCACAGCACAGCAGACGGCATCGACTGATCGCGCACAGACACGGCCTAGCGGCTCAGAGCTGCATCCCCACCAGCATGAGCAGTGCCTACACTCGCTACGCGGGCTCCGAAATGATCCGAAAAGCTCGCGCTGCCAATATAAACAAGCCAGCCGTTGCTTACAATTACCTGCTAAATTGCGCCTTATCCATCAGACGTGCTTGACCCTGAACTTATTTTTCTCTCCTTACATATGACAATTTCTGGTTTCACTATCAGGAACATCTTTGGACTCTCGCTGAGCAAAGATAGCAATGTTGTATGTCGCTAAACTTACTTGTTTTTTCGCATGCCTGATCATTAGTTCATTTATAAGCGCATAGCATTATAAAACAAGAAATCTTTATGTTACTTTCAATCACGTAAGCAATCTTTTTTTGTGTATTGCAGTATAGGGAATTTTCCCTCATTAATTTCTTTTCAGTTTCAAGTGAAAAGACATATACATATATATTTAAGCGCTCCGAATCAACTTTATTGCGGATAATTACTTGATGTACTTTAAAAGTAATAATAATAAGTAGTAATAATAATATTGAATAAAATTGTTAAAAACTTTTGTAATTTTTCAAAGTACGATGTTTAAAAGCATCGTTGTTTAAAACAACTTTTTTTGGAACGAAATAATTTAAGTACATATTTCATCCTTCGTATACATTGCTATAACACGGATTCGATCTCGAAATAAAAATGAAAGTGCGAGAATCGTTTATTTGCCATTCGCAAGAACAACAAACAACTCCTGAAGACTTCTCCGAGCAGGTTCTAAAATTGTACTCTTATTGCTTTTTATCTTCTCGAACTAGACAGACTTAGGTCCGATTATAATTAATGGGCTGTCACGGTCTATAAAAACAAATTATTCCATTGAAACTTCAATCGACATTCCCTTTTAAAAAAACCAACTCTTCAATTTTATAAAGTCATATGTCTTCTTTAATACTAAAAATTTTTTAGTTGTAGAATTGTAATTTTTTTTGCCTAAATACTTCGTAAAACAAAATGATTTATTTACACATATGCTGGATATTCCGTAAGTAAACGCCAATATTTTTCCTTACAGAAATAAAAAAAAAATTAATATGCATTCGAAAATAGAAAAATAAAATTATTTATGGATGGTATGGTCCAGACTAAATATCTTGATTCTAGCATTATTTATTTCACCAAACGATAAATTCATATAAAAAATAATTCAGATGCATTTGAGCGAAGACAAAGTTAAAACTGTAAGCATAGATTTTGCAAAAGCTTCTTTAAAAAATCATTCTCATTTAAAATAAGTTATACGTTTGTGAGAAAGTATAATAATTCATGGTTATGGTGAACTTTATTCGATATAACGACCAGAATTTTCGTTTATGGAGACATTCGTCGATCTGTCTCCTGTGACTAGGCCACTGTGTCGCCAATTGTTAACCTAGTTAAGTGGCTTTTTGTTCACCACTTTAAACGGAAGAATCACAAACACTTCAAGATTTATTTACAGGCACACGTCTCACGAGATTTCTTTGATAGAAAATTGACGCCGTACAATTCGACGCAACAATATTATAATACTATAAGGAAATTATTATTATAGTTTTTTCATTTCAATATATTATTTTCATAAAGCCCTGCGCGAAAAATACCTGGTGCTTTAAATATTTATCGCCATTTTGTATGTAAATACTGTTTGGTTTAATTGAATTAACGACTTTAATCTTACTATCAATGTACCCTGCTTCTTTTTGAATTTCTTTATGTAATATTAAACGCATCTTATTAGTTCGACATTTTTCCACCACAATAAAAAAACCGCTGCCAATTCTTTGGCACAAGACTTCCTCAAACTTAATTTACTGATTCGTTTAATTAATTTTTGCAACACTGTGTAAAATGCGTTTTTACACCTTACTTTTAGTGCATCAAATGTCACTTTATGATACTGTATTTTACGCACACTATATATCATACAGTAACATTGTACGCACTTAAAATAGAGTGTAAAATCGCATTTTACAGTGTTATTACATAATATACTATTTTAACGCTAAAATTTAAAAGTATTCCAAATTATGACAGAATTCTAATTACATTCATTTATTATGATTAAAAAGTATTAATTTTGAAATTATATATAAAATATGAATAAAATAACAGGTGTGATTTAATTTTCAAATTATGTATAAGAAATGAATAAAATACTTGATTATAATATTAAATTTAAAACCTTTTCAAGTTACTAAATAACCTGTACTTCAAATCATAGTTTCTTGGTGAAATTTTACACATATATTGCCTGTATATACCAGATATACTGATAGATAGAATGGCTTGAGAGAAATACGCGATTCATTTGCGAAGAAATTTTTTCATTACGTTTGACTCAAGTGAAAATTTTGTTAAGAGTTAAGGAAAGACTGAGGTGAAAAATTTCAAAAAATCTCATTTTTTGTTTTTTCTTTTCTTTTACTAAATGATATAAAATTATATAAAAAAAATGGAGAAACAATGCGTTTTTTATTTTTTTTTTATCACAATTTATAAGACTTTTTGTATTAAAAATGTATTAAAAGTTTAAAGCTTGTTTTCTCAAAATTAATTGTTTCAATATTCCAAAAGAGGTATGCGGATCAATTTTCTTTTTAATTAATCTAATAAGGCAGGTACTATTTTTAAATACCATAAGCAATACTTTTTGGTTAAAATATCATAATTTTACTAAAAAAAATGCTTTTTCTATGATTTATTTAACTAAAAATAGTAAAGTTACTACAATAAGATTTTGATCATAGATTATGCCTTTTAAATAAATATTTATTAGACACATTTCTTATTTTTCCAACCAATTTTTTTTGTTTCGGTTGTCAAACACTGATCTAGAAGAGCCAAGGCTGAGCATAAACTTCTGATGCGCACACTCCATTACAAAGATTAAGTCTTTTTCACTACTTTCAGAGGCATAACTTTGTACATGTTTAATATTTAGGACTAAAAACTTGTAAAAATACTTATTTAAAGTGCAATGTTACAATACAATATATAACCCATATATATAATATATTTTTTCATACTATAAATAGGAAAAAAATTTATTTTTTTCTTCCTCAGTCTCCCCTTAAGGAATATTCATTACGTGCTAATACTCGGACTCGTTTTATAGTAGACGTCGCGAATCCTCACTGTAAAGTATACTTGTAAAATCATAATTAAAAAGAATATTATTTTTAAACAGTAAAAAAAACGAAAACACGTTTTTAAAAAATGAAAAATCAAACTAAA
>CM070876.1:43160194-43435194 GCA_036365515.1 Torymus aiolomorphi | reverse complement strand
TTTGCAGTATTATAACAACATAGCAATATTATGCAATGTAGCAACATTAAAATAATATTCAAATTAAAATTTCAAACGATGCAATATTGCAGCAATCTTCCAGCAATATGATAATGTAAAATATTATACCGCAATATTGCAAAAATATTTGGGCAAAACTGCAGAACAATATATATACATATAGATTAACAATATGGCTTTAATATTTCTGCAATGTATTGACATAAGGTAAAAATTTACAATATTTTGGCAACATTACAGCCATAATGCTTTTTAATATACTAGAATGCTGTGCGCGCTTTGCACGCCTCCATTGCTGCCGCATTCTTTTGAGTCGACTACCATAATTATGTAATATAAATCATAACGTAAATCATAACGTGAATATATTTGTTAATGTATTCTGTTAATTTATTTTGTTAACATGTTGTTCATTCTGGACACATGGTACAACAAACCAGATATTCCATTTAGGTAATGGGGTGTTTCTGTAATTATTCGTAACTGTACTGATTTCGTTATAACATAGAAATAAAGGCAAATAGAACTCATATGTGGCCGATAGAGGAGATCATGGGAAATAAGAAGCATAGATTTAGGAAAGAGCCAACAGTGAAGAGGCCTCTAGCATGGGTGCAGTGTGTATGTGTTACTATTCACAATAAATGTATTATATTTATTTACTAGCAAGTTCAGGCGTGCTGCGCGTGCTCTTCATTTAGCTTGACTATACCTATACAATTAACATTAAAATATTATGAATTAAATATTTATTTTACTTTTTAATATCCGAAAATTTATCCGATATCTTTTATTGAAACTTGGATTGTATTTATTTTAGTTTATTGCTACAATATAAAAATTTGGAGGTTAGAAATTTGAGTGTTATCAGAACAGTATTCATAGTCTTTCATTGTTAAATACAGATAAAATTTTAATACTTTTTGTTATACAAAACCAAATTTTAATTCATTAATACCATTTATGACTTATATTTTTAGTTTAAATATTCCATAATTCTAAACTTTGTGGGCTTTATTTAGACCAATCAGCTAAACGGGCTTGATCAATCGCAAAGATTTATTTCAGCTTCACATTTCCGTGATCATTCTTTTAAGAGATCAATGTAATCTAAATATCTCTTAAATATGAATGAAGTACAAACACTTAACACTATATCGTCGCGCGGTACGAAAAAAAGCCAACTTTGGAGTTACAGGTGAAGAAAGAAAGTCAGTTTGACTTTTCCCAGGCGAAGAAAAGCCGGTTTCCGCCGTCCATGGACAAAAAATGCCAACTGACGACATTTCGCGCGAAAAAAATCCAATTCTGTTAGCGAAAATACTTTTAATACGCGTATTGATAAATAATGCTATATATTGTATTATGCTTGTAAATTTTAATTATCACAAGACAATGACTATTAATACTACACTGAGAAAAAAATTTAGTTGAATCAACAAAAATTTCTTTGGATCAACTAAATCGTGTGCTTGAATATATACGGCTGTTTAAATGATTTAATTGAATATACTTTATTTATTTATTGAAACCAGTTTACCTTACATAGATTTATATAGGTAAAATACAGATGTGTATAAATTATACATATTGTATATCACAGAGATGCACTAGGCATCTGTATGCGATCCGGCATGTACAAAATAAAAATAAAGAAAACTTAATACTAAAATTATAATCGCAATAAAATTTTTGGCGTTATCAATATGTAACAGTGCTTTTATGAATATTTAACAGACTTATTAGTACTGTACCACATAGTACTATCACAATTGATATTATATATCTGATTTTATCCAATTTTTTAGTTTGTTCTTATGTGAATATTTATTTATGCTTAATGTTTTTAAATCATTCGGCAGTTGGTTGTATGTTGTTAAGGCTTTCATATAACTCATTAAAAATATTACTTATGTCGACTGCAATTTAATATCAACTGATAAGAATTTTTCCATCGGTCTTACAGTCTTACAAATTAAATTAAAATAATTAATATTTATGGCAGTCAGATTGCCCTTGTTTATAATCACCCCGCAGAATCTGAAATAAAAACTTAATTAAAACCTGGAAAAAACTTTGTTAGCAAAGGACGATCTGACTGCCCACCACCACCACATTGTCCGACATTTCGAGCCTGCTCCGGCTCCTCCTCAGGGACTGAAATAAAACCCGCGATACACCTCCTTATATACCATGCACCCATACCCCCTTCTTTTCTCTTACCCCACCACCCTCCACATTCCCCTCTCCAACTTGCCATTCTCACTTAAATTAATAAAGAATGATAAATTTTATCTAATTTACTTGACTCTATCATTAAATTTACATTATTCCGATTTCTTAGAATGTGAATACTTTCAAGGCTTTCCCTCTTATATTTATTCTTAATCCCCTGTTCCAAAATATCCACACTCCCAAAATCGAAAGAATGCAAACTATTTAAACAATGTTCTTTCAAACCCGATGTACAACTTGAGCTGCGTAAACTATATTGATGTTCATATATTCTCTTTTTCAAATATCTACCCGTTTGACCAATATAACAACCATTACAATCCCTACAATTAATTTTATAAACAACTCCCGATTTCAAACATTTATCATCCTTGTCTTTACAATTACTAAATAACCTTTCTAAATTATTATCATTTCTAAAGAAAACTTGAATATTATGTTTACTAAAAACCCTTCTAATCCTTTCCGACAACCCTCTAACATATGGTAAACTAAAATATGCATTCTTTCCATTTCTATTCCTTGTTTGATTATCTACCCGCTGCTTCAATCCACCATTATAAATTTCCCACACTCTCTCATCAATCATTTTATCAATAAATTTTACGGGATAACTATTTTTAATAAATGTTTCTCTAACTAAATTTAAATTCTTTTTCCTAAAATCTTTGTGACAATTTAATCGCTCTGTCAATGACACCTTTGATCGCACCTGTCTTGTTTCCGAATTGGTGGTGAGAATCAAAATTTAAAAATCTACCTGACCATGTAGGTTTTCTATACCAATCTAATTTCACTCTATTATTATTACCTCTAATGACTCTAATATCTAAAAAACTCAATTGATCATCTTTCTCAACTTCTTTTGTGAATTTAATTCTATCATGGATAGAATTAAACACATCCACCATTTCATCCACAAAACATTCAGGTACACCTGCAAAAATGTCATCAACATATCTTTTAAAAATACTTGGCTGAAAAACCAACTTAGACAAAGCAATACTTTCCAATTTTTCCATTACTAAATTGGCTATAACAGGTGACAAAGGTGATCCCATTGGACAACCATATCTTTGTTCATATAGACTATTATCAAAAGAAAAAATTGTGTTTTTAAAAACCAAATTAAGTGCCTTTATAAATTCATCTTTCGTTAAACTAGTATGTACTTTAATTTCAGACCATTTATCTTGTATAATATCATTCAACAACTCTAAAGGTATATTTGTAAACAAAGATACTACATCCAATGAAACCATCCTATGATCATTCGATAATTCATTGATAATAGTCTATATGAACAAAGATATGGTTGTCCAATGGGATCACCTTTGTCACCTGTTATAGCCAATTTAGTAATGGAAAAATTGGAAAGTATTGCTTTGTCTAAGTTGGTTTTTCAGCCAAGTATTTTTAAAAGATATGTTGATGACATTTTTGCAGGTGTACCAGAATGTTTTGTGGATGAAATGGTGGATGTGTTTAATTCTATCCATGATAGAATTAAATTCACAAAAGAAGTTGAGAAAGATTATCAATTGAGTTTTTTAGATATTAGAGTCATTAGAGGTAATAATAATAGAGTGAAATTAGATTGGTATAGAAAACCTACATGGTCAGGTAGATTTTTAAATTTTGATTCTCACCACCAATTCGGAAACAAGACAGGTGCGATCAAAGGTGTCATTGACAGAGCGATTAAATTGTCACATAAAGATTTTAGGAAAAAGAATTTAAATTTAGTTAGAGAAACATTTATTAAAAATAGTTATCCCGTAAAATTTATTGATAAAATGATTGATGAGAGAGTGTGGAAATTTATAATGGTGGATTGAAGCAGCGGGTAGATAATCAAACAAGGAATAGAAATGGAAAGAATGCATATTTTAGTTTACCATATGTTAGAGGGTTGTCGGAAAGGATTAGAAGGGTTTTTAGTAAACATAATATTCAAGTTTTCTTTAGAAATGATAATAATTTAGAAAGGTTATTTAGTAATTGTAAAGACAAGGATGATAAATGTTTGAAATCGGGAGTTGTTTATAAAATTAATTGTAGGGATTGTAATGGTTGTTATATTGGTCAAACGGGTAGATATTTGAAAAAGAGAATATATGAACATCAATATAGTTTACGCAGCTCAAGTTGTACATCGGGTTTGAAAGAACATTGTTTAAATAGTTTGCATTCTTTCGATTTTGGGAGTGTGGATATTTTGGAACAGGGGATTAAGAATAAATATAAGAGGGAAAGCCTTGAAAGTATTCACATTCTAAGAAATCGGAATAATGTAAATTTAATGATAGAGTCAAGTAAATTAGATAACATTTATCATTCTTTATTAATTTAAGTGAGAATGGCAAGTTGGAGAGGGGAATGTGGAGGGTGGTGGGGTAAGAGAAAAGAAGGGGGTATGGGTGCATGGTATATAAGGAGGTGTATCGCGGGTTTTATTTCAGTCCCTGAGGAGGAGCCAGAGCAGGCTCGAAACGTCGGACAATGTGGTGGTGGTGGGCAGTCAGATCGTCCTTTGCTAACAAAGTTTTTTCCAGGTTTTAATTAAGTTTTTATTTCAGATTCTGCGGGGGTGATTATAAACAAGGGCAATCTGACTGCCATAAATATTAATTATTTTAATTTAATTTGTAAGACTGTAAGACCGATGGAAAAATTCTTATGAGTTGATTTCATATAACTATTTATTAATTATTATTTATTAACTATTTATTATTTATTATTTATTATCATTGGTCCAAGAACCATAGATAGTGAACGGCACAATAAGGGGTTTGGGAGGGTTGTTGTGTTTCAGGGACGCAGCATCGACCAGGCCCAGAGCATGCATAGTGGCAAAAGGGATTAATGTCGTGCCCCAATGGGAACTTCGCACTGGAGACCTGATGGTGATCACGACAGAGATGAACGGCGTTGGAAGAGTGGCCATAGCATCGGCATACTTCCCCAACGTTGGGGGGGCAAAATGAGAACGTGCCACCAACGGAAGTGATGCGACTAGTAGACCACTGCAAGGCGCTGAGTATGCCCCTACTGATAGGATGTGACGCGAACGCACACCATCAACTATGGGGCAGTACTGACACCAATCCGCGTGGACAACAGCTGGTGGAATATCTGGTGACTACAGAACTAGACATCCTGAATGTTGGCAATACGCCGACCTTCCCTAATGCTGTAAGGGAGGAGGTGTTGGATATAACTCTATGCACCAGCAACCTTACAGACAGGATTGCCAACTGGAGGGTGTCGGACGAACCATCGCTATCAGACCACGAACAGATCAGGTTCGATCTGGTGCCGGGTACCCCCAATGGAAAAGAAACCCCAGAGACACGGACTGGATAAACTACTCAGCAGATCTCGCGGAATCCCTTAGGGACTTCCCTAAAGCAATTGACGACGTACCCACGTTAGAGGCGGCCGCCAACATGCTAAAGGACGAGATACTGAATGCATATCACAACAACTGCCATCTCACAAAACTCAGGCCCAAAGGCCAAGTTAGATGGTGGAATAAAGGCCTGGCTGCCCTTAGGGAGAGGACTAGAGCTCTTCTTAGAAAAGCCAGGAAACGTAACGACCCTTTCGACTGGCAGGAATATAACCAGGAGAGGGATCGATACAGAAAAGAAATTAGGAAGGCCCAGTAGACGAAGTGGGCCTCCTTTTGTGAGGAAGTTGAAGGAGGGGCCGAGGCTTCCCGACTGAACAAAATGCTGTCAAGCAATCCAGATCTGTCCTTGGCTCCCTAAAACTCCCGAACGGCAGTTTCTCTACATCAGATGAAGAGACTCTGAAATGCCTGATAAAGGCACACTTCCCCAGTTTTACGGAGTGGAATGAAGAAGGGCCCATCCCGAAGGAGAACACGGAGGGGAGCGATAGGCGACTGAGGACGCCGATATGGCGCCAAAATCGCAAACTGGCAAACCAGATAGTGACCCCGGAGAGGATAAAATGGGCCATAAACTCCTTTAAACCATACAAATCACCTGGACCGGATGGGATATACCCCGCACACCTAAAGAAGGCGGAGCACGTCCTAGTTGGACCACTGGTTAAAGTGACCAGGGCGAGCCTAATGCTGGGGCACGTGCCCGCTGCTTGGCAGAGGGCGAGGGTGGTGTTCATACCGAAACCAGGAAAAAGCAGACACACCTCTTCGAAGGATTTCCACCCCATAGGCTTCACTTCTTTCCTGCTTAAAACCTCTGAAAGACTCGTTGATCGGTATATCAGAGATGTTACCTTAAGAGGAAAAATCCTGCATGCGGGGCAACACGCATACAGGGCAGGTATGTCCACGGAGACAGCCCTGCAAAGGGTGATACAGTTAATTCAGCCCCAGCTGAAGAATAGAACGGAGGCTTTGCTGTCGTAACCTTCATGGGCATAGAGGGGGCGTTCAACCATACCTCAAGAGGCGTTATTAGTGATGCCCTGAGGAGGTTTGGAGTGCCTGATATGCTAGTGGACTGGACGAGCCATATGCTCGGAAACAGGCAACTAGAAGTGACCAAAGACAACACCACGGTAAGGGGCGGTGTCTCCTCGGGCTGTCCGCAAAGGGGGATCATGTCGCCTCTGCTATGGTGTTTGGTAGTGGACCATCTGTTAACAAACCTAAGTGAGGAGGGATGCCGGGTTACGCCGATGACATATTGATCATAAGGCGCGGACCCTTCCTAAACAGTCTCATGGAACTCACACAAGGGGACTTACAGATTTTAGAAGCCTGGTGTAGGAGCACGGGCCTCGGGGTCAACCCAGACAAAACAGAGGTCATGGTATTCACCAGGAAATATAAGTGGCATAGAACATGCCAACTAACGCTCAATGGGAAGGTACTCAAGCTATCCAAAGAGGTCAAATATCTAGGAATCACCATGGACAGCAAGCTGGCATGGGGGAGACACCTAGAGGAAAAATGCCGGAAATTCACCGCAGCGTTATGGCAACTGCGAAAGGCCATGGGTAGAAACTGGGGATTAAAACCAGTAGCAATGAAATAGCTGTATGATGCAATCCTAAAGCCCCGACTTACCTATGCAGCGGCGGTCTGGTGGGATAGAACGCATCTGAAAACAGCAGAAAGCCAGCTGGAAAGGTTGAGAAGCTTGGTACTACGGTGCATCACCGGAGCGGGGAGGTCCACGCCAACGGCTGCCCTAGGGGCTGCACTATGTATGGAGCCTCTCCACCTGACCATTGCTGCGGCTGCTGCAAGAGGGCTGCTCAGAGTCAGAAAGGACTCTGGGGAGAACTTCCAGGTCATAATACCGGAGGTCTTGAAGTCCGGAGGCGTCTTCATGATGCCTCGCGACAAGATGACCAAGGAATTCATGTTCGATAGGAAATACTGGATTAGCCTGGCGGATAGATCTGACTGGGCAACAGTCCGGGAGAAGCTACCAGCCAACGGTGAAATCTGGTACACGGATGGATCCAAAGAGGTAGGGGGAACAGGTGCCAGAGTCTACCGCTGCAGGGGGGAAGGGTTGCACCTTTCCACTGGGGCGGTACGCGACGGTACTGCAATCCGAACTGGTAGGGGTGCTGAACTGCGCTCTCTGGGCGGAAGCGGAGGGCGATAAGGAGCACCTACATATCGGAACAGATAGTAGGAGCGCCATTGAGGCCCTTAAAGTGTACACAACCACTTCGAGGCTAGTGTACGACTGTCATCGGACCCTGAATCGGCTGGCAGAGAGCCGTCCACTAACCATTTTCTGGCTGCCGGGCCATACGGGAATAAAAGGAAATGAGATAGCGGACAGGCTGATCAGGCAGGCGAGGAAGAAGGTCTTAATTGGACCAGAACCGACAACTGGAATATGCGACACTGTAATCAATGCAGAGATTAACAGATGGATCGCCAAAAAACATTCGGAGGCGTGGAAAAATGCCCGGGGATGTCGAATAGCCAAGACCTTCATCAACGATTCAGAGATTGAGGGATGGGCAGAGCAAATACTCGCAATGAGTAGAAAGAGCGCAAAGACCGTGATTGGTATCATTACCGGGCATGGCACTTTGCGGAAACACAGCCATACGATGGGACTTGTTAAGGACCCGTCTTGCAGATTCTGTGGAAAAAAGGATGAAACGTCATTGCACGTTATCCTCGAATGCCCTGCACTAGTGGAGAGGAGACGCCTTTACCTGAGGGACCTCTTTCCACTGGCAAATAACAGCGAGGTAAAGGACGCCAGAAGGATCCTTCAATTTTACGAGAAGTGATGGGCTGAATCCACCCGAAACTGAGGGACGCCAAGGGATTATTCATGCGTCTGGAGGCCACGTAATGTGCCCCAACTCTCTCTAATAATAATAATAATAATAATAATTAACCAGAGTAAATGTATAAGATTATACAAATTTACAATTACATATGTAATCCAGCAGAGAAACTAATTCCTGTTCGCTGGTCCGGCGCACTTAAATACTAACTTAGAACTAAAGTAATTTGGTTAAAAGATTGTTGATTTTTATAAGAATAATTAATTTATAAGTGTTGAATTAGGGGTTTCCTCTTATCCATTGTTTTAGTTTAATTTTTTTTTGGTATGCTTGTGTCTAATTGTTTTTAATTCATTTGGTAGGTTATTGAACTGCATTATTGCTCTAATGTAACTGTTTTTTGTGCTAATGGTCAGGTGTCTTCTTGGAATTTGTATACTTTTTTTTCTCGTTGTACTATTGGAGTTAATAAAGGCTGACTGTAATTCTTCGTAATGGTAAGACAGTGATTCGTACGAAAAGATTTGATCCAAGCTCATAGAATTTTTGTCGAGTGTAAATTTGTTCTTATTAATTATTTTAAGTAATCTTATCTGTAGTCTATTGAGGAAGCTTTTACTGTTAGAATACGCGCCTCCCCAAGCTATATTTTCATATCAAATAATACTGTGAAAGAGGGCATAATATATCATCCTCAAGGTACCAGTAGTCATGAGTTTTGCCAGTTTATAGAAAATGAAAATGAGATATTTAGTTTTATTGTAAATGTATTCCATATGTTCGTTCCATCTCATGTTACTATCAAAAATGATGCCTAAATATTTCGTACTTTCTACTCTATTCATTTTTGTGCCTTGAATGTTAATGTCTAAATTTTTTAAATGTTGAATGTATAACGCCATCCATTTTTATATTAAATAGTTGAGGATGATCTTTGGAAGCAAAATGAAATGATCTTATTTCTTTATGGCAACGTTTCGTTGGCTTAGTACGCCAACCTCATCAGGCAGAAATTATAAACGTATATATATCATAGGTCGATCAGATGTTATTCTCGACTGAAAACAATAACACGTACACTGTATTTATATACGCTGGACAATGTTTACATAAAGAGTTATACAGCATCAAGTTCATTAATAATAGGAAAATACATTGTACTTAGTCTTTGGATATCTTCCTTTTTATTAATACTATTTTGATTGCTTTTTATATAGATCATTTCGGAAATCAGTCTTTTTTTGTAATTGCTTTCAAAATCTAAAATGGATGTATTTTCCCAATCGAACTCATGTTTGTTTTCTAATCGATGTGTACTGACAACAGACTCTTTATTTTTGTTTATTTTATGTTCATTAATGCGTGTGTATAACGATCTTTTAGTTTCTCCTATGTATGTAGCAGAGCAATTTAGGCAATCAAATTTATACACCACATTAGTACGATCCCATTTTTTGGTTATGTCTTTGCCTAACCGAATGATCGAAGACAAACTTTTATTCAATAATGGGATTGTACAAATGTTATAAGATTTTAACATATTAGATAGACTATTAAAATCTTTGGTAAACGGTAAAGACAATTTTGGTAATTTTTCATAGCAATTTTGGTGTGTATTATATGTATAACCATACTTAAGTTTTTTAAATCTAATTTCGATATGTTTTTCTATAAACCACATAGGATAATCATTGTTACGTAAAATCTTCTTTATGAGTTTTATATTGTCTAAGTGAAAATTAGAATCTGAGAGTAAAAACGCCCTATCAACTAGGTTAAAAATAATATTCTTTTTTTGCTGTGTTGGATGATTTGAAAAATAATTGATTACACGTACCGATGATGTCGGTTTTTGGTACCAATTTGTCAAAATTTTATTATCAGTTCTAATTAATGTCATATCTAAAAAATTAATGTTTTTATTCTCTTCTAGTTCATAAGTAAATTTTAAATTTATGTCATAAGCATTAAAAACTTTAATCACTGTGTCAATGTGTTGTTTTTTAACACAAATAAGCGTGTCGTCAACATATCTGTAATAAAAACTAGGGATACAGTCATAATGTAGTTCTAATTCTCGTAAGCAATTCTTTTCCAAATCATCCATTACAATGTTCGCAAATAATGGTGAAATCGGTGAACCCATCGGGGTTCCATAAATTTGTTGATAGGTTTGACCATTAAAGGTAAAAAACGTATTATTAAACAGAAAAGCGGTGCATTCTTTTAATTCATCAAGCGGGATCTTACAGTGATTATGGATGGAAACCGCTCTTCTATCTAAACTATCCAACACTAATTCGCACGAGATGTTTGTAAATAACGACGTTACGTCTAATGACAGTAAAGTGTATTCATCCGTTATTATTATATTTTTTAATTTTTCTTTCAATTCAAAACTGTTATTGATATGTGAACTAGGCTTAGGTATCGCATTCTTAAGAGTAGTATAGCTAGACCGGTTCTGCGACCTCCCACCACTTGGCCACCGGCCGACCTGTGTAGCGTTCTGATTGGTTGAGACGGGGAGGTGAGGCTCCACCCCCTTTCGAGAAGCTTCTACCCTTCTATTTGTAATGACGTCATCGAATAAAAATTGTTAGTATTTTATTGTCACATTTTTGTATGACGGTCAAAAGTTTATTTACGAGCGACTCCCGACGGCGGGCGGCGGCGGCGCGCGCGCGGGGGACTAGCATCTTACCACGGTGATGAGCTGATTCGCGCGGCGGGCGCGCGGAGATGAGCATATTACCGCGGTGGCTAGCTGATTTCCGCGGTCATTAGCATACACCGCGTGTAAGTATATTTACCGCGTTGATAAGCTGACTTTCGCGAGCATTAGTCTATCGTCGCTGGTAAGATATTTACCGCGCTGATCAGTTGATCACCGCTGCGCACTCATCGTGTGATGCCGCGTGCGCATCGGTCGCGCGGACAAGCTTATACGTCGCATGCTATAAGCGAATACTTCGCGCTAGCAATTTTATTCGATGATTTCTAAAGATCTATGGGTAAAAAAATTAAAAACAGTAATATATGATATTCATGAAGTTTATTAAACATAATTTTTTTACAAGTGTTGTATAAGTTTTCATATTATATTAGCATTAAAGTGTACAATAAATATAATCTCTTCTTAAATACAAGCTCTTCTTAAAGGTGGCACCAAAATCTCTAGACTAATTTCTTAATATCCCCACTTATGGGATTATATTCGATAATACGGTCGTGTAAAATAAAGCAGTAGGCTGATGTATGTGCTGGATAATTTTCTTTAGCTTCGAATTCAAGACGAACGTCAACTGGGGCCTGCTTCAACGACTCGTTCTGTTTTGAGCAGTCAATGACAACTAAAGGAGCATTCTGTATATAGTCCCCTTTCTTGAGCATAGGTTCAATTTCTTTTCCGTAATACGCATTTTGAAAGTAATATACATATCGTATAATAAAGCATATTGATTTTGATCAATATTTAGATTGATATTTCCGTAAGGATAGTATTGAGAATTGAGAAATAGTTTCACATTACTTATTTTGCAATGGTCAAAACGACTAGCGTTAGCGCCATTTTGGCCTTTACGATTGGTCTGAAAGCCTAAAATGACGAATCGTGGTTTTTCTAATTGATTCGATGTCTTAACTGTCCAAACATGCTGCGATGTGGTTGGGAGTAATGGATACTCGTACAGCTCCCAACTACGGAAACTCATAGTGTTTGGGAATTCAGCAATTTGAATTCCCGCGGTTCCACTCAGCTCGGCTCGACTCACGGCGCAGCCACGGCGCGGCAGCACCTCGCGGCGTCTCGGCGGAACAGCTGAGACGCTATACTGATTCGTGCAGTATAGTCGCGAGATTGCTATCTTTCCACTCTCTCATATGCAAATATGAGAGATATTAATTTGATTAGGGTGTAGTGAGACAAATTCAAGGAAGAAGACGGAAGTGGATCAAGGACTCGCTCTCTCTGAAACCAGCCTTGCCACGAGAAACATCTCTCCGCTGTGCACCTGCTATCGTTCATCGGAAAACTCTCAACGCAAATTCACTGGATCACTCACTTGGGACTCTCATCGCTTCTACATTCTCGCTCAACCATCACACATCAAAAGGCATCTCCGATTAATATAATCGCTGCTCCTGCCAGGTAACATCTCTCACTCCACACGAGGTCAGGTAGCGACCACTTGTTGGCCATTTTGAACGCCATTACGTCGTTGGCAAAACTCAAAGCAACAAATCAATAACATTTGTTTGCTGGTTATACTAGTTCATCGTGCTGAGCCGAGAAAGAACTTCGTTGGACAGACTCACTCACAAGGATCGGACACACTCATCTCATTGAAATCATCGTAGAAAACTCAACAGGTTAGTAATCCCTCATATGGGATTCATACTATAATACAGTAATTGCTTTACTGAATTACACTCACTAAGTGGACATGATTTAGCATTCATGTCAAAGTGTAATGAAACCGGTGAACAAAACGCAACAAACAGTGATACGATAAACTCGCCTTTTTATTCCTGAATAATCTCAACCAACCAGTTCGTCGCTTAGACTTCATTTAAGAAAATATAGTGAATTTAGAAATCATTTATAGTTCAATTACCTTTATTTAATATTGTACTCTACTCTAGTCATCAAAATAGTTTATTTTTATATTCTTGTTATACCCAGTGTAATTTAATGTAATTATTAAGGCCAAATATGACTGTGAAAAATATAACATGAAGTTTATATATAAATTGTGTTCGACTCAACTTATTTCATCACCCACAGCATGTTACTCATTTAAACTTATCGAATTCTCAAACACATAGCAATGGGAGTTTCCTTCTGTAGGTAATGAAGGAGTCGTATTTTATGCTTATCGGATAATAGCACATATGGCATTAACCATTCAATTTTAATTAGATTAATTTTGAACTCTTCTGCTTGCGTTTGCACAATAGCATTTACGTCATTCTTCGATCTTGTGAGAACAAGCTCGTGTTTGCAATTGACTATAATTTTACGATAGTCTTCCGCAAAGCCGAGAATCATACTTAGTGGTATGGACACATCAAAGTAGCCAGCATTATCGGTTATTTGCTGAGTTTCTGCAATATCAATCCAGCCTGCGTTTTCCAAGTTTTGCGTAGGATTGAACGATATCAAACCCTTCATTAGACTTCTCAAACCAACATTTTTACATTTATCAATCTCTACAGCATTAATTTCATATCGGATTTCTTCGAAAAGATGACAGAGGGCGTTGTTTACAAGCTTTGTGATAACTGCTGCGGTGCCATCTGCTTTTAATAATCGGCTATGAATATGTAATGAACTGTGTGAAGGTAGAAGGTAGAGATCTTGATGCTGTATGGCGATACGAATTTCATCACTGTTATTGAAAGCTGACGAAGTGTAAGGCTGATGTGCATGCACTTCATAATGAGCGACAGATTCATCGAATTCCACAGATGACTGTACGTTTAATATGTCGTCCATCTCTTTTGATTGTAAAAACCACAGGAAAACAGACAAATTATTTTTCTCCAGCGTTTCTTCTGACCTGCAGTCCTAGACTTTTTAGGAAGCAAATATTCTGAGTTGTTAGCTCTTTCACTGTTCGTTGACGACTGATCTTCTGATGACATGATTTGCTTTTAATATAGCTTTTGCCAACTTTGCTGTTATATACGATTCCCATAATTACGATGCTGCTTTGATATGTAGTCTAATTGTTATAATTTCTCCACGAAAATTCACCAAGTTTCCGTCCTGATCGACGATGCGTAACTGTATATTATCTATAGTATTAACTGTAATTGGTAAATAAATAACCTGTGTTGGAATTTCAATGATCTTATAGCCCGGAGGAACAGCTGGGAAAAATTCATATATCGTATGCACTTTCTGTCCGTTTATATAGGCTCCGGACGTAATGTTGCACTCAACTCGTAGAGCGTTAATCTTAAGAATAGATACAGGTAAATCTGATTCGTGAGTAATATTTGCTGAAAGAGTACGTCGCGTAAAGCCTAACAATCTTCCAATAGAATCTTGCGGCTGGAAATTTATTGTATGATTGCACTTGATTATACTGCGAAGAGTATTATTATTTGGTTTGAGGCTGAGTACTATGCTTTTAGGTGCAAGTATTTTCTGTAGATGGCGTTCAATGTCTTCAATTTCCCAGCTACCTGTTGGTAATGTCACTATCTCTTCTCCCACGTGAAAACTTGTTATTATCAATATCGATATTGGGGATTGAATTAAAGGTTAAAAGTACAATCAACCCTAGATCGTATCTTTTATTTGTCAAGAGTTCAATTGGTGGAAAATATTGAGTCTCTAGTACAGATGACGTTCCAGATAAACTTAGCATCAATGATTCGCTCATGACTGCTCAAGTAATACTGACTATGTATAACATATATATTGTTTTATATAGCCTTATACAAAAATTTTAAACAAAGATGCCCACAGTTATATGCGCTGTAATCTTGATATCTCTTGAGTTTATACTTTACAGTGTTAACTTCTAGGTAATTCATAAGTTCTAAAGGTGGCTGTAGGTCTCCAAAACTATCAAAATACACAACACTTTTACCTCTTTTCTGATAGGCTACCCAATGTGTACCAGGTCCGTGTTTCTCATCGAGATTAACAATTGCTGATTCGTAGTGTCGTGGACCACTAGCTGGTAATGTATTTCGCATGAATACACCTCGAAAGTATGGAATTTGTAAAATACGAGCATACTTTAGCAATTCAGCGTCAGTCAGTGCTCTGTGGGGCAATTTTACATCGAAGTTTTTTTTGCCTTTTTTATTAAGTTCATGTCCACTATAGGGTTTTAGATAGATGCCATAGCCTGTTTTATGGGGTTTAAGGTAGAGACCTTTACCAAGTGCAACAGCTTCCATCGTTTTGTTATGTCTTCGACTTTCTTCAAGTTGACGTTTAGCATTTCTTGCATCATTTATTGCTTTAGCTATACCCGCAGCGCCACCTGCTAGTACACCTGTTGCACTTAGGCCTGCAAATAATGGAATCAGAAATGGTAGGAATCCTCCAATTTTCGATGGAACTGCTAGTATGCGAGGAATGTGTACTTTTGCTTTGCCGCCAGCCTTCTTCACAACATTTTGAGCACTTTTCAATACAGCTTGAATAACTTTGCGCGAATTTTTACTAAAAATGCTCGGTTTCGAGGCTGCTTTAACTACTTTAGCTAGTGTGGTATTTGGCTTCTTTTTCAACCCCATTCCAAATTTTGATTTTAAATTCATAGTATTTGTTACAGTATAAGCTGCTGCTTTCTCACCAATACTAGCGTCTTTAGCAAAAACACGTTTCCAGGCTTTATCTGCTAATACTCTATCAGCAGCGTTCCTAGCCTCAACGTTCTCTCGATTCCGAGAGTAGATTATATCGTGTTCTTTACAAGCTTGGTCTAAAGGATTAATGCCAGGGTCACCTCGAGCAAGACGCTTTGTAAGTTTAGTTCCTGGTCCGCAGTATTGATAACTAGGCACATGTAATTCAAATGGAAGCTTATTAATGATTGTATTTGCTAAGCCTCGACCTTTACGAGTATTGCGTTTACGTTGCTTATGCTCAATCATGATGTTAACGTCTCGGAGGATAAATACATACTAAGCTAAAATGTGTATAAGTAAGCTGTATATATGCACTCAAAGTCAGTTGTATTTGAGACGTCAAAAATAAAGTATGGAGTTCGAGGAGCAAAACGTCAAGCTGCCAGTTATAAACTTTGACAGCTTAGTAGTGCAGCAAAAATCAAAAAAGCGTCATGGAGAATTACTTCCCAATAATATTAGAAGTATATTTTGTGGACCTTCAAACTGTGGCAAAACTAATGCACTACTCTCTCTTATTACTCATCCAAGCGGATTAAAATTTGAAAATGTATATGTTTACTCAAAATCACTGGAACAACCCAAATACCAATTTCTTAAATTTCTCTTGGAGCCCAAAAATGAAATTCAGTACTTTCCATTCAAAGATCATGATGAAGTAATATCAGCAGAAGATGTATTGCCAAACTCAGTTATGATATTTGATGATGTAGCCTGTGAAAAACAAGATAATATCAAGAATTTCTTTTGTATGGGACGTCACAAAAATGTGGACTGTTTCTATCTATGTCAATCTTATGCACGCATTCCCAAACATCTAATACGAGATAATGTTAATTTATTAGTATTATTTCGCCAAGATGATATGAATTTAAAGCATGTATATAATGATCACGTAAATACAGATATGTCATATAGTCAATTTAGAGATTTGTGTTCAATCTGCTGGAATGATGATAAGTATGGCTTTCTTGTTATCGACAAAGATAGGACACTTGATACTGGTCTATATAGAAAGGGCTTCGATCACTTTCTTATAAATATAGCTACCTTGAAATAAAATAGGTTAGTATGATTTCAATCGTTCATCAGTCAGCATGGCACATTTTCAGAAAGAGCAAAACGTTCTCAATGAAATTATAAAATCGAGAGAAGCAATTATGCGAAAGTAGAAGGAGTTGAGACAAACCAAAACTGACCTGGAAAAAGTTTTAAATGAAACATTTAAGCCTATTGTAAGTCCGCTTGAAAAACTTATCGATGCTGCAAAAAAGAGAAAAGTTATTAAAAGAGCATCAGAAGAGCAAAAACCAAGAAACGTTATAGAATTCAGTACAAATAACGATAGAGAAGAGGAAGAAAAGGAGCAGGAGGAGGTGCGAGAGGAGTCACAAAGTGATCTCGATGAAACTATAAGGATCGGAGCAGCGGATACATCATTTGAAACAGCTGAAAGCGAAGTCGATGATGAAATATCAGAATCGTTTACACAAGACGAGGATGAAACAGAGTCATTTAAACAAGATTACTTACAGACTTTTAAAAAACGTACCAAGTCGCTTGATAATACATATGGAGTACGAATAGAAAATGAATTATTGAAAATCGGCAATTCACCGATACATTTTACAAAACATTATGTAAAAGTACAAAATGTAAGTTATCCAAAAACAGCTGGTCTACTCCAATTGCTCTTTCAGAAACAACCTGATTCGATGCATATAAGTTCGAATGATATACGAAATTATCGAAAAATCGTAGAAGTGACGAATGCTTTTAGGAAGAATTACAGTGAGACAGAACCTCTACGTAAGTCTACTAGTAAAAAATATAAAGATTATATAGCTCCCTACTTCAATAAATCACCAAAGAGAAAACCTATTGAAGGCTCAGGCCTCTTACCTAAATATAAGATTGCAAGAAAAGATATGCGTATGGATTATATATACTGGGATGATCCTAATGAATTAGTTGATCGTCTTCGCTTACTCTTGGCTGAACTGAGAGCTGGCAATCAGAGCCACACAAATGAGATTCATTCGATCATTGAAGAACTCAAAGAAACAGGTTACATACATTAAGATGTCTTCGAAGAGAGTTCACTTTGATGCTAAACCAGTTATTCATGTGATGCATGTGTGGCCCTATGCCAGTCGAGCTGCACGTCACGGAGAATGGGAACAGATAGCACGCGATCGAGAGCGTTTTCGAATGCGAATTCAAAGACTATCTGAAATTATTACGCCTGTGCTCGTACATAAATATAATACATATTTGAGTATAAATTGATTGAATTCGATGGTATTGCAGTCAGTTGCAACATAAGTGTCGATGTATTCGGACGTAATCTCGAGCGTGCTGAAGGTAGTCGTGGTCCTCCAGGTGTTGGCTTCAAAGTAACTTCTGACGGATAATATGACATTGACAGCAAAAGGCTATGTAACATTACTGAGCCTACCCAACCGGGTGATGCTGTTAATTTGAACACTCTACAACGTATGATTAAAATAGAAATAAGGAGCTTATATGAAGTAACTGCGAAATTACGCGGAGACTTCGATAATTTAGGCGTTATTGTTGAGGCTCAAAAAAATGAAATTGATACGAAAGTCTTAAAATTACAGTCATCAATTCAGAGTATAGAAGATGTGAAAGCAGATAGTCAAGAAGCTTATATGCGCAATTATTTATTATCAAACAACCATACGTAGATCTTATAAATAGCTCTTCAATTATAAATTTATCGCAGTATCGTTCAACCACTCGTTGAGAATGGATAAATCAAATAGTACTACGAACAGTAATATACCATATACAAAATTTTCTGACAACAGTCAAAAAGATAAACAAAAGAGCGAATCACAGTGGACAAATTTTATGAATAAATTTGTTCGAATATTTTTTCCTTGCCTGAACGACAAAATTACAAGAGATTTCAATAATTCAGGATGAAGGCCATGCAGCAGCAAGTGGTTAAGGAGCTTAATACACCTGCACGTCGAAATTACCGACGACGCAAGTTTATTGTACGTGGCTTGGATGAGACATGGCAAGCTGATCTAGTGGAGATGCAGCCTTATGCTCGAGAAAACAATGGCTATAGATATATGCTCGCTGTTATCGATGTATTCTCCAAGTATGCATGGGCTGTTCCTGTGAAGCAAAAGACTGGCAGCGATGTCACAGCAGCAATGGAGTCTATCTTGCAGCAGGGACGCAAACCAACAAATTTACAGACCGATCGAGGCAAAGAATTTTACAATGCTAAATTTCAAAGTCTAATGCAACGATATGGAATTAATCTCTATTCGACATACAGTAATCTCAAAGCATCTATTTGTGAGCGTTTCAATCGCACCCTCAAGCAGAAGATGTGGATGCAATTCAGCTTGCGTGGAAAATATAAGTGGCTTGATATCTTGCCCAATTTGCTAAAGGAGTACAATAACAGCAAACATCGCACAACCGGAATGAAACCAAAAGATATAACATTAGTCAATGAAGCAGAAATACTTGCGAGATTTAATCGACAGTTAAAAATAGTTACAAAACCAAAGTTTAAAATTGGAGAAAAAGTAAGAGTGAGCAAGATAAAGCAAGTATTTGAAAAGGGCTATACACCTAATTGGTCAACAGAAATTTTTACAATCAGTGAAGTTATGGTTACTAATCCGGTTACTTACAAGCTAAAAGACTATCGCGATCAATCCATTGCTGGGGGTTTCTATGAACAAGAGCTGCTCAAGACTAATTATCCAGACGTCTATCTTGTGGAGAAGGTGCTTAAGAAGCGAGGAAATCAGATTTATGTTAAATGGTTAGGATTTGACAATTCACACAATAGTTGGATAAGCAAATCAGATGTGTAAAGATTAAATAAATAGATAAATGCCAAAAAAATGATAGTTTTTCTTTATCTATTGCCCAATATTTTATATATATATATATATATATATATATATATATATATAGAGAGAGAGAGAGAGAGAGAGAGAGAGAGAGAACGCGTTGATAAGTTTTGTACAAAAGAGATAAACACGATCAGCGCGTAAATATCGATAATTATTCCAAGAAAGTCAGGGATAGAGTTGCAAGCAACTCGTTTCATTGTGTTAGTCATACGTGTGCGTGTGTGAACAAAAATGAAACTCGGCTATTATTATTTTTCAAGGAAACAAAGAGGATTGGATAATTTACTGGGAGAGTGTGAGGTCGATAAATGATAAAAGCTGTTTTGTTAAAAAAATTTTAATCAATCGATCAGATTATTATAAAGAAAAAAACTTACATAGTAAAAATACAAGTATGAATACGCAAAAACTTACAAACTGATTACATAAATTTTAAAGTAGCGCGCACACGCGCACACACACACACGCGTACATTTACATGCGTTCACAGACGCCGCATTTCACTGCCGTCAGACATGCGTGCACACACACACACACACACACACACACACACACACACACACACACACACACACACACACACACGCGCGCGCACACACACACACACACACACACACACACACACGCACACGTACACGCACACGCGCACACACACACACACACACACACACACACACACACACACACACACACACACATATATACATACAATCAATCTTCGTTTATTTTATAATGCCCCCACGGTAGAGTATCTGTTTCATTTGGTATGAGATATCTCTTATTGTCATGTGGACTTAGAGCTAATTTTGTTTGTTTCACAGTACGCACTACATGAGCTTTAGACTGTATGATACACTGCTGTCTATATTGTGTAGTTGAATTTACTAAACACTGAAGATAGTCGTCGAAATTGATGGTTTTGCTGACAACTCCACTTTTCACACCTTTAGCTTTTTTCATGTGGTCTTGGCCATTGACGCGTATGCTATACATTTTACTACGTAGTCCAACGAATTCTGTCATAATGCAACCATTGCACTCATCCTTCATTAATCCTACAACCTTCTTATTGGCTTGTAGAATTCCAAATACATTATTAGATGAATAGTCCGAAGTATCAAAATTTGCAATATCGCTCTTAATCACTTCATAAATATCATCATTTCTTATTTCATATATTAAGCTGTCAGTGTCAGTATATAGCAGTTTACAACGATCTTCAAATTTCGTTTTCATATATTTGTAGTGAAAATCGTATACTAAAGTCTTTGATAAATCAAGTACACACAGCCCTACGTAGATTAGCTTGTTAATATACACTTCAGTTTTTGCTAACTCTACAATAACAAGATTTTCATCGATGATAGTACTGCTATGAAATTCTGGCTGTGCAATACGAGCTTCTGCTCCATATCGACCTTCCCATTTAGTTAGTAATTTTACATTAACTCTTTTTCGCACATTTTCCATCGTCTTTCCAAAAACAGCATTATTCATTAATTTGTAGAGATTTTTTTCAAAATCACTTTTAGCTGCTTGTCGCATTTTACTGTTTAGATCAATGTATTCTTTGAGCCAGGGTCTTTGATTAAATTTCAGTATTCTATGAACTTTTTTGAGTTTTAATTCATTTTCTAGAGCTTGCTTCAAATTGCGATAGTGTAGAATGTATCGCGATTTCTGCTCAACAGTCGTGAGAAGTTTAGCTTGTGAGGAGCCTGGTGGTTTCTTGTGCTCTGGACAAAATGGTAGATCTTTATGTGTATCGTGTAAATGTTCTGGATATTCCAAGTCCACTTCAAGTATGTAGCCAACTGGGGCATTATCCGGAATATTGAAATTTATTCGTTCTACATCATCAATCCATTCAAAACCACCATAGGGTAGATATTGTTGCATAGCCCAGCCATAGAGATTATTTACATCAAAGTACATGAGATATTTGGACTCCTTATCTACTTCATAGTCATTGCCCATGTATTTGTTATTGGCTCGAGCATAACGGTTGGAACATTGACTCACTCCACCTCGAATATCGCGTTCAATGAACATAACTTGATCAATATCTGTAAGTAATTCTAGCTGTATTTTCGTATACTTGAGCATAGCATCCCAAGTTAAGCCTGGAGTTGTGTAATAATGTGCTGGATCTAAGCCGTAAGCTTTCAGACAGCTGTCGCGGAAATTTTCAAATACTTCGACCAAAAGTAGAACATCTGTTTTTAAGTATAAATCTGAATATTGACCCAAATTCGATATGTTGAATGCTGTCCAAATATTTTTCGCATGCTCATAATCTTTATCTGATATTGGATTGTCATTTAATTTACTGTAGAATTCATCTTTTGATGGCAGCTCGGAAACATCTAGTTTTTCTTTTGAGTCCACATAATCATAAGGGAATACTCCTTTTCGCTTAAGTAATTCAAATTTCTCTTTAGTAAATGGTGCATATTCTGCATTTTGAAAGAAATCTTGCCACAAAAGATTAAGTTCTTCGAGATATGATGACAATTTGTCTAAGGATGCTGCCATGAATCGGTAAGAATCTATGAATTTAAAGTTAATATCATTTCCCTCAATGCGCTTGGTGAATGAGATGAAGCGTTCCTTATTCACTGGTAAAAGATCTACTCGTCCAGGAATGCTATTGGCAATATGCTTTATGAGAAAATGTGAGTCATAGCCAGTTAAATTATGAAATATCACTGGAATACTGTGTGAATCTTTATACTGTAAATTGCAATCTTCGTGAGCAGCACCTCGATACCTAAAACATAAGAAAAAAAAGAACATAAGAAAAATGTAAAATTTTCGCTTGAAGCATATTTAATTTTCTTTTAACCATACCTTCCAGTCAGATGACAATGATCTCGTACACGCTTGTCTGCTAAAGGTTTCTCGCAAATGTGGCATAATGATGTATTTCGAAATTCTTGTTCTTGTGTTAAATTTAATGTTTCCCTTGGTACTATGAACTTGAAGATAGTCTCAAATTTTTCTGCTAGCCTTTGCAGCTGCTCTGCAAATCATTTAGCAGGATCTTTTCCTCTGTAGCTACTGTAGTGAGATAGAGAATCATCATAACTACACTTTAAATAATATCCAATACTAAATGCTTCATGTTCTTGATAAGCATTTCCAATTTCCACAGCTTTTAGAAGGTACTCAAAATCTGCATATATGACGAATGGCACTTTTTCTTTATAATTAAAATTTTTAAACTGTAAAATTTGATCTCTTGATGTAGGCAAAGTTACTTTGTACTTGTTGAGTTGCACACAATCTTGTTCATGCAAGTTCAATTTAGAATCATTTCTGAAATAATATAGACACCGATCACAAATAAACTGCTTATGGCTCCGTTTTGAAATTTGTGTAGATACTAAACGCGATTAATCTTTGATCCAAACATAGTGGAATATCGATAAATCATTTTCAAGGTTTTCCTCCTGTTTACTTTCTTCATCATCTACGTAATAGTTTTGTAGAAGAAGAAGGTTAATATGAGTTTCCTTCTTACATGATGTTATGTGAAGCGGCACAATTTTAAAATTTCCACCAGATTTTTTTAAAATATAAACGTTAACCGAGATATTATTTTGTTTTTCAAATTTTGGAACCTCTTTGGGGCTCACGGGAAATTCTATTCCTTTAAAATTTAATTCATCCTCATAAACCTTGTATGTTGATACTCTGCTAGTATTTGCGTTATTATGTGCTGGATGTAAAGCTGACAGTATTGCCCACTTGAAACATGCATCATCGAAATTCTGTACATTGATACATGCATGCTTCTTCTGTATTTGCTGTGGTAGACTGATGTATGAGCCTCCTCGCATTGGATTATATTTGTTGATGTGTACAGATAAATTAAGAATCTGTCGCAGTGTTCAACCGGAATCTTTCTCCTGAAATTCTTCCATATCTTTTTCAACATGCTGTTGAACATTCTCAGTAAACCATTGCTTTAAATCCGTTGTTCGTAAAATCGGCTCCGCCTTTGTATTAAAATACTTGATTTCTACTATCTCTTTGTCAGCTTTAATTATAATGTATTCAGCTGACAAGATAGTATACACTTTGACAGCCTCTTCTTTTTTCAAAACAGTTTTCATTTGAGATTGAAATAATGCTTGAACGTCTTTCATAAATCTAGTTATATCTAAATTTTTTATGTTGGTAATCGCTCCAGATTTAATACGATCATTGAAAGCAGACTCTACATTTTGCCATTTTACTCTGTCAGTTCTTGTTTCACGCAAACCCGCACCACTCTTTAATAAACGCTTGAATTTACCTTGAATGCCTTTAAGTAATCCAATTGTGGATATAAAACTTGTTTTTCTGCAACAGTGTTTCCATTTTTAAGCGAAAGCCTCCTCAAGTTTCTTAGATTCTGGCTTCCTAGTTTAATCCACTTCGTAATTTCTTCAGGATTTACTTTTTTATAGGCTAAAAGCCCATATGCTTCTAGCATAATATTCACAAGTTTTTTACAGTCAAACGCTGACATAGTGATCACTTTAAATTTCGTTGCACAATGAAAGAATTCCAGCTCCCTCGTTGTATTTATAAGGCTCGTATGACTAATTATGAATAGAGTAACAAATTTTAACAATTTATTGTAATCTTATTTCCTTTCGAGGTAGCAAGTTTAACGAGAATAAACTAATAAAAATGCTGTGTGTATATTCTGATATTTGACTGTGGCAAGACACGACTGTTCTGCTCTCGTCTCCGAGCAACACTGAAATGCTCTCCGTCTTGCCTTCTTCTATGGGCCTATTATTTCGATGGTTTCCTGCATCAGCGCCCTCACTCTTATCGTTTTTATATGCAGTTAACCAAAACAATATTTCGATTCACCGCGGAAAATGCCATGAAATACTATTAAGTTTTGGGCGCCGTTGACAGGAAACGGTTGAAATTTGATACCTTTTCGGTATGCCCTACGTCTCACTGTAAGATAAGAAACACCGATCGGCGATCGCGCGCACGCCCGACAAACCGCTCGTCAAGTGCGTCAATTCGCTCTCTCTTTCTCTCTCTCTCTCTCTCTCTCTCTCTCTCTCTCTCTCTCTCTCTCTCTCTCTCTCTCTCTCTCTCTCTCTCTCTCTCTCTCTCTCTCTCTCTCTCTCTCTCTCTCTCTCTCTCTCTCAGTAGCTTACTCGTACCAGAAGGCACGTTTCAACCTGCACAGTATGCCATGACGTGTAGCATCTCGTCGGCGTTTGCGTCAGCGTCCACCCTGTGAACACATTTTCTTCGTAACATTACTGAGATTCAAAATACACATCTTATGAAAAAGGGTGGGTATCAAAAAGACTAACGGCACTATACACGCACTCCAGATGTGGAAAGGAACAACGCTTCGTCAAGCACGCGCTACACGTACCTGCATGGACCAGCGTCGTAAAAATACGACCCATTCACGCATGAAGCACACTCGAGATAAAAACTATACATCATGTCGTATCGGGCCAACCGGGTTTACAGCTCAGTATGTTATAGCCGAAATATACTTACTGAGTTAGAGTCACATCATACATGCAGGCCACCTCGAAAACTCTCACCCTCACTCTCGCGCGCTCTCTCTCTCTCTCGCCCTCACTCTCGCTCTCTCTCTTACTCGCGGTAAATATCTTACCAGCGACGATAGACTAATGCCCACAAAATACTCATACCAGAAGGCACGTTTCAACTTGCACAACAAATACTTTTCGTCTTGCCTCCTTTGTATGGACCACTTCAATAATTATTATATCTAGGCTTTCCATCGACGCCGTCACTCTTATCGTTTGTATATGCAGTTAACCAAAACAGTATTTCGATTTACCGGGTAAAATTCTATGAAATACTATTAAGTTTTGTGAGTCGTTGTCAGGAAACGATTGCAAGGAGAACGGAATTGAAATACTCTGGAGTTCTTAGAATTAATAGCGGTAAGGCAACTACGAATATCGGAACAACGAAGAGATGCGATAGTTCAGCATACTATAGCCGAAATACACTTAGTGAGTTAGTCATATCAAAATGCAGGCCACTTCGAAAAAATAAACGCGCGGTAAATATCTTACCAGCGACGATAGACTAATGCCCGCGAAAATCAGCTCATCAACGCGGGAAATATACTTACACGCGGAAATCAGCTAGCCACCGCGGTAATATGCTAGTCCCCCGCGCGCGCGCCGCCGCCGCCGCCCGCCGCCCGCCGTGAGTCGCTCGTAAATAAACTTTTGACCGGCATACAAAAATGTGACAATAAAATACTAACAATTTTTATTCGATGACGTCATTACAAATAGAAGTGTAGAAGCTTCTCGAAAGGGGGTGGAGCCTCACCTCCCCGTCTCAACCAATCAGAACTCTACACAGGTCGGCCGGTGGCCGAGTGGTGGGGGGTCGCAGAACCGGCCTAGCTATACTACTCTTAAGTTCTTGATATACTATTTTTGCTAAGAAATACGTGGGGCTATTAACTAATGAAACAATAGGACGTAACGGTACATCAATTTTATGAATCTTTGGTAATCCATAACATTTCGCCAGTGTCGTATCAGATTGAGTTAAACTATTTTTATGAAAATTTTTGTATAAAAAACCATTATTATTTAAATAATTTAACATACTATATGTTCCATCTTTTAAACGTTTCAGTGAATTTTTACTTATCTTTTTATATGTTTTATCATCCGATAATAGATTCACCATCTTTTCGTTATAGATGGATTTTTCTAAACAAACGGTTACATTGCCTTTATCTGCTTTTGTAAAGAAAATATCATTATGCGTTTTTAAAAAGTTTTTGGTTATTTTTAGTTTTTTTGATAAAGCTCTGTCTGTATATGGTATATGTATATCAGTATTAACAGCCTTTTTTAAAGATCTTGTGACTTTTTTCCGTATTTCATTTTTCTCATCATTGTTAATATGTACTGAATTGAGACAGTTTTCAACATTTTTTATTGTATTAACTATATCGTTATTAGAAATTTTTGAAATATGGCTAAAATTTGAACCCAATGTAACAATATCAATAACTTCCGATGGAATTTGAACATTCGTTAAATTCTTAAGCCACGTACTTTTATTACTATTGACGCTTGTCCAGCGTATATAAATACAGTGTCCGTGTTATTGTTTTCAGTCGAGAATAACATCTGATCGACGTATGATATATACGTTTATAATTTCGGCCTGATGAGGTTGGCGTACTAAGCCAACGAAACGTTGCCATAAAGAAATAAGATCATTTCATTTTGCTTCCAAAGATCGTCCTCAACTATTTAATCTAAATTTTTTGGTGTGCTATCTATTTGATGTTCAATGTAAACAGTCTTGTCTGTATTTAATGAAAGCCTGTTGAGTGCTAGCCATGTTGATATTTTATGTAGAGTTTCATTCATTTTGGTTTCAACTTCTTTCCAGGTTTCGGCTGTCGTTATTACAGCGGTATCATCTGCGTATGATACTATAGTATCTTCGGAATGTCTAGTAGCAAGTCGTTGATATAAAGTAAGAAGAATAAGGGTCTCAAAATAGTTCCTTGAGGAACACCCATCTCGACTGATTGGAATTAGCTGTTTATACTATTTAATTTTACTTTTTGCAGTCTATTTCCTAGATAACTTTTTATTAGGTTATAAGCACTTCCTCTTATTCCGTAATTGTATAGTTTATCAAGTAAAATTTGATGGTTTACCGTGTCAAAAGCTTTGGCGAGGTCCAGGAAAGTTATGGCAATGGAAGTGCTCTTGTCTAATTTATCATATATAGCATTAGATATTAGGGACAGAGCATCTTTTGTACTTTTATTTTTACTGAAAACATATTGATTTTTGGCAAGTATTTCGCATTTGTTTATGAAATTTGTTATTCTATTGTGTATGATTTTTTCTAATATTTTTGCTAGGTTTGAGATAAATGAAATGGGTCTGTAGTTAGTGGCGATATGTTTTTCTTTTGATTTATGGATAGGTATAACTTCTGCAGTTTTCAATGCATCTGGCCAAATGACTTTTTCTATAGAAAGGTTGAATATTTGCACAAGGGGTTCTGCTATATATTCAACCAGAGTTTTCAAAGTTTTGTCATTGATATTATTAATACCACCATTTTTGTTTTCTATTCGGCAGATAATTTTTGAAATTTCCTGGTGGTTGGTTGGCTCGAAGAATATGAGGAAATCCACGGAACCTTTAACTGTTTTGATACTTTTTTCTTAAAGTAATTTATTGCTGCTATTAGTTGAGCGTGCGAAGCACATAAACGAGACAAGATGTAAAATCTTCAATTTTTACGTAGAAAACCAGTCCGGTAATCCTTATTAGTGTGCCACGCATGCTCAAGTCTGGGGATGTAAAAAACTGTCGAATAAAGTCCACTTTTGGAAAAAGTGGAAAAAGTGGACTTTTTTCGACAGTTTTTTACATCCCCAGACTTGAGCATGCGTGGCACACTAATATGGATTACCGGACTAGTTTTCTACGTAAAAATTGAAGATTTTACACCTTGTCTCGTTTATGTGCTTCGCACGCTCTTATTTTATCACTTAGTTTTTTTCCAATTGAGCTGAAAAATTTGTTTAAGTACTCAGCAATTTTTACCGGGTCAGATATTTTCTTATTGCTATCAGTTAAATAGTTAATGTTATTATTCCTTTTACGATTTTTTCCAATTTTTTGATTTATCACATTCCACATCCTCTTGGGACTATTCACGCTCAATTCTATTTGTATTTTATCATATAATTTCTTCGCTTTATTTATAATATTCTTTAGGATATTGGTAAAATTCTTATATTCTTCTCTTTTCCTATTATTATAAGGATGTTTCTTCCATAATTTATACAGTTTTTCTTTGGTAGTACACGATTTCTTAATTCCCTTAATTTTCCAATTATTCCTAGGTCTCATCTTTTTATTTTTGTTAGTTTTTATTTTATAATTAGCTTTGCATAGACACATTTTTATTTTATCGTTAAGGTTATTTAAAGCTACATTTGGATCATTAGTGACAATTCACTCCCGTTTATTGAATCCGCGGCTGTCCTGAGTTTATTGTAATTTATATGTTTTATGGTATCAATATTTTCAGTTGTCCTTATCTTATTTATTGACATAAAAAGTGGAAAATGGTCAGTAAGTGGTATACGAAGTGTAAAAGTTCTATAGGCTATTTTATCTAATTTAATAAAAATATTATCTATGCAAGTTCCTGAAATGCCTGTTTTATCTGATGGTCTGGTAATATTACAAAAGCCTGGGCAATAGCCATGCTCTAAGAGTATATGTAAAAATTCTTGATTAAGTTTATCTTGATTTGAAATGTCAAAGTTAAAATCACCCATAATTAGATTATTTTTAAACTTGCTGTTATGCTCTATTAATTTTTTGAGGTTAAAGAGGAATTCCGTTTTTGTTATATCATGTGATCTATATAGTGCAGATAATAATATTTCTCTATTGTTTTCTATTGCAATTTCCGAATTTATATTTTAAGATTATTAATATTTATAATATCCGTCATTTCAGTAATGTAGTCGCTTATGTAAACCACCAGACCATCATTTTGATTAATATAACTTTTGTTATAGTACATTTTGTACCCAGTTATATTAAAAGATTCAGGGTGTACAAGTTTCCATGTTTCACTGCAAACAATTATGCATGGCTTTATTACAAGGCTTTTTATGAAAACAAGTAAATTGTTAAAATTCGCATTTAGGCCTCTTATATTTACATTTAAAATTACTTCCTTTTCTAAAGCCATGCATTTGTTTAGTTCACCTATGTCCACGCAATTATAGTCTCTATTAATTATATCATTTTGTATATCCGCAATCAAATTTATACTACTATCCATTTTGTATTGTTGTTGTTGTTGTCTCCGTGTTTTGGCTCATTGTTGATAGTATCACTGCATTACGGGACTGTTGCGAAACTATGGAGTCGACACTTGCTATCCTCTCTCTTCTTGTCGGTGCCTTCTGCTAGATATGTAGACTTTCTACTTTACCTAGGTATCTAGGGTAAGTAGAATGCGTTGGGTAGTCCGTCATTTCAATGTACTTCTTTATTTTAGATTTTAATATTTCACATAGTTCACTGTCAATTGCACTATGGTTAATGTTATATTTGGTATTGTACTTCGTATTACTATAGACACAGTTAACACATTTACTTAATGTACTTGTACACTTCGCTGGTAAGTGTGCATCCGCACACTTATTACACGTGACTTGATTTACACAATTTTTACTGCTATGTCCAAATCTAGCCCATTTGTTGCACGGAGTTGTGTTAATAATATCAAACACTACAACTTCGGTAAATGGACATGTGGTAAATGGACACTAAAGGAAAAGTGAAAACCAAAGAAGAAGTAATATCAGATGACATTGAAGATGAAAGCGAAGAAATAATTGAGGAAAAGATTACTGAAAAACGTTTTGTGAAAATAGTGCAGAAAATAATTACGTTAAATAAAGTAATAAAAGTGTACAAAGAATGCATTACAAGAAGTCGAGATGGCTAAGCAAGCAAAAATCGAAGATATAGTAATTCCCATTTTTGATGGTGCAAATTATACAAGTTGGAAATTTCGCTTAATGACTCTATTAGAATATAAAGAGTGCAAAGAGCAGGCCGAAAGAGAACGGGCTGAGACAGATAAAGCAGATGAATGGATGAAAAAGGATTTAAAAGCAACAAATATATTAATTAGCACTATTTCAGATAAGCAATTAGAATATGTTTGTGAGTGCAAATCAACTTATGAAATGATTGCGAATTTGGATAAATTATATGTGTCAAAATCCACATCATTACAAATAATATACCGTTTGAAAATAATCGAACAAGAACGAAAGAAATCCTAGAGTTAATACACACTGATTTAAATGGTCCACATAGTACTACTGGCTATGGTGGAGAAAAATATTTTCTTACATTTATTCATGATTATAGTAAATGTACTAGAATCTTTTGCATTACGAATAAGTCAGAAACTGCAAGTTGTTTTATTGAATTCGTAAATTTAGTAGAAAATAAATTTAATAAGAGAATTAAAAAGGCGCAATGTGATAACGATAGAGAATATCTAAATCGCGAAATTTTGGATTTTGTAAAATCAAAAGGAATAGAATTATTGACATGTCCACCCTACGTCCACGAATTAAATGGAGTAGCGGAGAGATATAATAGATCAGCAATGGATATAGGTAGATGCTTAATGAGGGAAGCAAAAATTCATAGAAGATATTGGCCAGAAATAATGAAAACGGTAGCTTATTTAAAAAATCGAACAATTGCAAACACGTCAGAGAATAAAACTCCTTATGAAATATTTTTCGGGATAAAGCCAAATGTTAAAAATTTAAAAATTTACGGAAGTAGAGTCTTCGTAAGAGTTCCGGAAGCTCTAAGGAAAAGTAAGTGGGATAATAAGGCACAACTAGGTGTATTAGTAGGATACGTTGAAAACGGTTGTAAAGTCTTAGTTAATAATAAAGTAATTACTGCAAGGCATGTTGATGTAATAGAAGATAGTATAAAGTTAATCTGTTTAGAAAGCGAAAATAGTGATACTGAAATTAACATAGAATTAAATGAAATGAACAACAGCGATTCTGAATATTCTTCTCACTCTACTGCGACCTTCGGGGAAAGTAGAGGAGAGCAAATTGAATTAATCGATGCGAATAACGTAAACGATAACGAATCTGATAACGAAGACAACGAAAATAGAGATAGAATAACAATACCGCGAAAATCTCAAAGAAAGATAAGTCCAGTAAATAGATACGGAAATCCAATTACTCACTTTATTTATGTAAATTATATTGATGCAAATGTACCAAATACATTCGAGGAGGCGATAAACTCCAGCGAATATAAACAATGGCAAATAGCAATGGATTCCGAAATAAACAGTTTAAAGAAAAATCACACATGGCAAATTGTCGAAAGGCTCTGTATGGTCTCAGAGAAAGTCCTAGAGCATGGTATGATTGTTTCAACAAATATGTCGAAAAACTGAATTTTGTAAGAAGTAACTATACGATTACTGTCTATACGTAAATAATACAGGCAAAGATTCAATATATATATATATATATATATATATATATATATATATATATATATATATATATATATATATATATATATATATATATATATATATATATATATATATATATATATATATATATATATATATATATATATATATATATATATATATATATATATATATATATATATATATATATATATATATATATATACACGGATAGAAAAATTTCAGTAAAAATTACAAAAAGTTCCGCAATTTTTACTGAACTTTTCGGTACTGTGGTAACAGACTGCCAAAATGAGCGGATTTACTTGACTTTCTATACATTTTATAGAATTTTCAGTAAAAATTACCGAACTGTTCAGTAACTTTTAAGAGAAGGTTTGGAAGTTTTCGTTGGCGTAACGCGCGGTGGCGCTGTTGACTGTTGTGCGCATGCGCGTTCTTGAATTTCAGCGAGAATTACCGTGCACAACCGGTAGATGGCGAATATTGAAACTCGCAAGTGACCAAGACTTTCTTCAGTTAGTATATAAGTCCGCTGAGTTTCTAAAGTTCATATGTAAGCGTTTGCGTATTGCGAAATGTAAGGCATTACTTAGCTTATGTGTAGTATAGTAGTTAGATATCTTTAGGACTTTAGATATAAAAATTTCCTATGTAAAAGCGGCGTGCATATTTACATCTTATCTTGCACCACAAGGAAAGCAACACTGGATTCCCAACTATTAAAATGGCGATAAGTGCGATTAATATAAATTATTCCCATAAATAGATAAATTTTTTTTAATTACCATATTCGCCATATTCTATAAAATTTATAACTCAAAAAAGAGTAAAAATTACGGAACGGTTCAGTAAAAAGTAAGTACTTAGAAAAATTACCGAACTGTTCTGTAAAATTTACAAAAATGTCAGTCTGTTACCGTAGTACCGTGAAGTTCGATAAAAATGATCGAACTTTTTGTAATTTTTACTGAAAATTTTCTCTTCGTGTATATATACTAGTTTTTGTAGATGATCGCAAAATTTGGTAATTTTACAAAAAATTCAAAGCACATTGAAATGCAGTATCACTACGTTAATGAAAACTACGAAAATGGAATAATTGACGTTGTAAAAATAGACTCAGAATTTAATCTAGCAGATATGTTAATAAAGAGTTTAGATAAGACGAAGTTTTTGAAAAATAGAAAACCGTTGAGAGTGATTTGAAATTAAAGAAATCTATTAACGATGTGATACTTGTAAATTACTGTATGACTGAATGAAAGAATGAACATTTAATTATAATGTTGAAAATTCAAGGAGGCGTGTTAGAATATGTGAATGTTTCAACATGCAGCGCGCTGTACGCGAGGATAGGTACAATGGTATGCGCGTCTGCCGAGCGACGGCGGACGAAACACACATGAGTGTCTCCCCACTCCAGTATGTTTGTATGAGAGTTGCGTGAGACGCGAGACCAGTATAGCGCACTTAGAATGTTTCTTACTCTCTCGCTATTCAACTGGGATGTAAGTCGAACGTGCCGACTGGCATATTTGCCACTTAAATAAAGTCTCTATATTTATCTCTCTCTATTAAAAATTGTTTCTTAATTTACTACAAACCTCAACAGAAACAACTAAATAGTTTATTGAACTCAAGTGAACGTAAGTTTAACTCTTTCAATCCAACGAATACTTTAATCCACATAAAAAATATTCCTTAAAGCAAACACATATTTAATGTATCCAATAAAATATTCGGTTATATGAACTAAATATTTCATTAAACGTATGCTCAATCCTTTTGTGGTGAACTCAATGTAAAATTCAATTCATGTAATTATTACTATAAAATAGATAAAAATATTTATTTAATAGATAAATCCCATTTTTATTAAAACAAAAGATTATACTGAATATTTCATTTATTAACTGCTATTAGTCAAATTAATACTTACCATCTTTGTTATTGACGATAGGAGATTTTTGTGATGATTATTACCAATTGTACAAACAATAGAGATACAACACGATTTATTTTTTCACAATTATTTAAACGCTCTTGCTTTACAATCATGTTAATTAATTATATACTATATAATAATCGCAATTTATTACATCGCAGAAAAAACTCACAAATAATAATGACCTGGCCGAGATTCGAACCCTAGACGCTTGAGTTAATACGCAAGAACGCTAACCGCTACGCCATCGCAGGCTGGAACTTACTGATTCCAAAACACAAATATATACCAACGCAGATTTCTACCATAACGACCACACTATTTTAATTCTAATTTGTTGTTTGATTGAGATGAATAGATATTTTATTGAGTATGCGTTGCCCGCGTTAACAAATTTGATTTCTTGAAATAATAAAATGGTTTCTTTGTGTTAAATAAATATTGTATTGTGTCAAATAAATAGGCAATTAAATCCTATATTTGCAAACGTTCGAATTCCTATATTAAAATTTCAAAAAAACTTATTTAAATCAATAAAACTCTTTATTTGGAATTTAATTGTTGTTTGATTGAGATGAATAGATATTTTATTGAGTATGTGCTGTCCGCATTAACAAATTTGATTTCTTGAACCAAGAAAATGGTTTCTTTGTGTTAAACAACTATTGTATTGTATCAATTATATAAGCAATTAAATCCAATACTTGCAAAAGTTGGAATCCTTTATTGAAATTTCAAAAAAGGCGTATTTAAATCAACAAAACTCTTTATTTTGAATTTAATTGTTTTTTGATTGATATGCGTAGATATTTTCTTTAGTATGCGCTGCCCGCCTTAACAAATCTGATTTCTTGAACCAACAAAATGGTTTCATTGTGTTAAATAAATATTGTATTGTGCCGATTAAGGCGATGTGAAGCTCAAGAATTGACTCTACTTTACCGACTTACCATTTTTTCATAATTTTAATTTTTTTAATCATTAAAACCTAAATATTTCGAAAAAAGGACCATGGTACTTTGTAAGTTATCGAATGAGCAATAATCTGTTAAATTGTTTAGTAGATCTATTAATTATTGGCAGAGATTGTTAGCTCCCAAAATTTGGGAACTGAAAATGTTCGAGGATAATGAAAAGTTTTGCACCAAAATTGAATGGAATGTTTGTCTTTTGCTAACTTACGGTGTACCATGGCCCTTTTTTGGAAAACGTACAAAAAGTATAATTTTATATTTTATTATGGTAATATAGCATATAACATAACCATAGAACATACATAGAACATAACCATTGGGGCCTATTCGGTATTCCGCCGCATGGTGCGCTGCTCATATTTATCCCTGTTACGACCTAAGCCGAGGCCGGCGAGCAAAAAGGCGTTTCTGCAATGGTCGCCGCGTTGACCAATAAAGATTTTGGGTTCGTTGTTCATTTAAGCTCTGAAGCGCAAGGAAATTGCGGGAACCTTGAAATGAAACTCGAACTCGAAGATATAACTTTATCTCTGGAGTTTATTCAATTAATTAAATACTTATAGACTTTCACAAATTGCTTTTAACCGTGACTCGATACAATTCAAAATAACTTTATGATAATGGCGATTGACTCTAAGACGAGAACAAGGCGCTTGCACTAGTGCAACTGAGCTTCCGAGCTTGATTTTTCTCTCCTTTTATAGTCCTCGGGAAAATCTAGTAGTGAGAGCAAAGGCCAATCAGATCCGTTTTCCCTTCTCAAGTGAAAGGAGTTCCGCTGGAAAAATCTAGTTTTCTGGTTTAATCCGGGTTTTTCCCTGAGAGTGGGGGTATTTTAACTGCAAAAAAATTCGATTTTGGAGAGTGGGAATAGGTTCCTTCGTTTCCCTCTCTCTCTTTGTCCTTGAGTGTTATTTATTCTAAAAATAGAATTTTCCCCGAATTATTTATCATTTCGCTGATGACTTCTTGGAAAAAATGCAGTAAACAGTTCCTGGAATTAAAGATGATAAATATTTCCTAGAAAAAGAAGAGCGTTTTCCTGAGTGAGTTTTATCCTGTTATAATTTATTTAATATTAATAGACTCCTAATTATTGATGTCTAGATTAATTGTTATTAATTTATCTGAATCGCAAACTATTAATTACACAGGCACACAAAAAAAAGTGGTATGTTACTGAGACTTGGCATACCTACTCTTGTACATTTTGACGCGCTGAATCCGAATCCGAAGCCAGATTTGCGCCATCACCCCTCAGTTTTTTCTAAATCGTGGAAAACCACCCCTAAATCGAAAAATCCGGAATATTCCGCTTTTAACATTGGGCAAATTTGTGTCAACTGCCTAAAAATGACTGCAGATCTAAAGCTATACATATTTGGAGGTACTGAATCCGAATTCGAAACGAGATTTGAGCTATCATACTTCATTTTTTTTTTTAATCGTGGAAAACAACTCAATCGGAAAATCCGGGAAATTCAACTTTTAGCATTAGGTAAACTGCCTGGAAACGCCAGCAGATCCAAATATGTACATATTTTGAGGCGCTGAACCCGAATTCGAAACGAGATTTACGACATTCCCTCTACTTTTTTTAAATCACGGAAAACCACCCCTGCATCGAAAAATTCGGAAAATTCAGCTTTTGACCCAAATCCCTTGAACTTATAATCCTAAACCTTTAAACCCTCAACGCTTAAACCCTTAAATCCTGAACCTTTTAACCCTGAATCCTTTAACCCCCAACCCTAAAATCCTTCAACCCCCAAACCTAAAATCCTTAAACGTTGAACCCTAAAATCGTTAAACGTTGAACCCTCAATCCTTTAAACCCTTAGCCGTTGAACCCTTAAACTCAGAACCCTGAATCCTTAAACCCTCGAACCATTAACTGTCCTTTAAAACCCTTAAAAAGTGAAAACTAGAACCCTCCGCTCTTAAACCCTCAACCATTAAACCTTGCGTCTTTAAAAAAGTAATTCAATTTTCTCTTTTTGCTTATAGCGGATTCTTTTATCCCCAAATGACCTATGTAAAGGATTTCTGAATCTTTTTTATCACCTTGATTAGTTTCTCTTTTCAACATCCAGCAGTAGTCAGCCATCATATTAATACCCCAAGTGCCTTGATATCTCCTCTCCATTTCTTTTAGGTCTTGGTGAAACCGCTCACCTTGCTCTTCGCTGTAGTCACCTAAGTTTTCAGGAAAGTATTGCAAATGGGAGTGCAAAAAATGTAATTTCACACTCATCAAACAACCTAAACGTTCGTAGTTATCGAATAAATCTGAAACAATTTGTTCATATTCCTGACTTTTATGATTACCTAAAAAGTTTTTAGCAATACTTTGAAAACTGAGCCATGCTAACTTTTCTGTTTCGTTCATTGTGTGGATGAAATTAGGATCTCGAAACATTTTTCGAAGTTGAGGGCCGTCAAAAATTCCTGCTTTTATTTTAGCGTTACTGAGATCTGGAAAATGATCTGACAAGTATTTGAAACATGCTCCTTCTTTATCTAATGCTTTAGTAAACTGCTTCATTAAACCAAGTTTAATGTGTAGTGGAGGAAGAAGGATTTTTGATGGATCGAGCAATGGTTCTTGAAGCACGTTGTAAGTACCCGGATTAAGTGCATTTCTTTTTGGCCATTCTCTCTTCCTGTAATAATTTATGCGGTCTCTGCTGTCCCATAAACATAGAAAGCACAGAAACTTTGTAAAACTTGACTGTTGTCCTAATATGATGGATATGATTTTCAAATCCCCATAAACTTGCCCCTTGTGTTCTTCATATTTTATTTTCTCTAGGACATACTTGATATTTTCATAACTTTCTTTTAGTTTCGTGGAATGAGCTATTGGGATGCTTGCGTACTTATTTCCATTATGCAGCAAAACTACCTTTAGACTTCGCTTTAAAGAGTCTATGAAGAGTCGCCATTCAATGGACTTGTAAATATTAGGTTTTATTCATTAATCCTACTCTTTATATCTGTGCAATAAACTAATGTTTGTCCTCATCTAAAGTAAAATGTTTCGTAAACTCTTGTTCCCGCTTTCTATAAACAGAAGATTTAGTTCCAGGTTCTACCAATTTCCATCTTTCGAGACGCCAGTATTGCGGATAAAATCGTTTAATTCTTTTTGGTTAAATGGTTTAGAATTGTATGACATAACAGAATGTGGAACATACTCGTCTTCACTTTCATCCATTTCACTTTCACTAATCCCCATTAATTCGCTTTCACTGTCATCTTCATTTTTTTTATGACATATTCTTCAATATCTTCTTCCATAAAATCTTCTTCTACATTCATAAGTTCACCAGTATCACAAATAGCTTCCTCTCTTTCAAATACATTGGATGTATGAATATTTAATTTCGTAGTGGGTTTGATCATTGAAGAGACATTAGCATATTTTATTTTAGATTTATTTTTTGAGTTGAACCCACTTGTAATAGTTTTGCAAAAATAGCAGTCATCGCATGACTGTGGTTTCTGCCATATAGTTGGCGTGGTAAATTGTAAAACTATCAAGGCACTTGGGGTATTAATATGATGGCTGACTACTGCTAGATATTGAAAAGAGGAACTAATCAAAGTGATAAAAAAAGATCCAGAAATCCTTTACACAGGTCATTTTAGGATAAAAGAATCCGCTATAAGCGAAAAAGAGAAAATTGAATTACTTTTTTGAAGACGCAAGGTTTAATGGTTGAGGGTTTAAGAGCTCAAGGTTTCAGTTTTCACTTTTTAAGGGTTTTAAGGGACAGTTAATTGTTCGAGGGTTTAAGGATTCAGGGTTCAGGGTTAAATGGTTCAGCGTTTAAGGGTTCACGGTTTAAGTGTTCAGGGTTTAATGGTTCAGCGTTTAAGGGTTCAGGATCTAAGGGTTTAAGGGTTGTGGGTTCAGGGTTCAATGGTTAAGGGTTTAAAGGGTTCAACGATTAAGGATTTTAGGGTTGGGGGTTAAAGGATTCAGGGTTCAGGATTTAAGGGTTTAAAGGTTTAGGGTTATAAGTTCAAGGGTTTACGGTTGAAAGGGTCAAAAGCTGAATTTTCCGAATATTTCGTGTAGGGGTGGTTTTCCGTGATTTAAAAAATGTAGAGGGAATGTCGTAAATCTCGTTCCGAATTCGGCTTCAGCACCTTAAAATATGTATAGCTTTATATCTGCAGTCATTCTTAGCCAGTTTATACAAATTTACCTAATGTTAAAAGCTGAATATTCCGGATTTTCAGATTTAGGGGTGGTTTTCCACGATTTAAAAAAACTGAGGGGTGATGGCGCAAATCTGGCTTCGGATTCGGATTTAGTGCGTCAAAATGCATAAGAGTTGGTATGTCAAGTCTCAGTAACAGACCACGTTTTTTTTGTGTGCCTGTGTTATCAAATTGTTGATCACCTGCCCATTAGTTATTTAATTACGTACGGAATTAGTATTTATGGACAGTTATTTATTCGCGTTATCGTTAAATTCGTTTATTATTTATTTATTATCTATTTACGGAATGGTTGATCTGATTAAACAAATTCATGATTCTATTGTTAAAATCTCCTACAGGTTTTTTACTTTATGGGAATACGTTTTCAATACTTTTGGTATTAATTTTGAAATCAATCCTTTAATTTCGAATTTATCATTGTAGACCGATCCTAAATATTCTGTTGCTCGTTCACACGAACGCAGTTCATAACAGTTCCCTCAATCTTTTAAAACACGAACCCATGGTTCGGGCTTTTATTTATAATGATTTAAGAAATTTAAAATTTCAAATGTTCGCGCGTTAACGAGTACACTCACGGCCCACAGCCCATGCCCGACAGACGGCGCCATCGATTCATGTCTCAACCCCATCAGCAGTCAGCTGTGCTAGCTGTAAAAACAATCAACGTGGTCGCTTTAAACCACTTCTACTGGAGCAACTCCCGAGGCAAAAGGAAGGTCGAGAAAGTAAAACTGAAGAAGGGAAACAGCGCTCTATTATCCTATTGGAATGTCATGAGGAAAAAGGAGCACAGAAAATTCATTAGATAAGTACTACAGGGATTCGAATAGCTATCAGGAACTTGACACTTTGTAAAAAATTTATATATTTTCAGCCTATACAAAAGAAGTAAGCACTAGGTTGGAGAAGGAAGCTGCATAGGAATAGCATTCTAGCATACTATTGGATTAAGAAAAAATGAAACAAGGACAACTCTAAAACATAAAAGAAGTATCAATAAATATCAGTAGCATTGATAAAGAAAACATCGCTTACACAGATCATCATAGAACGGAGAGTCAAATAACATAGATTTCTTGATTTAGAAATGTTTTTGAAAAGCTTTGTACCATTAGGAATCAAAAAAATAATGAGATACAAGATCTATTTGAATAATTTGAGAAAACAACGTGCAAATATGAATGGATTGAAAAGGTCTAGGTTTTGTGATGAGTGATGAATGCCTTATTGATATTAAGAAGCGTGATCCATAGATGCGGGGGCTTATGTAAGTCAACCCTGGTACGCAAGTTTGTTGTGCGTGTAAAACTGTTTGAACAAAAAGAAAATCATACAGAGAAATAAACATTCGGTGAAATGTGCGTCATTTGTGTAAAAGGTTTTTATAAAATAATAAAATGAGTTTACCGTATCTCAGCAAATTAACTAGACTTTAATTTCCCTACCTAGATAATCCCTGTTCAAAGAGAAACACCGTTATAGATACCCCCTCTCCCAAAGGTAAGTTGGCGACTCCATCAGAGAAATTTGCCCAGGGATGACAATAAACGCAACCACAACAATTTCAAAACAGATGCCCCCCCCCCGATGAAGTTGGTATGCCTCCCCCCCTTTTTTCTTTTAGGCTGAGGCGTGTATTATGGTAATTCTTGTCCGCCCATGGACATCATCCCCTTTATGGTGGAAAAGGAAATGTAAAATAGAAGGCATGTACATTTGTTTATTATTTATTATGAAAGTTGTACAAAAAGAGGTTACAAGAATACAAATATTGGTGTTCTCATGAAAGCACATATAATAAAGCATGGTATATAAAGGAAATGAAAATAAAGAAGTGTAGGGAATTTACCCTTTCTTGGTGCATAAGCTAGACACAAAAAGGAAAATACAAAAGATTAGTCATGTCTTGAAATCCACTAGTGAGGATGCCTGAAAACCTGCCCTTCGATAATCTCCTCCATGTGTGTATGAAAAACCAAGGAGCATGCAGGGCATCGGTGTAACTTCTCCAGAACGGCTGGATTCTTATGACAAGCCCCTGGGAAATGGGGAGTCTTGAGACTGACTGTGAGGCCTACGCAATGAAGATAGATGAATTCCCAATTTTGTTGCACGTCTCTGTAGCAGTTGATGCACCTCCAGTCGGACACCTCAGGGGACCTGAAGTATGCAATGTGCATATAGGAGGTTCTTTGAATTAGAGCCTTTTTCCTATTAAGGTGAGCGTTTGATGCCCTCATTAGCTGGTCTGCATCGTTCTTATTATTTGGTCTTACTGGCCTTCTGTAAGGAGGTATTCCTTGTTCCGGGGTCTGATGGGCATGTCCTGCCTCCAAAATTCCTTACTGAAGAGGCCGCAGAGGTAGCGGATGAGCCAGTAATTGCAGCGCAGGGATGCACTGTGGAGCGGCTACGCTCTGCATTAGATACAAGGGCCTCATCGGTGGATGCATCTCCCTGTGCAGGGTGACCCCTGTGAATGTGGCCGTTCTGGATGGCTGATGCCAAAGGGGCGCAGATCGCTCCTGTCCAATCGAGATCTGAAGTTCGTTATCCGGAGAAGCGGGGCTGTCACGGATCCCTTGATCCGGAGGAATGTGGCTCTTCGGGACCGCAACCCCTCGATCCGTTGAAACCGGACTTTCCGCGATGACCAGATCCGGAGAAGCGGGACTCTCCGGCGCCTCCATTTTTATAAAGCCTTTAGGCCTCAGTATTAAGTGAACTCTCTCCGGTTCTGGCTCCATTCCTAAAGGGAGCGAAATTCGAGTAAGCCCTTTTAACAGGTCGTCGGTAAGAGGGTTGTTCAGTCATACCTATCTGCAAAATAGTCCTTCTGGATGAGCCGCCGAACTGGGTTGACGGGAGTCCCTGCTGCAGAGGAATTTGTAGGTAGCGGATTCTGCGTGACGGCTCCACTCTGTCTCCCATCACGTTTCAGAATGGAATGACGCCGAAGGAGCGAGATTGCGGCGCTGAAGAAACGCGATCGCAGCGCCAAAAGAGCTGGAAGGGAACGGAAACACCAATTGCGGCAGGCGATGTCGCCAGTATGAAAAACTATTCCCCCCCCCCCCCCCGCTCGTTTAAAGACAACTTGCCATCAGAAATATGATGGAAAAAGGGGAACAATCTCTCCTAATCCCATTCATGCGCACATCCCGAGTCAAAATGACAAAATCGTCAGACCCTCTACTCTTTATGCGGAGGTTACGCAAATGGATGACGCAACGGGGAGATGGGAATTATGGAACCCCCCCTCCCCCCTTTCGTCCTAATAAAGTATTCGCACATACATATATACATATGGGAGCGTCGAGCAGAAACGGGCCACCGAGCGCGCTCGGTGCCTTTTTTCGCGTAAAAGGCGCTCTGTTTAACTCGTTCATAATCGTATGCTGCGTCTTTGAAAAGAAACCAAGGACCTATAACGATAGATTTTTCCTGCTCTTTCCAATGGTGCCATTGTTTTTATTGCGAAACGCTTTCTTCCGGACGAAAACTCGAGTTGAATATTGAAAGCCATTTTTCTCGAAGTATATCATGTTTTTTTTTCAAAATAAACTGCACCATTGGAAAGTACAACTCTTAAGCTTCAAAACCCTATCTTGGAGAAGTTGGAGAAATAAAGGGTTTAAAAGTAAGAACATGAAAAAGACAGCGCCGAGGGTCCGCGCGAGCCCCTCGCGCCCGTGCGTACGGCACGTTTAAGTGCAGGCTCTATTCAATTCCCTAATAATCGTGTACCAAGTCTCTGAAAAAAGAACTAAGGACATATATCGATAGATTTTTCCTGCTCTTTCCAATGGTGCTATTATTTTTATGCAACTGAGTATTTCAAAAATATTGAGTGCTTTTTTTCATCAAAAGACGATTACTTAAAGGCTACAGAAAAGCTACAAAACAGGCTAGCCTCAGCTAAGACAATACCTGGAACTCAATTGTTTCATTGTATTAAATTATTAAATGATGCCAAAAAGTTAGAACTTAAAAGATTTTCAGCGTCAGAAGATTCTCAATTATATCCACCGATCAAAAAAGAAAAAGTACTTAAAACTCAAACAAAGAAAGAAGCGGATGTCGCAAAAAGGACAATTCTTATAAAATCAAAAAAATGTAAAAAAATTAGAATTTAAAGGAAAAGGTAATATTGTTATGCCAGATTAAACAATCTATAAGGTTATTTTAAATTTCTGTTTCACTGCTTTCAGTGCGTTCATGGATATTTTTATGTTTAATATATTATGTTTTTCAAATTTTGTTATATAAATGAACAAAGTTCATTGTAATATTATACTAACTGTTACAACTAGATCCACAAAATTATGTCCACGCATTGGCATTGTAAGTTACAAAACATTTTATATTTACAAAAAAGAAAGGGCGAAATAGCACAACGCGTGTATTAATCCGCCCTTGAGCATAGCGTAAAAAGTTCGGGCAGCCGCTGTCTTTTTGATGTTACTATTTTTGAACTTTTCATGTTTCAACTTAAAAATATAATATTTTATAGTTTAAGACTTGTACTTTTGAAGAATATAATTCATTTTGAAGAAAAGACTGATATTTTATTGAAAAAATAGAGTTTAAACATTCAAATGGAATTTTCAACTAGAAGGAAGCATTTCGGAATAAAAATAATAGCACCATTGGAAAGAGCAGGAAAAAATCTATCGATACATGTCCTTAGTTCTTTTTTCAGAGACTTGGTACACGATTATTAGCGAATTGAATAGAGCGTGCACTTAAACGTGCCGTACGCACGGGCGTGAGGGGCTCGCGCGGACCCTCGGCGCTGTCTTTTTCATGTTCTTACTTTTAAACCCTTTATTTCTCCAACTTCTCCAACACTGAACAAAATTTTAGGCTGTAGAAACCATAGTTTCGATTTGCTGTACTAACACTATTTATTGTGTTCATTTACCCTTACAGACGGCTGAAGCAGCTATTCATTTGTATAATGTAACGGCACTATTGGTCAGATGCGGGAAATGTACTTGTACAGCTCTGACAGCCGTACGATTTACTTTTGCCGCCGATATTTGTTTGTTGACAACGCTACAACGCGAAGCCGATGTTCATGTTATAACCTAAAAAAGTCAAGAAACCGGCCACATCAACCGCATGTTTGCAATCCGCGTTTGCGTATTGCATCTGTAATCAGTGTACTTATCAATCGAGATTATTTTAATGAAAAATATGTATGTATGGCGAATCATAACCTATTTAATGCTCCGACAAAAGAACTCTATACATTAGTGCTTTCAGTGTATCTTGTACAGCTCTCACAACTGTACGAATACGATTACTGTATCTATAAAATTCAGCAGAAAGAAAATCAGCCGAACAGTACTGTTGTCAGAGCCGTACTTTCAGTTCTTACAACGTGAAATTTTTTTCAGTGAAGATAGGGTTTTGAAGCTTAAGAGTTGTACTTTCCAATGGTGTAGTTTATTTTGAAAAAAAACATGATATACTTTGAGAAAAATGGCTTTCAATATTCAACTCGAGTTTTCGTCCGGAAGAACGCGTTTCGCAATAAAAACAATGGCGCAATTGGAAAGAGCAGAAAAAAATCTATCGATATAGGTCCTTGGTTTTTTTTTCAAAGACGCAGCATACGATTATGAGCGAGTTAAACCGAGCGCCTTTTACGCGAAAAAAGACACCGAGCGCGCTCGGTAGCCCGTTTCTGCTGGACGCTCCCATATATGGGATATTTCAGGTGAAGTCAGCAGCTCAAAATTTTAAAATCGCTGAAAATTGGTTTACTTCTAGTTTTTCATGAAAAAATAATGTTCCTAGAGTTTGAGACCAAAATTTTCAAAAATAAGCCAGTTATGGAACATTGAAAATTCAAATTTTTTCCATTTATTGGTTATAATTCAACTTTAATCATTTTTGTACTCAAAAATTTGAAATTTTTTGTATATGACATTGATTGGAAAAACGTTTGCATTTTATCTCTAGCATGTGCCAGTATTTTTTTTAGAACCCTTTTCGAAAGCCTCTGATTGGTTGCTTTTTGATATACCTTCATCAAAGAATATTGAGACTACGGCCAAATTTTTTTCATTCGACAAATTTTTTTTGGATTCTTCTTCGAAAACCCTTCAAAATGCTTTTTTGGTCAATGTTGGCCGAGCAAAGGGAAAAGAGTTACAGTTTTTTAAATATATATATATATATATATATATATATATATATATATATATATATATATATATATATATATATATATATATATATATATATATATATATATATATTTGTTTCAAAAAATTGTAACTATTTTCCCTTTGCTCGGCCAATATTGACGAAAACAGCATTTTGAAAGGTTTTCTAAGAAGAATCCAAAAAAAAATTTGTCGAATGAAAAAAATTTGGCCTCAGTCTCAATATTCTTTGATGGAGGTATATCAAAAAGCAACCAATCAAAGGCTTTCAAAAAGGGTTCTAAAAAAAATACTGGCACATTCTAGAGATAAAATGCAAACTTTTCCTCAATCAATGTCCTATAGAAAAATTTTCAAATTTTTGAGTAAAAAAATGATTAAAGTTGAATTATAACCAAAAAATGGAAAAAATTTGAATTTTCAATGTTCCATAACTGGCTTATTTTTGAAAATTTTTGTCTCAAACTCTAGGAACATTATTTTTTCATGAAAAACTAGAAGTAAACCAATTTTCAGCGATTTTAAAATTTTGAGCTGCTGACTTCACCTGAAATATCCCATATACATACACATATATTCACACACAGAAGGGGAATTCAAGTAGTTTGCCGCAATTCTCGGAATCACGCTCTCGGCAGTGATTTTCCATTAAACTTGTGACAATCTTAATCAAACCCCGGGAGTCGCAGTTTGTTATTCCCTGTTGGTTTCACTCGGCTTTATTTTGATTTTAATATTTTGTGGTTTGTGAAAACTTCAGAAAAGAGACGGACTCTTGTTTTAAAGGAAGGAAATATTCTCACTTTAAATGATGATCCTAATTTCGGAAGCAAATTGTAGGGGAGAACCATTAATTATTCAATCCCCCTCCCTTTTGGCGAGATTTATTAAGGAACGCGGTTATTTTAAAATAATTTATTTTTTTAAGGGTGAAGTTTACTATGGAGAGCGGTTAATTTTCTTTGTTACTCTTTTTATTTATCCATTTAAATACAAATTTTATAATTATGTCGCACGCAAAACATACGAAATACATTTAGTCAGGTCGCAAGCACGCATGTTTTAACTTGTCCACATGGACTATCTTAGTTTTATTATTCCCCAGATCTATTTTCGCGTTTCTATCACCTATCAATTCGAGTATTTTATAACGGCCCGAGTATTGCTCGTCGAATTTTCCTACTTATGATTCTTTTAACAAATATACATTTTCTCCGACCTTAAAATCTTTCGCGTTTAGCTTCTGGTCATAATATCGCTTAGATCGTTCCTTGGCATCCAATAATTGCGCATTCGCCATTTTCTGAGTATTATTAAGTTTAAATATTAATTCGTCTAGGTACATTTCGTAGGTTTTCTCGACATTTTTTGTTTCGAACTCTGAAGGCAACCGCGCCTTTTGCCCAAAAATTAATTCATGGGGAGTGAAACCGTGAGCAGAGTGCACCGATGTGTTATAAGAGAACATAGCCATTTTGATACACGCGTCCCAATCGGTTTTACCAATGTACATTTTTAAATATTCTACCAGCGAGTGATGACTTCTTTCCAAAGAACCCATTGTTTGGGGGTGGAAGGAGGTAGATCGTAATTGTTTAATTTTTAATATCTTAGCTACTCTTTGCATTAAACTACTCTGAAAATTACTGCCCTGATCGGTTTTAATGGCTTCGGGACAACCGAATCGAGTTATAAAATCGTGAACTAAAGCCGTCGCAACTGTTTCAGCGGTCATATCAGAAATGTGAAGGGCGTCAGAGTATTTGGTCAAATTGCATTGCAGGGTCAAGATATATTTATTTCCGAATTCGGTTACGGATAAAGGTCCTACAATATCCATTTCTAAAACTTCAAAGGCTTTACTAGGAGTAGTAGTGATTCTCATAGGCTGCTTTGTTTTTACTCGCACCAATTTCCTTCTCTGACATTCCGCACAGATTTTGACGTATTCTGAAATATTCTCTTTTATTCCCGGCCGAAAATATCGCTCACGAACGCGTCGATAGGTTTTAGCAACGTCCTTATGTCCTCCAATAGTTGAATCATGAGCTTCTCTAATAATACCTAATCTGTTATCGGGGGGGTGGGACGATTACTTCACCCGTGCATATAGTTAATTTTGGAAATTCGGTTTTCCAGCGTGCTCGCAACGCTATCTCTATAGGTAACCAGTGTTTCTTCTCTAAACCGTCCCCTATCTTTGAAATACTAACGGAATTTACTTTTTCCTCAATCATCGCTATTCGAAAGGAATCTAAGCATTGAACTATTATAGTCGCGAGTAGATTAGCTGTAGCGGTTCGAGATCACGTAGCGGTTCGAGATCACGTGGGGATTCGGACTCACGTGGGAATTCGGAACCACGTGGGGATTCGGGACCATGTGGGGATTCGAGCCCACATGACGATTCGGGATCACGCGGGGATTCGAGTCCGCATGAGGATTCAGGACTCATGGGGGATCTAGGAAGCATTCAAAAAATATATAAGGAACAATTAGTTCCTAACGTTTGCAATATTTGGTCGCCCTGAAAAGGGCGGATTGGTGTGTATATATATATATATATATATATATATATATATATATATATATATATATATATATATATATAATCAGAAGAGACGGCACGCAGCAGTTGAACCTCGTCCCGGCCGATTTTCGCACAAAACCAGCACTTCGGGGGACGATTCCGTGGAACTAATAGTCACCACCTCTGGAGACTTGAGCTGCTGTTGCCGTTGGTGCTGCTGTTGCTGACGATACTGTTGCCGACTGCGCGGCGGCTCCTGTTGCTGCTGGGGCTGTGCGGTCTAAGGCTCCTCAATGTACCGTTCTAACTCCACGTCATACACATACACGTGGTCCGGAGAATCCGGTCCGCATGTTGGTGTACAACGCGGGGCTCGTAACGGCGATTGAGGAGTCTTACACGCAGCCATTTCTTGAAGCACAACAGTCGCAACCTTGCAAAGGACTTGCAGCTTCGAACTCATCGTAGCCGGTTTGCTAAACTCGCGAAAGTGCCCTAGTTTTATACATGAAGCGCGGACCTGCACGCCGCTGCGCGAGAGCCGCCACCACCGCCGCCGCTCGAGCAAACGCGGTGATTGGTGTCGAGCAGCTCTTCGCCGCCGTCGCCGCCACCGCTCGGGCAAACGTGTGATTGGCGCAGAGCAGATGCGGCCGCGCGCCGATTGATGCGGAATAGGTCTACGCTGCTACAACGGCCGCCGCCGCCACCGCTCATCGTATTTCGCGGTATCCTATAAATGAGACGTGCCCGGCTGTAACAACACTTCTCTCGCGCGAGTGCTCGAGTGCGAGTCGCTGCGCGATCCCTCGCTAGTTTTCAAATCGCAGTTAGGTGTCTTAACCGACTAGGTATTTGGGAATGCGAGGGAAAACAAGACTCTTCTCGCGCGCGTCTTTTACTCGCGTAAACCCTCGCCACATGCTACTTCAACGTTTTCAAATAGCAGTTAGGTGTTTTACCCGACTGCATATTTGTGAACGCAACTCTTTTCGCGGAGCGCGTCTTTACAACCTTCGCGCGCATGTTATTTTGATGTATACAAATAGAAATTAGGATATTAACCGACTGCATATTTATGAATGCGAGATTCTTTTCACGCGCATCTTCACAACCTTCGCGTGCATGTTATTTTGACGTTTTCTCACACGCGTTTTCAACTCGCAGTTAGGTGTATTAACCGACTGCGTATTTGAAAATGTGATAGAAAGCGAGACTTTCTTCACGCGTCTTCTTACTCTCATAACCTTCTCTCTCCCCGCGCGCATGTTATTTCAACATTTTCCAACTGCAGTTAGGTGTCTTAACCGACTGCATATTTGAAAATGTGTTGAAAAACGATGCTCTTTCGTCTTGTAACCTCCTTTCCGCATGCATGTTATTTCAACGTTTTCAAATCGCAGTTAGATGTCTTAACCGACTGCATATTTGAGAATTGCACGCGTCAAAACGCTGAGAGACTCACACTTTTTCATGAATCTTTACCATCTCTCTCGTTTTTACTCACAAATGTTTGTACATTTCTCAGGACCAACTCAGTCGGTCCTTTTCAGGACCTAAAAATCTCAACAAACAAACTTATTCATTATTTCAAGCTAATAAGGACCCTATTAGTTTCAACAAAATTAATTATATGAAATGGTTTTATGTCTATCGGTCCTTTTCAGGATCTACAAATTTCAACAACAAACTTATTTATTATTTTAAGCGACTAAGATAAAGAGCCTTATAGAACGATTTTCGACAAATTTGTTATATGAATTTGTTTATATATAGAAAGAAATAGTGATGAAAGTATTATTATGAAACGCTATTTTCTTACAGATACCCCTCTCCCATAACACGCTTCCCTATTATGAAACATTTTTTCTTTATTAATGGTATTTTCAGTATAAATTTGTTTATAGATAGTTGGAAACTACGAAGAAAATTTGAAACGTATATGAATATAAAAATTTTTCATAAGTACTTACAACATGCGTGGTTGTAATATGCATCGATTCCTTAACAAAGTTTAAATATTTTAATTCATATATTGTGAATAAACCTATTTTCTATTTATTTATATGCAAATATATCGACGTTTAATCTATATGAGTAGCTCTGATGTACAGTATTGGTAGGTTTATACACGATTTCTAGATTTATGTACAAATGATTAATATTTTTTGAGTTAAAAGCACAAATAATTTAAAAAATCTAGATATTTAAACTATATTGTAAATGAGATTCAAAATAAAAGCTCTTTTATACTGTTTCACAATAGGGACATGCAGTTCATTTGCATACATATAGTGAAACAGTTAATAAAAAGTAGTAATGAAATCGTTGCATTAGTATATAATCGAATTTATACTACTGCTGATGTTCAACAATTGATTAAACATTTGAAAAATAATGCACACAGACAAAGGACAATTCAGTTCAAAGGGCAATCGATTTGTGAGGCAATAGGTTTCTTGCTCGTGGAGGACCCAGTTGATGGTCAGCGGGAAGTGTGAAATGTTCACTATAATTAAAAATAGTTTGCTCTGCGTATTTATATTTAGTCGCCCTGAAAAGGGCGGATTATTACTCTAAATACATATTATGTGGTGGAAACGTGACAGCGCACCACGTTCAGGCTCTTCGAAGGTTCTTCATCATCAATGATCAGTAAATTGATTTTATCACTTTTAAGCTCAGCGATCGGTATCTCATAATAGATTTCTTCTTCTGAGTTGTAGAACATCACATAGCCTGATGAAACTGGCGGCGGTTGAGTTGATGATGCAGGAGAATCAATCCTACTCTCACGCTCCGGAGGTGAACATACCGGTGCCGAGAGTAGTGGGGGTGAAGGTTCTAGCGGCGGAGAAGACTGATGAGCCAACTCCTGCAATGGCTGAGATGGTGAGGGCGGCGGTGACTCCAAAAATGATGAAAAAGTTTCATCAGCTTCTTCCATATTTGCAAGATTAGCTACGAATTCTTTGTAGAGTTGCTTCCAACGCTCCTCGCACATCTTGACGAGTGTGCCGATGCCATGAAAGCACGTTTCTTTTATACTCTTTCAAACCGCTCTACCCCTTCCAGTACTACTTGGTCCAGATTGGTGCATAGGAATGTATAAAATAACGGGTATACGTTTGAAAAGCATCACTTTCCAACACATGATGGAGCGGAAGATGTCACAACTTTGTATAATAAAGGAGCACAAAGTTATACTCCAGCGACAACCTTTAACAATCAATTTTGAGCCAAACATCGTCTCAACTCTTCTAGAGAGAGAGTCGCGACTAACGCTAATTAGCACTTTCAGGGCTACTACATGAAAATAGAACAAAATTATTCAAATTTCAATAAACATTAAACATAAAAATAATGTAATAGTTATAGTATATTGCAATGTAGTGCATAGTTATTTAAGTTATTCACTTAAATATATTAGCTATAAAGTCAAATTTGGAATCAAAAACGGCAATATTTATTTAACTGGAGTAGAACAAATTTAAAAACCCTTACTAATTTACAGCAACTCTCGACGTGATACATTAAAAAATAACTTCAAAACGTATTTTAATATAAACTATTAAATGTATAGTTTTCAATATAAGTTGCCCTACTACATTTAATTCAGAATTCAAATTATATAATATTAACCGTTCATTTAAACAGACTAAATTATTTATCATAGTATTTCTTGGATTTCTTTGTTAAAATTTGAAATTGATGTAATTTTATTTTTTTTAAATAGGTCTGACGGTTGTAGCTTGACCAATTATACTTATGATTACTACTTACTAATAATAAACATATGCATAATAAGCATATTCAGATAAAAATTATCTTGCACATTTATACTGTTTTGGTTAAATGGTGAATATTGATGTTTCGAATTACATATAAGTCGGTTTATAACTACCTTTTCTCTATAAGACATAAAAAGAAAAATATAAAAAAAACTCACCAATCCAGAGAGTAAAGCTTTCTCTTGAGAAAAAAAAATAGTTTTAAATACGTTTAAAAAATATGATCGCCCTGAAAAGGGCGGATTGATAAATAGCTAAAATAGACGACGACGACGACGACAATGATGAGTTGCATTCAAATTCTGATAGCGACGCCGACGTCGATACCTTCTACAAGGAGTTACTTGTGCATCCCCCGAGCTTTGAGGTGAATACCTCGGTGGAGATAAACGCGGTGGCGACGGTGACGGTGGGGACAACGGATGCAAAGGTGGAGATGGAGGTGGCGGTGGCTCAGGAGCCGAGACTGATGGAGATACCGATGATGGTTGAATCGCTAATTCTCGATGTAAAGACGACTGAGGAGGTGGTGAGAGCGGTGACTCTGGTGATGATGGCTGAGATTGAAAGTCATCACTCGCTAACCACTCATGATATGAACTTAATGAAGGTAGTGCTGGTGACGAAATATCATCCAAGGCCCGTCGCCATCGCATCATATATCATCACACATTTTCGCTAAATCTCCACTCATTTCGTCATCGCTATCTGACGACGAAAATTGCTTCGCCTCAATACCCATGTCCTCTTCCAAGGCCTGCAGATAGCGGTTAGTCTCGTCATGAACTTGCTCGTCGTTCCACATTTTGGCGAGTATGTCGAACTCACGAAAGCGCTCCAGTTTTATACACAAAGCGCGGACCTACTCGCCGTTGCGTGAATGCCGCCACTTAAGCAAACGCGCTGATTGGTGCGGAGCAGCTCTTTGCCGCCGTCACCGCTCATGCGAACGCGCTGATTGGAGCGGAGCACATGCGATCGCACTCCGATTGGAGCAGATATTCACCGCCCACAGCTACTCCACCGCTTACGCAGCATATAAATATAACGTCGCGTCGCAATTTTAACACATTCAGTAGAATAATGGAGTCGATGTCTGATGATTCAATTCTCGAAATTATTGAGAGAGAGGCTTTTAATCTGCACTAGCTAGTACTCAATGGCATCATGGAGTTGGAAATGATGGCTAGCGTCTCACCTTCGCAGATTATGGTTTTTCCTGAGGAACTGGAGCTACCTCAGGTGACGCCCGATTTGCCTCCGTACCTAACGCCGCCTTTTAGGGCCTATTCACCATCATCATCAATACACCTAGAGATGGAACGATCATCGTTGAGTGTATCGTCCTACACACCACCATCGATGAAAATTTCACCTCTCCCGACTTTGACAAATAAAGTTTTAATTTATGATGTCGCGGAGAAACGGTACATAGAGGTACCGAAGAGGATCCGATCACCTCCACCTTCAGAGTACATCACTGTATGATACGGCGGATAAGCATTATTATAAAATACTAAAATTTGTTAATGAAGAGCCTCGAAGGAGAATATGTTTCTATAATGTTCGTTGAAGTTTATTTAAATTTTAAGTTGATTACGATTATTATTTTTATACTTTTAATTTTAAATATTTTGTATTTTATGTATTGTATTTTTATAATTAAATATTAATCTGCACTTTTAAGGGCAAAAAAAAATATTTAAACGTTGGAACCAATTTTACATTATATGAAGCCGTCCTTTTAAGGGTGAATAATATTTTACCAAGGAATAAACATTATATTAATAATTTTTACATAGTGTAGTAATCCCTTTTTAAACTTTGTGTCATAGAGTAACACCTTTTTATGTCGAAGAGTAACACCTTTTTCCATAGAGTAACACTTTTTTTATGTCATAGAGTAACACCTTTTTTATGTCATAGAGTAACACATTTTTTATGTCACAGAGTAACACCTCTTTTATGTCATAGAGTAACACCTTTTTTATGTTATAAAGTGTTGCCTTTTAAGATAAAAAGTGACATGTTTTAAGACTTTTATGTCATAGAATAACGTTTTTGAGACAAAGAGTGTCATGTTTTTGTACCTACTTTTATATTATAGAGTAGTGCCTTTTTACATTATTTTAATAATTTTACAGATAAAAAGGTTTATCATATCATACATCAACTATATTGAATTAAAATAGTCTATACTTTTACTCATTTATGCAATATTAATTTTTAACCTAAGTATTTATTAACTATGCAATGCGGTCGAATGCTCTGATTATTTTCTATTAATCTTAACATATATTTCACAAGTAATATAGCTTAAGTTTTTTTTTGTATTAACTTTTATTATTATACAACATATAATAGTCTATACTTATTTATGTATTTCTTAAAAACAATACAAAGTTATGCTAATAGCTTTAAACATTCATTCACTACCATTAATTAGAATAGCTTTACTTATTAGTTCTATACATTATTTCTTAATATGTGGTCCATAAAGTAATACATAAGATATGTTTAAGTTTATTTCTTTTACACTTTATTCTATATTCTTTTATACTTTAGTCTTTATTTATTCATTATATGTACATTGAATTACAATACTTTATACTTTTACTAACTTCTTAATAGTTTTTAATTACATACAAATAATACATATAGATATATCCAAATGATGCATTCGTATCTAAATATAAGTTAAGTACTCCACTTATTTCTATATACATTTGTTCTTGATGCGCATTTCATTGGTATTACATGACAATATGATTGAGATATTCAATTTTCATTATACACTAACTATTCAATAGTCGCACTTTACTAATCTCGAAAACTTTAACTTACATAAATAATACATATAAGTCCCATAAAGCTGTATACATAAAATATTCGTTAACTATAGTTGAATGGAGATGCTTGTCACAATCCTCGAAATCATGCGATCGGGAGAGATTCGCAAGTAGTAATTTTTTAATATGAACTCTAGGAGCTTTTAAATTTCTTGTTGGGTGAATTGCTGTTTGTTTCGGAAGTTCTTTTAAGCGATTCATCATCTTCAAACAGCTGTATAAGAGTAAGCAGCTGTTGTTGCATGTCACTGATATACTTATGTGTTGTAGGCTGTTTGACTGCTGCAGTCGGCAGTTGGTTATTTTTTTCAGGCTTAACGTCGAGCTTATCCTCTTCATGTAAAGATGACGCTGCAATATGCGGAAGCTCAACTACTTCATCAGCTGCCACTTTGTAATGAAACCATGGGAGAGTGACTGTTTGGCCAGGCAGCACATGGTGTTTGTCATCACGGGCACTGAGAGCGATCTTCCTTTCCTTTTCAGTGTGCAACACATGATGACGTGATCTAATGTTTCGCTGCTCTCGAGTTATTATTATATTTTCCCGCAAGCATTGCATGTAGTCTTCAAAGTTAATGATAGCCTTTACCAGAGATGAATAGAGAGATTGCCAGCGCCCCGGAAAAAAGTGAGGCAGACTTCTGCGCATGGCGCGCTGCTGCCTCTCGCGGCCAAAGTAGCGAAGCATGTCCACAATTTCGTGATTGGTCGTTGAGACGTGTACACGCGGCGCGGGGCGGGGCAAGCGGGAGACGACGGCTCGGCGGCTCAGTGCGCGTGCACCGGTCATGTGTATACACGAGCGACCCAGCGGCGCGCCCCGCGCTCGCCGTCTGTTTACTTCTCCCGCAGCAATCCGACTTCGGCCGAGCGGCCTGACAACCGCCGCTCGGTCGTGCATTTGTATATTGTATACACGCAAATTAATGAAATTATAAACTTTAAACTGTAAAACTCAAATTCTAATTCACAACCTAAGCCGAAGGGGAGAAGATGAACATAAACGATTTCAGTGTTAGACATTGACATCGTAGCGGTAGCCGTGGTGGCTAAGGCGTGCGGCTAGTTTTGCCGTAATCTTTTGGATCCACGCTCAATCCCGACTCAATATATTTTTTTTTTCTCGTGCATAATTTTTTTCATTACATTATTGTAACACAACATACAGAATTTTCACCTTTTTATCATTTAATTATCATTCTCTAGTAGAATTGATGTTTTAATTTATATTTTAAAGAAAATTTTATATTCTGAATAAATTAATTCACCAAGAGTAAACTCATTAAAAATATCGTTATATTTATTTTTTGCAATAATATCCCTATCCAATTTATATGTAAAATGTAATCAATCACGGTCAAGATAAACTTTTTTAAGGATTAAGCAGGATAAAAAAAGTATCGTTGACCAAGCAAATTCAATTTCAGAAATACATATTATATTCTCATTCCCATTCTCTAATCCCTATAAAACATACGTTATTTGTTCTAAAAGTAAGTTTTTATTAATATTATTTATTAAGTGGTAATCAACAAGTAAGCATATAATATAAAATTCATTTTTAATCGGCCGAAAATGCATAAAGGCTATTCTCAAAAAATGTGCATGTGCTTCAAATTGTTTTATTTAAGCCTCAAAGATAATCCTGCATAAGATTTGCATTCACAGTTGGGACTTAATGAAAACACCATTTTCCTTTGCATTATAATCAATAATAGTGTATAACATAAAAAAATGATATTATATTATACACATTTTTTACTCTAGTAGAGTTGAAATTTAATAATTCGAAAAAATCATATTTTATTCAATGTAACAACTCTTCTGTAAAATAAATAATTATGTACATGTTTTTACAGCGATTTCGTCATTTACTCGATTTTCCATACTCTATTTTTTAATCTATTTAAAATATAAGTAATCGCCAAGACTTCTGACTTTTCCATATAAATTCTTCAAAATATTTAAATGTAAAAAGTTATTAAATGGCGTTAATCATATAAGAGAAGGCAAACTTTTTAACATTCTTTCGAAAAATCTCTTATATTGACATTTTCGTACTTCTCAAAATGGTTGCAAACAATTTAGAAAATTCCGATAATCTCTTAAATAATATCGTGCGAACCATTCAATATTTTTTGAAGCAGCGTTTCTTATTTTCAAAGCGATATTTTAGTAGAGAAATAATCAATCCAGCTGCATTAAAAGCTAATGAATAATATTAGTTGAAATTTCAATTAATTACTCAGTTTAATTTAAAATTAAAATTTCAATCGTTATTTAAACCCCAGTTTAATTAATAACTAAAAATTCAATCGTTAACTATACCGGCGTTCAATTCAGAATTAAAATTTCAATCATTAATTAAACGAGCGTCTAATTAAGAATTAAAGTTTGAATCGTTTATTAAACCAGTATTTAATTAAGTTTCTTCGGACCTGATTCTGCAGTAAAAGCGTAGTCCTCAATTCAATTATTTAAGATACGAAAACGGTGAAACAAATCTCTAAAAGTAGACAGTAAACGCTAAAATTTAAGCCCTGATTCGTTACAAAATTTTAATTTTTCAGGAAGTTACAATCAATCAAAGATAACGTAAGAAAATATTTAAAATGTATGTTTAGTTTAACTGATTAAATGGATTGCATTTTTAGCTTTTTTTTTACTCGACGATCGTGACACATAGACGTAAATTCGTGTTTTCGGCCGTGATTCTTTACAAGGACTTTACAATTACTGCTCGGGGATATCGCATTCGACTTCAAAATCCATTAAACGATTAAAATGAATTCTTAATTAAGCGCTGCCTTAATTAACGATTGAAATTTTAATTATTAATTAACCGATATGAACTTAATTAACGGCTTATTTAACAATTGAAATTTTTATTATTAATTAAACCCGGGGTTTTATTAATGATTGAAATTTCAATTTTGAATTAATAATGGTATAATTTACAACCCCGGGCATTATATTATCTCGATCAGAATATTAGATTAGTCCAATTATTATATCCATCCATAATATTCTGCTTTAAAGTTTTTGGCTATCTTTTTTTCGTTGACAGCGAGTCGACAAGATTTTACATTGTAGAAAAAAAACTTTAGATTCAAGACTTCTAATGTATTTATTATTTTTTAAATAAAAAAATTTTAAAAAACCTTTTACAGATTATGATGTACGCGTATTAGCCTAATTTTTTGCAGGGATGTTTTGAATATCATATGACAGTATTATTGCGGTCACAAGAGTTTATACAATGTTATTTTCTATAATTTATCCGTTATTACAATTTTTGGTTATCATTTTTGCACAGTCTAAAAAAATAACTTGCTACATCTTTTTCTGGACTTTAAACGATCTGTACTTTCTTGGAAATCCATCGCGCGCGCGCTCGCGAGCTACGGCGTCTCGGCATGAGCACGCGCGTTTGTTGTTGTTACGTGTTTGGCGGGTTAAAGAGCTTGCGTTTGTTTTTATCCGGGCGCTCAGATGCGTGTCGCGTGAAAAATTAGTCTTCAAAGTGGTGCAGTGATAGCGATATTTCTAGTGCGTGAGATAAGTAATCAAGTGTATGAAAGTGTCATTAGTGCGAATTTCATGTGCACTTTCTAAATATTGTGATAGTTTTTAGCTACCGCCGAAATGGTTAACTTTTTGTAGGTTATCGATTGCGTTTGTTTTATTTATCATCCGAACTAAGCTATTGGACGTACTCTTGTGCAGTGTTTATTATAATGTAGGGTATTAAGATACTTTTTTTAAAAGTGTGTGAAAGTGTTAAGACTATGGCGCAAAAGCAAGAGACGGTCTACGATCGATGCCAATACTTGCATTGCAACAATAGGAAATGTGATGGTCACCATTTATTCCGATTCCCTGCTCAAAAGGAAAGGCAAAAACAATTACAGTGGATAGAACATTCAGGTTAGTGCAGTACTATTTTCTTGTTGGATAAATCTCATTTAGATAAATATATATATGACTTATATAAGATTTACTAAATAAAACAAAATCTATTTACTTAAATAAGAAAATATCATTTTAAGATAGTTGTATTGTAAATAATTATTTTATAAGACTAATCTAGTACCTATAAATTTCGTTAATCAGATAGCTTCCATTTAATCCAAGAAATGTGCTTTATGAATAATTTTTAAAGCAATTAATTTTAATTAAGCGCATACTTTTTGCTTTATTTATTTTAATTTTGTGATTTTCTTTATGAATTGTAATAATTTTTTTACGCGTTCAATTTTGTGTAAGTTAGTAGATTTAGACTTCTTGCAGTTGTTTTTTCTAAACATTTTTAATTAATTGAAACATATTAATAAACACCTGTATATCGTCGGTTGAATGGAACAAGGTACCAACTCAGGCGAGCGCGTTAACAGGTACCAACTCGCACGGTACGTTTTTTAATATCTTAGCAAGCTATTAAAGAGGCCAACAAATATTCCACAAAAAAACGATTAAAGTAGAAAAGGAGAAGTTTAATTTAAGATGAGAATCGTTGAAACCGTTCGATTCTGTGCAAAGTTACATGCATTTGAAAGTGCAAAGAATGACAAAAAATGAGCGATTTTTTCCCAAATTCACGTAATACTTTACATGTTTATCATTTTCATATATTACATTCAAAATTAAACTTCTTCTCATTAATTTTAATTGCTTTTTTGTATTTTTTTTTTTTGCTTCTTCAATAGCTTGCTAAACATTCAAAAGCCGACCGCGCGAGTTGATACCTTTTTACGCGCTCAAAGGAGTTTGTACCTTTTTACACAAACGCCCGAGTTGATACGTTCCCGGTCAAAAATATCCAGTTGGGAAATCCAACTGGATTTTCCAAGAGGGAAATCCAGCTGGGGAAGAGTGGATTCCAGCTGGATTTTGGTGGATTTCCAGTCGGATTCCCAGTTGATGATATCAAATATTCCCACCCATTTTTAACTGGATTAAATGGAAATCCACTTATAATAAATGGGAATTCCTGGGCGAAGGCGGAAATCCATGTAAAAATCCAGTTAAATGTTGGTGGGAATCCACCTAACTTTCGCATTTCTATTAAATGGGAATCCACTCAAAATTCTACTTAATAATAAATGGGAATCCCAGCGTGACGGCGGAAATCCATGTAAAAATCCAGTTTAATATAGATGGGAATCCATCTAACTTTCGCTTTTCTATTCAATGGAAATCCAGTTAATAATGCATAGGAATCCTGTTATATCTAGGTGGGAATCCACTTAAATATCCAGTTAAAAATGGGTGGGAATATTTGGTATCATCAACTGGGAATCCGACGGGAAATCCACCAAAATCCAGCTGGAATCCACTCTTCCCCAGCTGGATTTCCCTCTTGGAAAATCCAGTTGGATTTCCCAACTGGATATTTTTGACCGGGTTTTCACGCGCTCGCCCGAGTAGGATCCTTTTTAAGCGCTTGCTCGAGCTGATACCTTGTTCCTCCCAACCGATGATATGTATACATCGCCATTCAAATATTCCTACATAAATAAATTTTTATTTTCTCATTTTTATCCCAAATTAAAAATCATACTACATTTAAAAAATACTTTTAGTTATGATTTTATTAACAAAATTTTTAAATTATTTCCTATACGTTAAATTGGTGGTATTAACCTTTATGAAACTGAAATTATTGACGTGTTCTTGTTTATGCACATACTGATTGTGCACATATTAATTGTGCACACTTTAACATTGGTATATATCTATATATATAGATCTGTACCAATGCTATCTGTGCACAATAAATATGTGCACAATCCTTATGTGCACAAACAAGAACATGCCAAATTATTAATACATTATATTAATTACATCGTTCAAAGAAATAAAAAATTTACGTCAAAACAAACTTAAATCTTTTTAATTAAAACTTTTATAATAACAGAATTATATTAAAGGACCCCGCACACAATGTATGGGAAAAAATCATTCGGTCAAATTTTGGGGGATTTTGCCCATGAGAACTTTTGTTCAGGACCTCAAGATCTATCTTTTCTCCAAGTTTGATCCAATTTGACCGAATGATTATTTTCCATACATTGTGTGCGGGGTCCTTTCTTATTTAATTTCTTATTACTTTTTGTTATTTCAAAAAATATTTAAAGAGCTATACGGAATCAAGATATAATTGAAGAACGGTTTTCTTATTGGTTTATCAAGACAAAATAATAATGAAGGTTATAAATAAATAATTTTAAAAATAAATAAAGGTTTTTAATAAATGGTTTAAAAAATAATAAAAATTTGAAATAAATAGATATATCTTGTTCCCAGAAATTGATCAAATTAAATAAAATGATATAATGAAGTGTCAAAAATGTTAATGTAACTTTATTATACTTATATTTTTCTAAGAATAAAAGAAAGTTCATTTTTACAATATATTTGATAAAAATAAACTATTAATAAAAGAATATAAATTTTTCTGTTATCATTTTATTAGAAGATTTCGTCAATTTTTCCTTTTTTTTAAGCTTATAAATGAATGTATAACAAATACATTACAAACTCCATTAATATAAATCCATTTGAAAGCAAATCAATTCATTTTATTCTCAGTACTGTTAAGGGGGTGTCAAACTCAATTTTTACCGACCGAGCAAAAACCATCTTGTTTTTAGTAGAAAAAAAAAAATATAACGATATATGAAAAATAATGAGTGTATTGCCCTTCGTAATAACATCATTAATCATTCTACAAAATCCCAAGTCAATATTCGGAAGCGTTTAAGAATGGCATTTGAACGAAAATTTCGTTCAAATGCCATTCTTAGATGCCTTAAAATATCGACGTGAAACATTGCAGAATGATTAATAATGTGATTACGGAGGGCAATACACTCATGGTTTTGCATAATATTTAAAAAAAAAAAATAGTTTTTGTTATCATGCGGTAAATGGTAAAGTTAATAAGCGAAAAATTTACCGTCTAAAAGACATTAGTGACCGCCTCTTACGGACATGTTACCGCGCAATGGTCATAGTCATATTGTTCGTGTATGATGTATTAGATACGTGTGATGTTTATCGTGCATGACAGCATGACGCTGAGCACTGCCGGGTGTCGAGCCGCGACGCACCCCCGCAGCCCCCGCTGAAGTGACAACAATGCGAGCTGATCACCGACCACGACGACGACGAGGTACGGTACCTATACCCTGGTTCGCACCGCGTGCAGAGCACACCCACGAGGCGGACGCCGCGTATGTACAGCCATAACCTCACTTTGACGGGTCGCAGCTCCGTTATCGCGAGACGCATTCACGCATGTGTTAGGTGAAGGTGTCTCGGACTCTCGGCTGCAAGCGAGCGGGTACGTACGAGGTACGCTTGTGATTGTGTGCAAGTGAAGTGAGATAACTGCTGAGAAGAGGTAGTGAACCTGCAGCAGCAGCAACAGGGGGCTTAAGAAGGAAGGATACACCATATAAAGAAGTTTGAAATCACCAGTACTTGCTATATGTTGACAGCTGTGTTTATATTGCTGCTAGCAGTCAGTTAAGTGTAGGTATTGTAATTTATGGTTATGGTACCTGTACATAGTCCGATACTACAAACATTTGCAACCTATCTTAACATTTAAATATTTTGTAGAAATAGTGCTAGATTTTCCCACCCATAGGTAACAGTGTGATAATTTATTCTAAGTAAAATTTTGTAAAAGATATTATTGATAACCCATTTCTTTAGTTTTTTTTTTCTGTAATGTAATTATTTTTCATATTGAATCCAAAAAATTTCTATTTTTGTTTTCCCTTTTCTTTTCTACATGTGTCAGGGCATTCAAATCTAAAATAACAACCGTTATTTACTAAACCAAATTTTTTTCCCAGTACAGTTCTTCAGCATCTATTGGAAGTTATAATGGACTCTCGATATGACTATTAATATGACCATCATAAGGCAGGAAACTTTTAAGAAAATAGCACCAAATTGGGAACTGCAACATTGAAAAAACTACACAGTGGCATTACAGTGGGCAACCTTAAGTGAAGGGCTTCCTGATACATGCATCTGACAGCTTCATCTTCCAGATTATCCATGGAACCAGATCTAGTCTGTAAGTATTTTAATACTCTAGGACCACTTTGCGGTCTCCTTTAACATATTTGATATTTACTTTGAGGTTACGTGTTTTCGAACTTAATTTAAAACAGAATAAGAATGATAGAAATCTGCTTCTTAATGCATTGCATGGCATCATTTTTAAGCTGATTTTATCTTTTTGTAAGTAGGTATAATTTAATAAAAAAAAGAATGAAGTTATGCAATTTTTCAGATTTAGTAATAAGAAACTGCTTGTTTATTTTTTAGAACTGTCAAACTGAAAAGTTACATATTTTCATTTTATTATTTAATTATGTTTAATAAAAACATAGACTAGTACTCTCAGAAAGATAAAGTCAACTCAGATATACATGAGAAGTCTGAGATGCATTACTGGAGCGCATTACTATCATTCTTATACTCTTATGAATTAAGTACGGTAACATGACCTCAAAGTCAATATCGATCAGCAAGTGTTGAGTTATTGCCTTTTTTGTGTGTTTTTCAGAAAATTTTCAAGAAAAAAAGTTATTTCCCCTACACTGGCTGATTGAAAAGGTCTTAAATTGGATATACAATCCCTCAGCATGTATTGCATTGTGTGAGGACATTTTGGTAAACTTTGAGCAAGGGTCTGGTGGTTTTAGTTGGAAATGCACATGCGTCTTTTTGACTTTTGAGTTGAAAAGATACATTGCCATTCTCTCAACATATTTCTAACTTTACACACACCATGCAATACATACTGAGGGATTGTATATCGAATTTGAGATCTAAATATTCAGCAAGTGTTGAGTTAATGCCTTTTTTGTGTGTTTTTTAGGAAGTTTTCAAGAAAAAAAGTTATTACCCAAAACTGGCTGATTGAAAAGGTCTGAAATTGGATATACAATCTCTCAGCATGTATTGCATTGTGTGAGGACATTTTGGTAAACTTTGAGCAAGGGTCTGGTGGTTTTAGTTGGTAATGCACATGCGCCTTTTCGACTTTTCAGTCCAAAAGATACATTGCCATTCTCTAAACATATTTCTAACTTTACACACACCATGCAATATATGCTGAGGGATTGTATATCGAATTTGAGATCTAAATAATTATCAAGTGTTGAGTTATTGCCTTTTTTGTGTGTTTTTTAGGAAATTTTCAAGAAAAAAAGTTATTTCCCAAAACTGGCTGATCGAAAAGGTCTGAAATTGGATATACCCGGTCAAAAATATCCAGTTGGGAAATCCAACTGGATTTTCCAAGAGGGAAATCCAGCTGGGGAAGAGTGGATTCCAGCTGGATTTTGGTGGATTTCCAGTCGGATTCCCAGTTGATGATATCAAATATTCCCACCCATTTCTAACTGGATTAAATGGAAATCCACTTATAATAAATGGGAATTCCTGGGCGAAGGCGGAAATCCATGTAAAAATCCAGTTAAATGTTGGTGGGAATCCACCTAACTTTCGCATTTCTATTAAATGGGAATCCACTCAAAATTCTACTTAATAATAAATGGGAATCCCAGCGTGACGGCGGAAATCCATGTAAAAATCCAGTTTAATATAGATGGGAATCCATCTAACTTTCGCTTTTCTATTCAATGGAAATCCAGTTAATAATGCATAGGAATCCTGTTATATCTAGGTGGGAATCCACTTAAATATCCAGTTAAAAATGGGTGGGAATATTTGGTATCATCAACTGGGAATCCGACGGGAAATCCACCAAAATCCAGCTGGAATCCACTCTTCCCCAGCTGGATTTCCCTCTTGGAAAATCCAGTTGGATTTCCCAACTGGATATTTTTGACCGGGTACAATCCCTCAGCATGTATTGCATTGTGAGAGGACATTTTGGTAAACTTTGAGCAAGGGTCTGGTGGTTTTAGTTGGAAATGCACATGCGCCTTTTCGACTTTTGTGTCAAAAAGATACATTGCCATTCTTTAAAACATATTTCTAACTTTACACACACCATGCAATACATGCTAAGGGATTGTATATCGAATTTGAGATCTAAACGATCATCAAGTGTTGAGTTATTGCCTTTTTTGTGTGTTTTTTAGGAAATTTTCAAGAAAAAAGGTTATTTCCCAAAACTGGCTGATCGAAAAGGTCTAAAATTGGATACAAAATCCCTCAGTATGTATTGCATTGTGTGAGGAAATTTTGGTAAACTTTGAGCAAGGGTCTGGTGGTTTTAGTTGGAAATGCACAAGCGCCTTTTCGACTTTTGACTCCAAAAGATACATTGCCATTCTCTCAACATATTTCTAACATTACATACACCATGCAATACATGCTAAGGGATTGTATATCGAATTTGAGATCTAAATTTTCTGCAAGTGTTGTGTTATTGCCTTTTTTGTGTGTTTTTTAGGAAATTTTGAAGAAAAAAAGTTGTTTCCCAAAACTGGCTGATCGAAAAGGTTTGAAATTGGATATACAATCTCTCAGCATGTATTGCATTGTGCGAGGACATTTTGGTAAACTTTGAGCAAAGGTCTGGTGGTTTTAGTCGGAAATTCACATGCGCCTTTTCGACTTTTGAGTTCAAAAGATACATTGCCATTCTCTCAACATATTTCTAACTTTACACACACCATGCAATACATGCTGAGGGATTGTATATCGAATTTGAGATCTAAATATTCAGCAAGTGTTGAGTTAAGGCCTTTTTTGTGTATTTTTTAGGAAATTTTCAAGAAAAAAAGTTATTTCCCAAAACTGGCTGATCGAAAAGGTCTGAAATTGGATATACAATCCCTCAGCATGTATTGCATTGTGAGAGGACATTTTGGTAATCTTTGAGCAAGGGTCTGGTGGTTTTAGTTGGAAATGCACATGCGCCTTTTCGACTTTTCAGTCCAAAAGATACATTGCCATTCTCTAAACATATTTCTAACTTTACACACACCATGCAATATATGCTGAGGGATTGTATATCGAATTTGAGATCTAAATAATTATCAAGTGTTGAGTTATTGCCTTTTTTGTGTGTTTTTTAGGAAATTTTCAAGAAAAAAAGTTATTTCCCAAAACTGGCTGATCGAAAAGGTCTGAAATTGGATATACAATCCCTCAGCATGTATTGCATTGTGTGAGGACATTTTGGTAAACTTTGAGCAAGGGTCTGGTGGTTTTAGTTGGAAATGCACATGCGCTTTTTCGACTTTTGAGTTCAAAAGATACATTGCCATTCTCTCAACATATTTCTAACTTTACACACACCATGCAATACATGCTAAGGGATTGCATATCGAATTTGAGATCCAAATGATCATCAAGTGTTGAGTTATTGCCTTTTTTGTGTGTTTTTTAGGAAATTTTCAAGAAAAAAGGTTATTTCCCAAAACTGGCTGATCGAAAAGGTCTAAAATTGGATATACAATCCCTCAGCATGTATTGCATTGTGTGAGGAAATTTTGGTAAACTTTGAGCAAGGGTCTGGTGGTTTTATTTGGAAATGCACATGCGCCTTTTCGACTTTTGACTCCAAAAGATACATGGCCATTCTCTCAACATATTTCTAACATTACATACACCATGCAATACATACTGAGGGATTCTATATCGAATTTGAGATCTAAATATTCAGCAAGTGTTGAGTTAATGCCTTTTTTGTGTGTTTTTTAGGAAATTTTCAAGAAAAAAAGTTATTACCCAAAACTGGCTGATTGAAAAGGTCTGAAATTGGATATACAATCTCTCAGCATGTATTGCATTGTGTGAGGACATTTTGGTAAACTTTGAGCAAGGGTCTGGTGGTTTTAGTTGGAAATGCACATGCGCCTTTTCGACTTTTCAGTCCAAAAGATACATTGCCATTCTCTAAACATATTTCTAACTTTACACACACCATGCAATATATGCTGAGGGATTGTATATCGAATTTGAGATCTAAATAATTATCAAGTGTTGAGTTATTGCCTTTTTTGTGTGTTTTTTAGGAAATTTTCAAGAAAAAAAGTTATTTCCCAAAACTGGCTGATCGAAAAGGTCTGAAATTGGATATACAATCCCTCAGCATGTATTGCATTGTGAGAGGACATTTTGGTAAACTTTGAGCAAGGATCTGGTGGTTTTAGTTGGAAATGCACATGCGCTTTTTCGACTTTTGAGTTCAAAAGATACATTGCCATTCTCTCAACATATTTCTAACTTTACACACACCATGCAATACATGCTCACTCACGGAAGCAAGTGAGAGAGAGCATCATGGCCGATACTCGCAGGAGCGAGAGAGAGAGAGAGAGAGAGAGAGAGAGAGAGAGAGAGAGAGAGGCGAGGCCCGTAGCAGCGAAGAAAGAGAGAGAGAGAGACACAGCGGCGCGCTGCAGCAGGCACCGACGAGCGCGTTCAACCGCGCCTTCTCGCTGCAACTGAGGTAAGTCCTGGCCAGGCGGACACGCGCTCTCCCCGCGGATGACGTACATCAAAAACCAACCTTTCAAAAGATTTGCAATAGAGTCCCTCCTGGAGCAGCAGCGCCGGCTGCACGAGGAGCGTATGTGCATGTGCTTCAGGCTGCAGAACACCTGCGTCGTCGATGTAACACAAATAGAGGATGCACTTGCATTGTGGGAGAAATTAAAAACAGTGCAAAGAAGACACCAGATCAAGGAGAAGAAGTCGAGGACTCACTAGGCAATGTTGTAAATAGGAAAACATGAGGATTCAGAGACGAGGTCTTCTGTAAAAGGGTTTTTATTTTTTTTTATTCCTTTATAGTTTATGAATATTATGGAGTCTTAATTTGTAATCTTACAAAATACTTTTTGTGCATGAAATTGAAAAAAAAAACTAAAAATATAGTTTTTGTAAAGTATGGTTATGTTTACAAAATAAGTCTCCTTTCAATAGGGATTCTAGAATTATCATTCTGATAAAGAAACTTATAAAATTGTTTTTGGGAAGGCATTTTGTACACTTTTGAATTTTTTTTAATTCAAATGTGAAAAATAACATGGTGCGATTACTAATTTTTTTGGTGCGAACCTAATTTTTTATCTTGAGTTATCTAGATCAAGAAGCAATGTACACTTATAAATAGATTTCTCACTTTTGACAGCTTCTTTTTGCATTATGTATTTAGTATGAAATTTCTAGTAGAGCTAGCCTCACCTTAAGCAGTGTCTTTATTCATCAATAAATTTTTTGTATGGTAAGTCGGATATCTGAAATTGATTGAGAAACCCCATATAAAGAAGTTTGAAATCATGGTTACTACTTATGTGATGACAGCTGTGTTAATATTGATGCTAGCATTCAGTTATGTATAGATATTATTTATATATGACCGAATCCATCTCAAATCAGACAGCCCACGTATGCCCATTTCACCTATCAGGTTGAAATAAAAATATTTATGTTCTACTCGAAAAAATATTTTACACGTGTTTTTTTATTTTTTTGTTTCATCAAAATTTCATGCGTTCAGCGATACCGAAAAATTCCGAGAAAATTCTTTCATTGAGAAAAAAAATTTTCAATGTGATTTTCAGACTGCTATTGTTTCAGCAGTTTTTCAAGCTTTTAAACGTGTAACACATAATTTCACTCAGTTTTGAGCCCTCTTTAACGGCCTTAATGTCATTTTAAAAAAAAAATAAAAAATCCACGAGCTATGCACTTTTTACTGAAAAATTCATTTTTTAGAGAAGTGCCTTTTTCTCGAAAACCCCATGTTTTTTTTGCACAATTTTTGTTGTCGTGATAGAGGACGGTAATGCCTAGCTAGACGTATTTGTGAGATTCGGTACTTTTTTCCTGGGATAGCGATCACTAATGAGATAACACACAAACAAATTTTTCACGCTTAACGCTTATATATAGTCAATGATATTAGAGTCAATGTAAAGGTATTTATCTTTGTGCGTATGTAATATACATGTACGTGCGCCTACTTATAGGAGTATATGTACTAGTACATTTGTCCGCTAGATGGATATGGTTTGACTTAACATTTACAAAGAAAAGTTCGGTTTCTGCTATATATCACACATCTCGTCTTATTTAAAACCATCATCTTTTGGAAAATTATTACATATTTACACCTTATCAACTCAACTACGATGTCTCAATATTACTCAACAGAGAGAATCAAATGTGCAGACTTTTTAGACAAACACAAACAAATTATTTACAAATCTAGTTCCGTACGTTTAAAACAACTTGAGAATCTTGCTCATCCATTGAAGCACCTCTATCCTCATTTACCTTTGACACCTTCTACATATCTGTGTCAACATTGTTACAATCGTGCTTTAGAATTGGTGAGTAGTACTGACCAGAGCCGTCTTTAAGCATAGGCAGGGTAGGCACGTGCCTAGGGCCCCAGGCCTGAGAGGGGCCTCGCAGTTCTTGGGAGAAAAAAACATTTGGACAGTCCACAACTCGATTCGTTACGTGTAAATTGCAACCAGAGCCGAAGGCGATGGCGGAAAACATAAGATGTTGGCTGAATAATTTTCCTGGTAATGCATATACTATTTTTCACCATACCTAGACCAAAACTATTATATTCGCGCTTTTGATTTTCGATCAGGGTATAGGGTATGAAAAAGATTTTTTTCGTGATTTATAGCAAAAATGAAACTTTTGTATGAGTCAAGAAAAAATTTTTTAATAAAGGTCTAAATAAATTAGAATAAATAAATATATTATAATAAAATAATAAAATATTATAGTAAAAAACAAACAGCCTGATTTGTGCACATGAGAATTGTGCACCGATTTATTGTGCACAGAGAAAAGAAAAGAAAATTTTGTTCACAAAACGTTTTTACTTTTGCACAAAAAATTGTACACTTTACGGAAAAAGATGAAATTCAGTAATGTGCACAAGATTGTTGTGCACAATAACATAAAATAATATTTCAACCAAAAGAAGTATTGCACACTGTGCTTATTTATCGTGCACGTAATATAGGGCTGGGCGATTGTGCACAAATAAATTCATTAAAAATATATCTAACCGATTGTGCAAAAATTTATTTATTTAATTATTGCTCGCCGATTGTGCACTAAGTCTAGTTCATACGAAGGTTCATACGAAGTCTTATAGCAGTGTTGCCAGATTGGGCAATAAGTAGCGAATTGGGCTAGTTTAAAAACTGAGCTCTGTTAATAGCCGATATGGCTATTGTCTAGCCAACAACATTAAATTTTAAATCAAATAAAAATTCCAAAACTCTAGTAGCCGGGAGATGCGGGTTCTACGCGTATACGGGAGCGCGTCAGACGTTTATACATGGCAAAATAATTATTTAAATAATTAATAACCCCAAGCAGGCGGGGGATGCGAGTTCCACGCGTATACGGGAGCACGTCAGACGTGCATACAAGGCAAAATAATTATGTAAATAATTCTTAACCCCAAGTAGGCGGGGGATACGAGTTCCACGCGTATACTGGAATAAGGCAGACGTGTATATATGGCAAAATAATTATTTAAATAATTGTTAACCCCAAGCAGGCGGGGGATGCGAGTTCCACGTGTATACGGAAGCGCGTCATACTTTTATACATGGCAAAATAAATATGTAAATAATTCTTAACCCCAAGTAGGCGGGGATGCGAGTTCCACGCGTATACGAGAGCGCGTTAGACGTACATACAAGGCAAAATAACTATATAAATAATTGTTAACCCCAAGTAGGCGGGGGGTGCGAGTTCCACGCGTATACGAGTGCGCATCAGACGTGCATACAAGGCCAAATAATTATATAAATAATTCTTAACCTAAAGTAGGCGGGGAATGCGAGTTCCATGCGTATACGGGAGCGCGTCAGACGTGTGTACAAGGGAAAATAATTATGTAAATAATTCTTAACCCCAATTAGGCAGTGGTGGTTCTACGAACATACGGAAGCTCGTAGACGTGCATACAAGGGCAAATAATTATGTAAATAATTCTTAACCCCAAGTAGGCGGGGGATGCAAGTTCCATGCGTATACCTACTAGGAGTTGAGGATTATTTAAATAATTATTTTGCCTTGTATACTATACACGTCTGGCGTGCTCCTGTATACGCGTGGAACTCGCATCTCCAGCCTACTTAGGTTTAACAATTATGTAAATAATTGTTTTGGCATGTATACACGTCTGCCTTATTCCAGTATACGCGTGGAACTCGCATCCCCCGCCTACGTGGAGTTAGAAATTATTTACATAATTATTTTGCCTTGTATGCACGTCTGACGCGCTTCCGTATATGGTTACAACTCGCACCCCCCGCCTATTGGAGGTTAAGAATTATCTACAAAATTCGAGACAAAATTATTTTGCCTTGTATATACGTCTGACGTGCTCCCGTATACGCGTGGCAGTCGCACCCCCCGCCTACTTGGGGTTAAGAATTATTTATATAATTATTTTGCCTTGTATGCACGTCTGATGCGCTTCCGTATATTCGTAGAACCACCCACCGCCTAATTGGGGTTAAGAATTATTTACATAATTATTTTGCCTTGTATATACGACTGACGCGCTCCCGCATACGTATGCAACTCGCTTTCTCCGCCTACTTTGTGTTAAGAATTATTTACATAATTATTTGGCCTTGTATGCACATCTGACGCGCACCTGTATACGCGTGGAACTCGCACCCCCCGCCTACTTGGGGTTAAGAATTATTTATATAATTATTTTGCCTTGTATGCACGACTGACGCGCTCCCCTATACGCGTGGAACTCGCAACCTCCGCCTACTTGGGGTTAAGAATTATTTACATAATTATTTTGCCTTGTATGTACGTCTGACGGGCTCCCGTATACGCGTGGAACTCGCATCACCCGCCTACTCGGGGTTAAGAATTATTTACATAATTATTTGGTCTTGTATGCAGGACTGACGTGCACCCGTATACGCGTGGAACTTGCACTCCCCGCCTACTTGGGGTTAAGAATTATTTATATAATTATTTTGCCTTGTATACACATCTGACGCGCTCCCGTATACGCATGGAACTCGCATCCCTCGCCTACTTTGGGTTAAGAATTATTGACATAATTATTTGGCCTTGTATGCACGTCTGACGTGCAGCCGTATACGCGTGGAACTCGCACCACAGGCCTACTTGGGTTTAAGAATTATTTATATAATTATTTTGCCTTTTATGCATGTCTGGCGCGTTCCCCTATACGCGTGGAACTCGCATCCGCCGCCTACTTGGGGTTAACAATTATTTAAATAATTATTTTGCCTTGTATGCACGTCTGACGCGCTTCCGTATATTCGTAGAACCACCTCCCGTGTAATTGGGGTTAAGAATTATTTACATAATTATTTTGCCTTGTATACATGTCTGACGCGCTCCCGTATACGCGTAGAACCCGCGTCTCCCGGATACTTGAGTTTTGGAATTTTTATTTGTTTTAAAATTTAATGTTGTTGGCTAGACAATAGCCGTATCGGCTATTAACATTACTTTCTTGTGTAAGTCCAATTCGCTATAAATAGCCATCTCGATTTTTTCCTGCGAGCTCATCTTTTAAACTAGCCCAATTCGCTATAAATAGCCATCTCGATTTTTTCCCGCGAGCTCATCTTTTAAACTATCCCAATTCGCTACTTATTGCCCAATCGGGCAACACTGCTATAAGACTTCGTATGAACTAGACTTTGTGCACAATCGGTTAGATATATTTTTAATGAATTTGTTTGTGCACAATCGCCCAGCCCTATATTACGTGCACGATAAATAAGCACAGTGTGCAATACTTTTTTTGGTTGAAATATTATTTTATGTTATTGTGCACAACAATCTTGTGCACATTACTGAATTTCATCTTTTTCCGTAAAGTATGCAATTTTTTGTGCAAAAGTAAAAACGTTTTGTGAACAAAATTTTCTTTTCTCTGTGCACAATAAATCGGTGCACAATTCTTACGTGCACAAATCAGCCTATGTCTAGTAAAATATTATAATTATAATAAAATAAATTACTATAATAAAAACATTTAGCAATTAGTTAAATCTTTTTCTACATTTTTTAAAGAAAAATCAGATATTAAATCTTCAAAATTTATTTTATTTAACACATCTGATTCAATAAACATTAGAGCAAAATAATTTAACCGGGAGTTCAACATTGTATTGCGGTAGTCATTTTGATGAATTTCAACTCAGAAAATGATCGTTCACCGCTACAGTTAGTGACCATCATACACAAAAATATCTATAAAAAAGAGTTTTAATTCCCTTTTTATAAATTAATAAGGTTGATTCCTTCAAAAGTTACAAGGGTTTGAAGTTGAACGTCGAAAAGGCATAAACATGCTCTCTAAGTCGCGACGCTGCAGATTCCTGCGATTTGTGCATTAAAAAATAAAAAGATAAAATAAAAGAATAAAAAAATCAACAAAAGAGAGTTATTTACCAAACCATTCACTTTTGTTGAGGTTGATCCGTCTGCTAAAGCTAATATTAGATTTTATATTTTTTGTTGCTGTTCTTTTGCGGTAGTTATAATGAGCGAATGAGAAGGTTTCAAACTTGCTCCTCTATTCATTTTAAATCATTCTGTCGTGCTCCAAAAATTTGAATCGTTATTAAAGTTAACAGTTATTAAAATTAATAGTAATTAAAAATAATGCCAAGAAATTATTATCGTACGTAAAAACGCATAAGGGTCATAATTTGTTAAAGTGCGTAAAAACTTTTAATGTTGTTATAAGCATTATATAATATAATGTAAACATTATCTAACAGAATTTTGTTTATATAAAGAGAATGAATAAAACTGTATAAAAATTTGTATGGCTAATGTTCAACAAGAAAATAAATTCCTTAAGAGGGCCCCCAAGCCATCTTAGCCTAGAGCCCCATGCCCACGAAAGACGGGCCTGGTACTGACAATGAATTTATAACGGATAATGAAGTTACCGATAACGTAGTTGATAGAGATGAAGATTTTTTACCAAGTACTCCAGAACGCATTGAAGAATTTAATAATGAAATAAGTACATCTTTCTTAGGTTCTGTATCGCCTCTTAAAAGAAAAAATCTTATACATGAAAAATCAATTGAAAATTACGTAACAAAGAAGAAAAAAAAATACTTTCAACATTGTCTAATACCCTTGATGTGAAGTTGAACAATGTTTATGACGTTTCTATAACAGCAAATGAATCAACTGTATGCCATTGTACAGAATGGATACAAAATCTTGGTCTAGCCTTGCAAAAGTGTTCTACGGTATCAGAAAAAATAAAAATTCTGACTTTGCTACCTTCATCCTTTACAAAACATGAAATTTTATCTTTATTTCCAGAAATAACAATGTATATGATCAACAAATCGAGAAATCTTGTTAAAGAAAAAGGAATTTATTCAGAACCAGATGCATATTCAGGCCATCCGATTGATGAAAACATGGAAAAAATTGTTATGGAATATTATTTAAATGATGATTTTAATTGTTCAAGACAAAGTCCTAATAAATGTGACGTTGTTACAATTAAAGTTAACAATAAAAAAGAGAAAAAAGTTAAGCGTTTTCTTACTCGAAGTTTAAAAGAGACGTATAAAGTATTTAAAAATGATTATCCAGAATTGAGAATTGGAAAATCGAAATTTTATAGTTTGCGACAAAAGTATGTCTTACTTAGCCCCATCAAAGAAGTTTGTCTCTGTATCTATTGCGCAAATTATGATTTATTTCTTACGAGCTTAAATAATTTTAGAGGGAGTAACGTCACAGAGTTGGATGAAAGTCGGTCACAAATAATAAATGCAACAATGTGTTCTGAGCCATCTGATTTATGTTATTTACAAGAATGTAAACTATGTCCAGGGATTAAGGGAATTACGTTTCATGTTTTAAAACTGCAAGATGTAGAAGGCACAGAAGAAATTACATATGCTTTGTGGGATAATGGAAACCTGATTAAAAAGACACTATCAATTTCTGCTTTTAAAGATGAACTTTCGGTTTGGACCATGAGGGTTAGTACTCACATGTATGTAAAAAATATACAACGCAAAGCTATAAAAACAGAAAGAGAAAGTGCTAAAAAAGACTCACATCATTTAGTTCTTCAAATAGACTTCGCTGAAAACTGGGCTGTGATTCATAATAAAGCTGTTCAAGGAAATCATTGGGTTAATGATCAAATTTCTATTTTCACAGCAGTCTCTTATCAAGGGGATTCGACACAAAGTTTCGCAGTTATAAGTGATGATCGAAAACATGATTCAGCGTATGCTTTGCTAGCAGTACAAAAAATTATAAAATTCTTGAAAGAAAATTATTGTGATTCAATTAAAAAAATTACCATCGTATCAGACGGCGCTGCGAGTCACTTTAAAAATCGCTTTCAATTAGATGAACTAAAACGAGCACCGTGTGATATAAAATGGCTGTTCTCTGCTACTGGGCACGGCAAAGGAGCTGTAGATGGTGTGGGTGGACTTATAAAGCATTATGCTACTTCGCATAATCTTCGAGAGCCCCTTGAAGAAGCTATTCAAAACGCAAATGATTTTGCAATACATGTTCAAAAATATACTGATGCTATTAAAATAATACATTTACAAGATGCTGAAATAGAACAATTCAGAAAAAAAAAAAAATATTGATTGGCTTACAACTCCAAAGTATCCTGGAATTCAAAAACTCATATATGGGTTAAAAAAACATGTGACGATAAAATACATTGTTTGACAGCAAAGACCGCTGATCGTCCGCTTACTGAATTAAGAACAATGAAGCAGAAAAACAAAGGTAGTAAAATAGGTATACAAATGAAAAAAAGGTATAAAAATAAAAAATCAAAAAGACGCAAATAACAAATAAATACATAGTTATGTGTACCTGTATATTACATACACACAAAGACAAATACCTTTACATTGACTCTAATATCATTGACTATATATAAGCATTAGGCGTGAAAAATTTGTTTGTGTGTTATCTCATTAGTGATCGCTATTCCAGGGAAAAAGTACCGAATCTCACAAATACGTCTAGCTAGGCATTACCGTCCTCTATCACGACAACAAAAATTGTGCAAAAAAAACATGGGGTTTTCGAGAAAAAGGCACTTCCCTAAAAAATGAATTTTTCAGTAAAAAGTGCATAGCTCGTGAATTTTTTATTTTTTTTGAAAATGACATTAAGGCCGTTAAAGAGGGCTCAAAACTGAGTGAAATTGTGTGTTACACGTTTAAAAGCTCGAAAAACTGCTGAAACAATAGCAGTCTGAAAATCACATTGAAAATTTTTTTTCTCAATGAAAGAATTTTCTCGGAATTTTTCGGCATCGCTGAACGCATGAAATTTTGATGAAACAAAAAAATAAAAAAACACGTGTAAAATATTTTTTCGAGTAGAACATAAATATTTTTATTTCAACATGATAGGTGAAATAGGCATACGCGGGCTGTCTGATTTGAGATGGATTCGGCCATATAGTTTATGGTTATGGTATCTGTACATAGGTTCGTTTCTATTTTTGTCGTAATTTCTATTTTTGTCTTGTTTTCCCGGCAAAAGATACCAGGTTGATAGAAAATTTTCTGATTTTCCTTTTTTTTCTACACTTGTCAGGGTGTTCAAATATAAAATAACTACCATAATTTACTAAACCAAATTTTTTTTCTCAGTACAGTTCTTTATCATCCAATAAAACAGGAGCTATTTTAATTAAATAGCACCAAATGGGGAACTACAATTTTCAACAACGGCATCACAGTGGGTAACCTTGAGTGAAGGGCTTCCTGAGACACGCAGCTTGACAGCGTCATCTTCTTGCAGATTATCCATGGAACCTGATCTGTAGTAGGCATTTATTTTAATATACTGTAACGACTTTGTGGCCTGTTGTTAGAGAAATTGTTTTTTCAGTAATCTACCTTTCGACAATTGCTACAACTTCATTTTTTTAGTTTCAGGGTTTTCATTATCCTTCGAGAAAAAGCAGCACCTATATAGAGCCCACCTGTCAGATTTAACAGGTGTACTCATTATTCAGTGTTGTTGATGTTTATTTTGAGGTGCTGTGTTTTAGTACTTAATTTAAAAAAGAATGAGAATCATAGAAATCCACTTCTATAATGCATTTCAGACATCGCATGTTTAAAGCTGATTTCATCTTTCTGTAAGTAGGAATAATTTAATGAAAAAAAAATTTAGTTATGCAATTTTTAGGATTTAGTTGAGGCACTGTTTGTGTATTTCTTAGAATTGTCAGACTGAAAAGTTACATATTTTCATTTTTTTATAAATTATATTATGTATATTTTCAGAAAGATAATCAACTAAAAAATACATGCGATGTCTGCGATGCATTAATGAAGCGGATTTTTATCATTCTTACAGTCTTTTCGATTAAGTACGGACACATCATCTGAAAGTAAATATCGATTACATTGAATGGCCATTACACCTGCTATATCTGATAAGTGGCTTTTTTATCGTAGGAACAAGATGACTTTTCTTTTCGAGTTCTAAATTTTGGCCTTATAGTGTAGTGTAGTGTAGTGAGTGTTGTCAAAAGATCTATAAATCTATGCTCAGGCCTGCTGTAACAGATATGTTCACAAAATGCAAGGCATCCAGTATTTAAATTAAGATTGCATAGTTGAGCAATAAATCTAAGAACAGGTACAAATTGTGAAAAAGTTATTTTAACCTGTGAAATTCAGTTTGATTTGTAGTAATTAATGAATAATGAGGTGGCTTACCTATTATCAACTACCACCAAGTTCAGATTTCATAAGAGAAAATACATTTAATTAAATTTGCTGAATTTACAACTTGAAAAGACAAATTAATCCTGTTCCTATAATATAAAAGCCACCAGTTAGATTTAGCAGGTGAACTCATTATTCAGTGTAGTTGATATTTACTGTAAGGTACTGTGTTTTACTACTTCATTAAAAAAAGTATGAGAATGATAGAAATACACTTCTATAATGCATTTCAGGCATCGCATGTATTTTTAAGCTGATTTCATCTTTCTGTAAGTAGGTATATAATTTAATGAAAAAAAAAATTTAGTTATGCAATTTTCCAGATTTAGTTGATGCACTGCTTGTGTATTCCTTAGAAGTGGCAGATTGAAAAGTTACATATTTTCATTTTTTTATTAAATTATATTATGTATACTTTAAAAAAGATAAAGTCAACTAAAAAATTTCTCTGTCCTTTGACAGGAACGTAGCTTCTCTGTTCTCTCTCCGCTACCAATTTATTCATGTTTTAATTCTTCTTTATATTGCCTAGGACGAAGAGCTCCTGTAGACGATGTCACGACGTCTTGAGCTGTGACTGTTACCGGATTTTTTTTTATTGGGACCACGTGGGGGGGGGGGTATGTTTTTTACATGGACATCGGCAACCTCTGAAGTTTTTGAAAAATTTTCCGGTGAGTAGTTTCCTATAAGAAGGTTTACCGGTTTAGTTTACAGCTAGCATCTATCCTGCAACTATTCCCTTCCCTTTCACAGGAGCGTGGCTTCTCTGTGCTCCTTCCGCTACAAATTTATTCATGTTTTAATTATACTTTATTATTGCCTAGGGCGAAGAGCTCCTGTAGACGACATCACGACGTCTTGAGCTGTTATTGTTACCGGATTCTTTTTACTGGGATCAGATGGTGGAGGTATGTGTTTTATGTAGACATCGGCAACCTCTGAAGTTTTTGGAAAAATTTTCTGGTGAGTAGTTTGCTGTAAGAAGGTTTACGCTTTACTTTATAGCTGGCATCTATCCTGCAACTATTCCCTTCCCTTTCACAGGAGCGTGGCTTCTCTGTGCTCCTTCCGCTACAAATTTATTCATGTTTTAATTATACTTTATTATTGCCTAGGGCGAAAATCCCCACTATACCACATCACGACGTCTTGAGCTGCTGCTATCGCGGTTTTGCTATATCATCGGCCGCGTTCACTTGCCGCTTTCTATAGTAAGGAGGTGGGATTTTGTGAGGGGTACGGCACATTCTTCAAGTACGAAATTAATTAGTCGCATCTTGTCACAAAAACCAACGGAGCGCATCATCTAGACTCCATTATCAGTCACCTGGAACGCGAAGACCTCACATCCGATCTGTGCCGATACCTGGACACAAAAATCTACAGAGCGCATCACCTACACCATCATCAGCCGCCTGGAACAGCTAGACCTGGTAATCGAGCTGTCCCGTCACCTGGCCACAAAAACCTACGGAGCGCGCACTACCCGAACTCCATAATAAGACGCCTGGAAAAGCTAGAACTCGTAATCGAGCCGTCCTGACATCTGCATACAAATATCTACGAAGCGTATCTCCTACACTCATCGGCCACCTACTATCACCTACTATCATCTTCCACCTGGAATAGCTAGAACTCGCAATCAAGCTGTCCGTCGCCTGGGCACAAAAACCTACGGAGCGCATCATGTATACTCCATCGGCCACCTTGAACCCCTAGACTTCGCATCCGATCTGTGCCGACACCTGGAAAAATCTACAGAGCGCATCAGCTACACTCCATCATCAGCTGCCTGGAACAGCTAGACCTGGTAATCGAGCTATCCCGTCACCTGGCCACAAAAACCTACGGAGCGCACTACCCAGACTCCATAATAAGACGCCTGGAAAAGCTAGAACTCGCAATCGAGCCGTCATGACACCTGGACACAAAATTCTACGGAGCGCATCACCTACACTCTATCATCGGCGACCTGGAACAGCTGACCTCGCAATCGAGCCGTCCCGTCATCTGGGCATCAAAACCTACGGAGCGCACTACCAGGACTCAATCATCAGCCGCCTGAAAAAGCTAAACTTGGTAATCGAGCAGCCACGTCACCTGAACATAAAAATCTACGCAGCGCTTCATATAGACTCCATCATCGGCCAACTTGAACGCGTAGACCTCGCATCCGATCTGTGAAACCTACGAAGCGCACTATAAACGATATCGCGACGCCTTCAGTTGCTGCTGTCGCTGTTCTGCTGTGTACATAATCGGCCGCGTTCACTTGTTGCTCTCTATGGTAAACAGTTACCAGTCTTCGAAAAATAAGGCAGATTCGAGTAAGTTGATAATCTGTCACAATTGTCTTGCTCGTTTTGTACTATGGAACAAGCTCACTTTTTTACGGGTATCCATTTTTAGGATTGCAGTTGCAATCGTGAATAAATTGACTAACCTGCATCTCACTATAATAAGACATGTGTATAGGCGAAATATGCATGTCTTTATAATAGAACGTGTGTATAGGCGAAATACACAAAATTATTTATTATAAAATGCGTATAGGCGAAATGCGCACAATTAGTAACACTGAAAAGTGCGTATAAGCGAAATACGCATATGTCTTTATAATAGAACATGTGTATAGGCGAAATACACAAAATTATTTATTATAAAATGCGTATAGGCGAAATGCGCACGATTACTAACACTGAAAAGTGCGTATAAGCGAAATACGCATAATTATTTATAAAAGAAATACATAAAATTTTTTATAAAAGACAATGCGTATAGGTGAAATACGCACAATTATTTGTAATAAAAATGCGTATAAACGAAATACGCATAATTATTTATAAAAGAAATACACACAAAATTTGTTATACAAGACGATGCGTATAGGCAAAATACGCACAATTATTTGTAATAAAAATGCGTATATGTGAAATACGCACTATTAATAACAATAAAAAATTCGTATATGCAAAATACGCATCATTATTTATAATAGGAAATACGTATACGCGAAATACGTACAATTGTTTATAATAAAAAATGCGTATAGGCGAAATACGTAAATATTGATTTGAACAATAGAAAATACAGATAGATGTGTATTATTATTACAGTATAATAATACTACAGATGTTTAATATTCTTGAAATATGTAGCGCCATCTATGTTAAAATCTATTACGATTTTCCAGAGATGGCGCTTGTGTCATATTTCATGAATAGTATGTACTTCCTACTTTACCGACCTATGGGTCGGTCAAATCGCAGAATTGAGTTTGACACCCCCTTAAGAGATTGATAGCACAGCTAAGAGCCCACGATTGCATTTATGTCGATAACGAAAAAATTATTTCTTTTAGCGATTTAAAGCAAACCTGGGAGCTTGACCGCTCTCATGGTACATCAAATTTATTAGGCTTTTTATCAGAAAATCACTTTAATCCTAATAGTTTTGATGCTATGAAAGTAAAGCTTGCTTTTCAACTGTTAAGCCGTCGCATGGCCTGTGCAATTAAATTAGCCGGCGAAGATGTTTTATCAGGGTTGTCTTCGAATACATGGCAAAATTCAGCCAATTTCGTTGAAACAATGGATGCTGTCATCGATGCATGTAATGTATATAGTTTGAAAAATCGCCATGCATTGAAGCGACCAATATCTGACAGAAATCCAGAAATCCAGCAGCGACTTGAAAGTTTTATCGAGTGGTTAGAGAAATGGAATGTAAAGAGGGAATGACAACAAGCCACCTTGTTTTTTGGGGTTACCTCTGACTGCTCGTGCTTTAGTAAGTCTGTATTTGGAAATAAAATCTTCATTCCCCGACTTTGAATTAGCAACAGGTCTGTGCAACCAAGATTCTGTGGAACATGCTCACTCCAAGTTGCGTGGCAGATGGATTCAATCTGAATCCTACCTGTAGGACGTATCGTTTGACTCTTAGGCACATAATGTCAACCGATTTTATTCATACGAGTAAAAAAGGTAACACAAGTTGCGAAGAGAGCCATTCGTTACTTCCTCAAAATGACGTTGAAAAAGAAACCACAGAGTTAGTTGCACTACCTGAATATAATTCCAAGGAAATGCAAGAGCTCCAAGTAATTACAGATGCTGCAGACGATTTACTGGATTTCCATCTAGAGTTACAGTCTTCTAACATGTCAGATATGGACACTAAATTTAGTTATGAACAATACGCTATAACATACTTTTCTGGTTACGCGGCGCGTAAATCATTAGAAAAAAATCATTGTCTGACATGCGAAAAAGATTTAATGAAAGGTGCATCAGAATCTGGAACCAGTAATGAAACATACATCAACTTGAGAGAGTACCCTCATTCTGATCCAGAAGTTCCATCAGTAATGTTCTTAGTCAGACCAACGGAACAGTTTGCAAAAGTAGTTAATTATCAATTAGAAGCCTTTGACAAAATTAATTTAAAATTTTGGCATGAGCATGATCTTTTACTTAAGTTAGCTGAAAACGTAGAAGCGTACACTCGTAAACAGTTCCCTGATTGGTTTGATCAAAAGAATGTCTGTTATGAGCACAGAGTACAAATGCTTAAATTTCTTTTGTTAGTTAAAATTTATGCGAAAACTAGGGAACGTAACAATAATAGGAAAACTGCGTCTAAAAGACCGATTGCGACAAAATGTAGAAAGCTGAAGATTGTTCAAAATGTATAAATTTGGTAGTAACATTTTTTTGTAAATTGTTGGAAAAAAATTGCTAAAACTTATAACTTCACTTGTTTAAAAAATATTACGTGAATTTTTTAATTATTAAATCTAGAGCGTGCTTTTTCTAATGATAGTAACTGAGTTCCCGTTTTTCAATAATAATAATAATAACATTGTAATATATGTTCTGATGTAAATACGTTGATCCTGTTCTAAATTATTAATATTTTGCGACTCAATTTTCCGTATTGTTTTGTAATTATAATTTATAAAGTTTGTAAATAATATAATTGTTATCCTTTTCAGGATACTTTTCAGGTATATTATACTATAAAATTGATTAGAAAATAATATTATCAAGGTAAAATAGAATATTATAAGAAAATAAAAAATAATTTAGCATTCCTGTAGCTAATAAGATATTATCGTTTTCAGATAATTTTATTTTCAGATCGGGGGTGGTATTGGTTGCCTTCCCGTTGGTGCCCCCCGAAAACAAATGGACTTATTGTAATTGATAAATGCAATACAATAAGTTCCTTTGGCCAAACAACCAATGAATTATTTTTAAAATCATTCTGCTCAATGTAAAATGTTAATGAAATTTATCATTTATTATATATAAAAATCTTTTTACATTTAAAATCTGATTTGTGAAAAGACAGATAAACAGAGCAACTAAAGATAGCCAAATACTTTAAAGCAGACATAAAAAAGAAAAATGTAATTGGACTAATCTAATATTCTGATCGAGATAATATAATGCCCGGGGTTGTAAGTTATACCATTATTAATTCAAAATTGAAATTTCAATCATTAATAAAACCCCGGGTTTAATTAATAATAAAAATTTCAATTGTTAAATAAGCCGTTAATTAAGTTCGTATCGGTTAATTAATAATTAAAATTTCAATCGTTAATTAAGGCAGCGTTTAATTAAGAATTCATTTTAATCGTTTAATGGATTTTGAAGTCGAATGCGATATCCCCGAGCAGTAATTGTAAAGTCCTTGTAAAGAATCACGGTCGAAAACACGAATTTACGTCTATGTGTCACGATCGTCGAGTAAAAAAAAAGCTAAAAATGCAATCCATTTAATCAGTTAAACTAAACATACATTTTAAATATTTTCTTACGTTATCTTTGATTGATTGTAACTTCCTGAAAAATTAAAATTTTTTACGAATCAGGGCTTAAATTTTAGCGTTTACTGTCTACTTTTAGAGATTTGTTTCACCGTTTTCGTATCTTAAATAATTGAATTTAGGACTACGCTTTTACTGCAGAATCAGGTCCGAAGAAACTTAATTAAATACTGGTTTAATAAACGATTCAAACTTTAATTCTTAATTAGACGCTCGTTTAATTAATGATTGAAATTTTAATTCTGAATTGAACGCAGGTATAGTTAACGATTGAATTTTTAGTTATTAATTAAACTGGGGTTTAAATAACGATTGAAATTTTAATTTTAAATTAAACTGAGTAATTAATTGAAATTTCAACTAATATTATTCATTAGCTTTCAATGCAGCTGGATTGATTATTTTCTACTAAAATATCGCTTTGAAAATAAGAAACGCAGCTTCAAAAAATATTGAATGGTTCGCACGATATTATTTAAGAGATTATCGGAATTTTCTAAATTGTTTGCAACCATTTTGAGAAGTACGAAAATGTCAATATAAGAGATTTTTCGAAAGAATGTTAAAAAGTTTGCCTTCTCTTATATGATTACCGCCATTTAATAACTTTTTACATTTAAATATTTTGAAGAATTTATATGGAAAAGTCAGAAGTCTTGGCGATTACTTATATTTTAAATAGATTAAAAAATAGAGTATGGAAAACCGAGTAAATGACGAAATCGCTGTAAAAACATGTACATAATTATTTATTTTACAGAAGAGTTGTTATATTGAATAAAATATGATTTTTTCGAATTATTAAATTTCAACTCTACTAGAGTAAAAAATGTGTATAATATAATACCATTTTTTTATGTTATACACTATTATTGATTATAATTCAAAGGAAAATGGTGTTTTCATTAAGTCCCAACTGTGAATGCAAATCTTATGCAGGATTATCTTTGAGGCTTAAATAAAACAATTTGAAGCACAAGCACATTTTTTGAGAATAGCCTTTATGCATTTTCGGCCGGTTAAAAATGCTTTTTATATTACATGCTTACTTGTTGATTAGACTACTTTTAGAACAAATAACGTATGTTTTATAGGGATTAGAGAATGGGAATGAGAATATAATATGTATTTCTGAAATTGAACTTGATTGGTCAACGATACTTTTTTATCCTGCTTAATCCTTAAAAAAGTTTATCTTGACCGTGATTGATTACATTTTACATATAAATTGGATAGGGATATTATTGCAAAAAATAAATATAACGATATTTTTAATGAGTTTACTCTTGGTGAATTAATTTATTCAGAATATACAATTTTCTTTAAAATATAAATTAAAACATCAATTCTACTAGAGAATGATAATTAAATGATAAAAAGGTGAAAATTCTGTATGTTGTGTTACAATAATGTAATGAAAAAAATTATGCACGAGAAAAAAAAAATATTTATTGAGTCGGGATTGAACGTGGATCCAAAAGATTACGGCAAAACTAGCCGCACGCCTTAGCCACCACGGCTACCGCTACGATGTCAATGTCTAACACTGAAATCGTTTATGTTCATCTTCTCCCCTTCGGGCTTAGGTTGTGAATTAGAATTTGAGTTTTACAATTTAAAGTTTATAATTTCATTAATTTGCGTGTATACAATATACAAATGCACGACCGAGCGGCGGTTGTCAGGCCGCTCGGCCGAAGTCGGATTGTTGCGGGAGAAGTAAACAGACGGCGAGCACGGGGCGCGCCGCTGGGTCGCACGTGTATACACATGACCGGTGCACGCGCACTGAGCCGCCGAGCCGTCGTCTCCCGTTTGTCACGCCCCGCGCCGCGTGTACATGTCTCAACGACCAATCACGAAATTGTGGACATGCTTCCGTACTTTCGCCGCGAGAGGCAGCAGTGCGCCGCGCGCAGAAGTCTGCCTCACTTTTTTCCGGGGCGCTGGCAATCTCTCTATTCATCTCTGCCTTTACCACCGAACTTTTAACACCTTTAGCTTTTTTAATGGGTTTTTGACCTTGAATTCGAACACTATACATTTTACTTCTTAAACCTACAAATTCCAACATTATTTCACCATTACATTAATTCTTCGTTAGACCAACAATCTTTTTGTTTACACGAGGCATATTGAAGGGATTAGTCTCTGGATAATCAGATGTATCAAATTCGTGAATGTCCTTGTGCATGATCTCATAAATGTTGACGTTTGTGATTTCATAGATCAAGCTGTCTGTATCAGTGTATAGAATTTTACAGTTGTTAACCACACGGGTTTTCATGTATTCATAATGGAATCTATACACAGGTGTTTTCGATAAATCCAAAACACTGAGTCCTACATAAATAGGTTTTTTGAGAGATATTTCAGTGCGTAGAAGTTGTATAGCCACAAGGTTCTTGTCAAACACGTCGCAGCTATGAAAATTAGGTTTTGCGATGTATGCTTCAGCTCCATAGCGACGTTCCCAATTCTTTACTAACTTCACGTCAACTCGTTTTCTCTCGTTTTCCATAGTTTTTCCGTAAACGGCATTGTTAAAAAGTTTGAATAACATTTTTTCAAACTCATTTTTATTGCTTCTTTTCTTTTAGCACTGTTTCAATCTATATATTTTTTAAGCTATGGGCGTTGATTAAACTTTATGGCCCGATGAACTTTAGTCAATATTAAACCATGCTTCAACGCCTGCTTCAGTGATCTATAGTGAAGTACATAACGTTCTTTGTCGTGAAGCGTCGTCATAAGTTTCTTCTGCTTAGAACCAGGAGGCGCCATGTGCTCAGCACAGAATGGCAGGTCTTTGTGAGCATCATGGAGTGTTTCGGGGTACTTCAGATCCACTTCAACAAAGTATCCAAAGTCACAGTCGTCGGCGATGTCGAAGAAGTTTGGCTCATTCACATTCTTCACCCATTCAAAGCCTCCATAGGGTAACGATTCAGTTATTGCCCATCCATATAAATTGTTGACATCATAATACATGAGATATTTTTCTTCCTCGTCAACATTATAACCTTCGCTCATGTATGGATTATTCGCTTTGGCGTAGCGATTACAGCATTGACTAATTCCTCCACGTATACCATGTTCGATGAACATCAGCATGTCAATATCTGTGAGAAGCTCTATTTGTACCTATTAAAATATACAAATATATAAATAAAAAGGAAAGAAAAACATGAGTATACATATATATACAATCTATACCTCAGTGTACTTTAGCATTGCATCCCACATTAATCCAGATGTCGTATAGTAATGAGCAGGATCCAAATCATAAGCCTGAAGACAGTTCTTTCTGAAATTTTCGAAAACTTCAGCCAATTGTATTACATCGGTCTTCATATATAAGTCAGAATATTGTCCAAGATCTTGAATGTTGAACATCTGCCATACTTTTTCGGCATGTTTATAATCATCATCGCTGATATGACTTTGATACAAGCTACTGAAAAAATCATCTTTTGAAGGGAGATTGGTTTCTTTGAGTTTTTCGAATAACGAAACGTAATCATATGGGAAAACTCCTTTCCTCTTCAGTAGCATAATCTGTTCAATAGAGAATCCGTCATCTTGTTGAAAAGATTTTTCAAGAATAGGAAGATTCTCTAAATATGACGCTAACTTGTCCAAGGAAGAAGCCATAAACCTGAATGAATCGATGAACCGCAGGTTTATGTCCGTACCTTCCACAAACTTAGTAAAAGATATATATCTTTCTTTAGTTTGTGGTAGTAATGAAACTCGACCAGCAAAATAGGTTGCGACCTCTTTAATAAAGAGATGTGAGTCATAACCACATAAATTGTGGAAAACTATAGGAATAGTTCTTGAATCTTGATAGTTAATATTGCAGGAGCTATGTGCAGGACCTCGGTATCTGTAAATCATATAATTTATTAATATTTATTTATAAAATTTTAGTAAAAAAAATATAATTAAATACTCACTTTCCCGTGAAGTGGCAGTGATCGCGAACTTTATGGTCCGTTTCAGTAAATGATTTCTGACAAATATGACATAGTTGAGCACTCCTAAACTGAATTTTTTCCGGAAGTGTCATATCTTTCATAGGCTTTGGATTCTTATACATTTCTTCTAATTTTAGTGCCAGAAAGTGAAGACTCATCACGAACGACTTAGCAGCAGAATCGTCTTCTTCTTTTCTCGCCTATAGCATTTATACTCCGACAAGCTGTCGTCATAGCTACATTTTACAAAGAAGCCTACACTAAATGGCTCATGGTGCTAATAAGCACGTTCGTGATCATGGGCTTTCTTCAGTAAACACTCAAAATCTGCGTAAATAATGAATGGTACTTGATTCTTATTGGAAAAGTTCTTAAACTGTAATATATTATCCTTTTTTGTAGGAAGTAAAATTTTACATTCATTTATTTCTGAACAGTCAATAGCATGGTTTGTTAGCTTTTCGTTTGACCAGAAAAAATGCAACCATCTATCGCAGATGTAAGTTTTCTGCTCATAAGCAGACACCTGACTTCGTACGAGTCTTGATAAATTTTTTATCCATACATAGTGATTTTTAAATACTATGTCAGTGTCGTCAAGAGGCTCGTCATCTTCCTCCTCGTCTACATAATGATTTTCGACAAGAAGTAAATTGACATGTTTTTCTTTCTTGCAAGATGTCAAGTGGTGCGGTAAGACGTCAAAAATGTTTCCTTTTTTCTTCAAATAATAGACATTTATCGATACATCATTTTGTTTCTAGAATTTGTTAATTTGTTTAGGATCTACAGGAAATTCAATTCCCTGAAAGTTAAGTTCATCTTTATACGAAACATATGACGATAATCGATTTGAATTTATACTAACAGGATGAAATGCTGATAGAATAGCCCATTTAAAACACTCATCATCATCATCATTTTTAACGTTGATGCAAACCTCTTTTTTCTTGATAAATGGAGGTAATTCTATATACGTGCTTCCCCTCATTGGATTAAACTTACAAATATTTATAACTAAATTTAAAATAGATTTAAGTGACCAGCCTGATTCTCGCTCTTGGAACTCTTCAATTTGCACATCGATATTAAAGTACATGATGTCCGTAGTTTCTTCGTCATTTTTCATTAACCCATATTCAGCTGCCAAAACTGTGTTAACTTTCAGAGCAGAATGCTTCTCAAGAGCTTCATTTACTTTAAGAATAAACTGTTTTTCAGCATCTCTCATGAAAGTTAATAGGTCGAGATGTTTTAAGTTGGTTATCGCCCCTATTCTTATTCTATTTTCAAAAACCGAATAAATATCATCCCAGACAACATTATCTTGTAACACGCGGTCTACTCGACGTTCACATAACAAGTATCGAACAGTGGTAATGAGAGCAATAGCGGCTTGAAGTTTTTGCTTGTCAGATATTTTTAAATTACTTAATGAATATTGAGTTGATTGTATAGCATTATAACAGTACTCCAACCAAGTATCAATGTCGTTTTCATCGACGTCACCAGTCAAAGATGTTTGATATAACTTCTATAACTTATTAGCAGTCTCTCTTAAGTGCTCAGCCATTTTCAATTGCTTCGGATCACTTCAAGATAAGAAATGAGTTTTGCAAGTCTCAGTGCCTCCTTTTAAAGAGAAGATATCGATATGATTAGTTAGCGAGAGGTGGTGTAGTTAGTCACTCGATATATTTTTGAACTACAATATTCGACTGCTGAGAGTAGTAGACTAATTCTTTTTCTTCTTCCAAGTACAACTTTTTTATTTGTAAGCGAACGTGACGGCTGCTAATATGGTGAGAAAAACCACTCATGTAAACTTTACGATGTTGCTTCGACAGCTCAGAGCAGCGAACTGACTTTCCCTCTCAAATGTAGCTTCTTTTATATTAAAATTACAGGGAGAAATCAATCGTGATTGGTTGTGAGCAGCATAGCGCGGATGACTTAGCTATGTATAAAAAAGGTGAATAAAGCTCCAAGCCTCATTCGCTTCTCCGCTCTTGTTCGAGAAGTCATAGCAGTTGCAGCAATCGCAGCGTTCGCAGCGGTCGTAGCTGTCACAGCGGTTTCAGCGGTTTCAGCGGTCGCAGCGGTCGCAGCAGTCGCAGCAGCAATCGTTGAAACTCAAAGGCTTAACAAATCATCGTTGAAAGACGCAGCGCAGAATAGTTTTACACAAAATGTGTTTGATTGAGCACAAATAAGGAGTTACATAACGCGTGAAAACCTTAACATAGATAGTATAGAAAGCGCTCATAATCAACCAACGGGAAAGATTTGCTGAGAAAGCAAACATATACAAACAGTTAAATGTATGTAACATTGCTCAGAAATTCTTTTATTCATGCTTACATATAGACATATGAGAATAAAATATTTTATGATGTTATTCAAAATCAGTAAATATTACAAAGAGAGTATAAACAAGAACGTTAAAAAGAGCATAAAACATATATTACACACAAATAGCTTCTCTCATCAAATAATTTATCTGCCCATGAATTTATCACAAGTTATACAACTTATTAGTATACTGAGAAAATAGTAATGGTTACTGAGCTCACTGAATATTATTAATTACTATAAACTACAATGATTAACAAATCAAGTTAGAAAACTTTATATGTTAGTAAGCGAAATATTGTTAAATATGTTTAGACGTGTGCAAAAGCATAATACATATGCATTCCAAAGCATAATACATTTGTATGTATAAGTATATTCAAGCATATTACATATGGGAGTGTCCAGCAGAAACGGGCCACCGAGCGCGCGCGGTGCCTTTTTTCGCGTAAAAGGCGCTCTGTTTAACTCGTTCATAATCGTATGCTGCGTCTTTGAAAAAAAAACCAAGCACCTACATCGATAGATTTTTTCCTGCTCTTTCCAATGGTGCCATTGTTTTTATTGCGAAACGCTTTCTTCCGGATGAAAACTCTAGTTGAATATTGAAAGCCATTTTTCTCAAAGTATATCATGTTTTTTTTCAAAATAAACTACACCATTGGAAAGTACAACTCTTAAGCTTCAAAACCCTATCTTGGAGAAGTTGGAGAAATAAAGGGTTTAAAAGTAACAACATGAAAAAGACAGCGCCGAGGGTCCGCGCGAGCCCCTCGCGCCCGTGCGTACGGCACGTTTAAGTGCACGCTCTATTCAATTCGCTAATAATCGTGTACCAAGTCTCTGAAAAAAGAACTAAGGACATATATCGATAGATTTTTTCCTGCTCTTTCCAATGGTGCTATTATTTTTATTCCAAAATGCTTCCTTCTAGTTGAAAATTCCATTTGAATGTTTAAACTCTATTTTTTCAATAAAATATCAGTCTTTTCTTCAAAATGAATTATATTCTTCAAAAGAGTCAGAAACAAGTCTTAAACTATAAAATATTATATTTTTAAGTTGAAACATGAAAAGTTCAAAAATAGTAAGATCAAAAAGACAGCGGCTGCCCGAACTTTTTACACTATGCTCAAGGGCGGATTAATACACGCGTTGTGCTATTTCGCCCTTTCTTTTTTGTAAATATAAAATGTTTTGTAACTTACAATGCCAATGCGTGGACATAATTTTGTGGATCTAGTTGTAACAGTTAGTATAATATTACAATGAACTTTGTTCATTTATATAACAAAATTTGAAAAACATAATATATTAAACATAAAAATATCCATGAACGCACTGAAAGCAGTGAAACAGAAATTTAAAATAACCTTATAGATTGTTTAATCTGGCATAACAATATTACCTTTTCCTTTAAATTCTAATTTTTTTACATTTTTTTGATTTTATAAGAATTGTCCTTTTTGCGACATCCGCTTCTTTCTTTGTTTGAGTTATAAGTACTTTTTCTTTTTTGATCGGTGGATATAATTGAGAATCTTCTGACGCTGAAAATCTTTTAAGTTCTAACTTTTTGGCATCATTTAATAATTTAATACAATGTAACAATTGAGTTCCAGGTATTGTCTTAGCTGAGGCTAGCCTGTTTTGTAGCTTTTATGTAGCCTTTAAGTAATTGTCTTTTGATGAAAAAAAGCACTCAATATTTTTGAAATACTCAGTTGCATAAAAATAATAGCACCATTGGAAAGAGCAGGAAAAATCTATCGATATATGTCCTTAGTTCTTTTTTCAGAGACTTGGTACACGATTATTAGGGAATTGAATAGAGCCTGCACTTAAACGTGCCGTACGCACGGGCGCGAGGGGCTCGCGCGGACCCTCAGCGCTGTCTTTTTCATGTTCTTACTTTTAAACCCTTTATTTCTCCAACTTCTCCAAGATAGGGTTTTGAAGCTTAAGAGTTGTACTTTCCAATGGTGCAGTTTATTTTGAAAAAAAAACATGATATACTTTGAGAAAAATGGCTTTCAATATTCAACTCGAGTTTTCGTCCGGAAGAAAGCGTTTCGCAATAAAAACAATGGCACCATTGGAAAGAGCAGGAAAAAATCTATCGATATAGGTCCTTGGTTTTTTTTCAAAGACGCAGCATACGATTATGAACGAGTTAAACAGAGCGCCTTTTACGCGAAAAAAGGCACCGAGCGCGCTCGGTGGCCCGTTTCTGCTGGACGCTCCCATATACAAGGTGTCCCATTTTAATCGCCCCAGGCAAATATCTTGAAAAGTATGGGAGATGGAAAAAAACTTTAAATACAAAAGTTGTAGGGTGCAAAGGGGGTCAGCTAATGGTAAGAATGACTTTGACCTTGAACTCTATTTTCAAGGTTATTTCAAGGTCAAAGTGATTTTTTTTATTCAGGACCCCTACTTTCGACCCCGGAAATGGAAAGAGCAGAAAATTTTACGTTCAGAAAGGTCTGATATGTTGGGATTTCAAGGTCAACCAGCTAATTTAATGAGGTCGACCTGGGAATACCTCTAGGAAGGACAAAATTGACCTTGACGTTCAAGGTCATTTTAAGGTAAGTTGATTTTATAAAATGGAACCCCTTATTTTTGACCCCGGAAACGGAAAGAGCGGAAGAATTTACTTCCGAATATGACCTTGACCTCGACCTTGACTTTAACCGTGATCTGGAAAGTTATTTTAAGGTCAAGTCGATTTTTTTAAAATCCCCTTATTTTTGACCTCGGAAATGGAAAGAGAAGAAAATTTTACGTTCAGTTATGTACCGTCATATGGTGCCAAAGTTGGCCCTCTGGGGTCAATTAAGGGTAATAATAAATAAATTAATTTTTTTGAAGTGGATTTCACTGTTTTTATGAGTTACTTAAGAATCTAAAAGTATTTTTTCTCCCTCAAATGAATCGAAAATTAGAAAGACTACCCTCGACATTAGCATTACCCAATGTGCACCGCGTGGAGGTTGCCGAAAGGATTTCGCACATCATTGGCCCTGAAAAGGGCCGATTGATTAACGGACTGTCATTTGAAGATCTAAGGCAGCAAATGCTCGATCAAGTGTCCGTTCTCTCTGAAACACATTTGCATCCTTCTTCGGAAGCTTGCTTGAACATTCCTCAATGTTTCCACTGAAATGTATTGGAAAGCTTCCATAATTCTTCCTCTCATGTTCTCTAAGGTTGTTGGAGCATGTGCAAAAACTTTGCCTTTAACTACTCCCCACAAAAAAAAGTCAAGAGGTGTGAGGTCTGGGATCTAGGCGGCCACTCGTGTACTTGGCTGCCGATGCCAATCCAACGATTACGATACATATCATTGAGAAAATTCTTGACTGATCGAACGCGATGTGCAGGAGCTCCATCTTGATGAAACCACATATCCCGCCGTAAGATAAGTGGGATATCTTCTAATAGAGGAGGTAGCTGGTTTTGCAAAATATCCAAATACAATTGTCCATTCAAATTTTGATTGTAAAAGATAGGTCCCAGCACATGATCTCCAATTATACCTGCCCACACGTTTATTGACCAACGTCTCTGGATTCGATGATCTCGTTGCCAATGAGGATTTTGTTCAGCGTAATAGTGGGCATTATGAAGATTGACACCACCCATATCATCAAATTTTGCTTCATCTGAGAATAGCACTCGATCAAAAAAGAAAGGGTCCCTACGTATCTGATTATTTGCCCATTGACAAAAATTTAAACGCCGTGCATAATCTCCATCCTCTAGTGTTTGTGTAAGGCGAACGTGGTAGGGGTGAAATTTAGATGTTTTCAACAGGCGATTTACTGTTGATTTAGGAACACCATGCATTCGTTGCAAATCTCGTGTTGAAATGTGGGGATTTTCAGCAATAATAGCTCGCACATCCAGCGCAATGTGCTGTTTCGTTCCAGTTTCGCGCCTCTTACGAACGATGGAGCCTTGTGCAGCTCGCGTTAATAATCTTTTGATGGCTTTCCTATCTGGGTGACGGGCATTGGGATATTTCTCGGCATAGCTTCTTTCTGCAGCCCTATAATTATCATGACATTCACCAACAACTTTTATCATATTCACAATCTCCTGGGGCGTGTAATCAGCCATCTCAAAAAGGAATATGGTACCACAAAAGAAATTTGGTTTTCCACTTCAATTGTATGTATAAAAAGAAATTAAGAAGGCAATTTTCGGAAATGAGCGAAAAAGTTATTTATTCTAATAAACACATGAAATCATTACCGTATGCTATTCAATAATAAGAAATCAAAAGGTTTTCTTTATTTGTACTGTGCACAGTGACACCACTAAAAATAACTAACTCTACCTATTTTCGAGTGCAGTATTGTTATTACTCTTTAAAAAAATGAAAATATTCCCAAATTGACCAAACTAAAGAATTCGAATATTTATAATTGACTCATAACAAAACCATTAAATCATCGCCTCATAACTACCTTAAAGTAATCGGTCACTCGTACTTAAAAAATATCATTTGACGTAGCCGTACATTTCAATGGTGCCAACCTAACCAAGAAAGAACAAGAAGAAAAGTACCTTTTCATACCGAAAATTAATCCCAAAAATCCTTCAGAGTTACGCTGACAAAAGTAAGAACACATCAGATTAGAAAAATTAATTTGACCCCAATTGACCTCAAGCACGATTTGACCCTTAATTGACCCCAGAGGGCCAACTTTGACACCATATGACGGTACATATCTGAACGTAAAATTTTCTTCTCTTTCCATTTCCGAGGTCAAAAATAAGGGGATTTTTAAAAAATCGACTTGACCTTAAATTAACCTTCCAGATCACGATTAAAGTCTAGGTCGAGGTCAAGGTCATATTCGGACGTAAATTCTTCCGCTCTTTCCATTTCCAGGGTCAAAAATAAGGGGTTCCATTTTATAAAATCAACTTACCTTAAAATGACCTTGAACGTCAAGGTCAATTTTGACCTTCCTAGAGGTATTCTCGACCTCATTAAATTAGCTGGTTGACCTTGAAACCCCAACATATCAGACCTTTCTGAACGTAAAATTTTTTGATCTTTCCATTTCCGGGGTCGAAAGTAGGGATTCTCATTTAAAAAAATCACTTTGACCTTGAAATAACCTTGAAAATAGAGTTCAAGGTCAAAGTCGTTGTTACCATTAGTTGACTCCCTTTGCACCCTACAACTTTTGTTTTTAAAGTTTTTTTCCATCTCTCATACTTTTCAAGATATTTGCCTGGGGCGATTAAAATGGGACACCTTGTATATGCATATTTTAACTGCTCCGAAAGAGAGAGAGGGAGTGAAAGGGAGAGGGGAGGGGGAGAGAGAGATTAGATTAGATTAGATTATATATTTTTATTATCTGTGCATTATGTTGTACAAGTTAAATAAAGAGTAATATATATTTATATATATATATATATATATATATATATATATATATATATATATATATATATGGGGCATTCTCTGTCAACGCGGCACCCCCTCTGCCCAGAACAATTTTGATCAAAATGAGGTCTACCTAGGCTCAAATGAAAGCTCTTGACTTCTACTTTCGAACCCCGTCTGGCGATTCCGCAAATTCAAAATGGCGGATCCAATATGGCGGCTGAAAGTCTCGGAATGATGGAAAAACAAGTTTTTCTTCACTCTAATAGCGAATCTGATACGAAAATTGTTATTTCTTGCCACTAATATGAAGTTAGCGACATATTTTCTTACTACTACCGTTCAAACCGAGCGGTTAAAATTATATTTCAAGGTCATTTTGAAGGTCAAAAGTTATTTTCTGGATTTTCGGACTAGTATTCCACGAATCTAGTAGAAAACTTGATTACGATCATAACTAGACTTGACCTTGGATCATTTTTCAAGGTCATGATTTCTGTCTCTGCATAATTAATGTTTTGTTGAACGTAACCTCCTATGAGACATTTGTTCCTTTGTGCATATCGTGGGACCGGCGATCTAAAAATTTCATGTATAAAATCCTTAGAGAAGATAAAGTTCCACAATAGAACTATCAAGTAGTTTTAGCATAACCCATTCTGAACCACGTGGAGGTACTACTTCTCTCAGAACATAAAAAAAATTAAAAAAAGGAGGATAAAAAATAGAAAAACTTGAATATTATAAAAAAAATTCAGTATATTTTCCCATTGAAAATTAAAGTAGAACAGATACAGACTTAGCAGCATTCGAGTACCTTCTCATTATAACTTTCCCGTCACTTGATAATTGAAAAGAATGATGTTTAAGAATCTGTGGGATAGGTAATGCATCTTGAAACCTACGATTGAGTTTCCTTTTGAATTTATCACGTTCAGTCTGCGTAAAATAAAAAATCCTTATATTTTCAAAATGATTTTTAGCCCACTTCACAAGAGATGTGTGCGTCAGAATAGCATCTTTCGGTTTCGCCTTCAAGCTAGCTCTATAAGCTTCTCTTTTAAATATTGCACCAAGACCATCATAACAGCTTTTACCATGAGCAGTGGTGCAAAAATGCCACTCTACCTCAATACCAAAATCCTTCTCATGATGAAGAAGATTTGCTATCTGACAGCGGTTCTTGAAATGCTGTTTTGCTCCATCTGTCACGTAAATAATCTTTTTAAGTTTTTTTACTTTTCTCTTGATTTCTGGAATCAATAAATTCTGAATAGTATAGACAGAAGAAGTGTCATGCTTCAAACTATTCGACAAGAATACACAACTTTCATGCTTCAGCTCTGAATCTTCTTTATAATAGTAAATAGCTGGAAAAACAGTGCACTGGTCATTATTAAAATGGAAGGCTTGAGATGCATCTTAAACTGCAAAAGAGTAATTCTCAGAATAGTCGAACATTACCAGAACTTCTCCATTGCCTAGATTACTTTTTGTTTGAGCAATGAAATTACCTTGTTCTTTGGCAATATATGAGTGGGGTTTGAGTATCGCCAATTTGGCATATAATTCATGAACAAATTCTTCAACTGGTAGAGTTAAATTCTGCAAAGTTGATCTATCCGTTCCTGACCACGCACAGTACTCAATTTGTGAGATATTTGCCCCATCCAATATTTCAAGTAAACGAGACGTAAGATTTTCATAACCAGGGTACTTCGAACATTCATCCAAGTGACAGTCAGGTGTAGGATTCTTACACATAATTTGCTGTAAACAATCTTTATAACTACAAATGGGTTCTTCTTGATTTTTCGTGAGCTTCTGAATATCGATTGCATCCAACATCAATTTACAATTTTGATGAATGGTGCAAACGCAGACGCTATGCGTTCCTCTAGCACCAGCAAGAACACAATGTTTTGGTCGTAATTTCGCGAAAGTACTGAATCCTACTTGCACTGTTGGTTCTGCTATCTTGAATAATTCGTAAAGTTCTCGTAAATCGAAATATAAAAGACGTTTCTGCACCTGAGTCAGCTTTCCATCAATAATAACAGAGACAGTATCTTTTCGACCCGGCATCATCCGACTGTGCAGATCGTTATTATAACATTCAACAATGACTTCTATGACTGCCTTTGACAAAGTTTTACCATGTTTAGCTGTTGTTGTAGCTAAAATACCTCCATCGGCTTTGAGTTTTTTCGACTTTCTTACTAAATGTCTTGATGTATTGAATTCACGGGAAATTCGATTAATATTCCAAGTTGATGGGGCGATTGTAAGTATAGTTAGTTTCAAAGGGTCATTAACTGCTAATCTAGAAAACTTTTCTTTTAATTCTGAAAACATGTCTTCCAATTCGATTTCTCTAGCTGATCGTGTAGCTTCTTGAATAGATTTATCAATACCAGTGTTTTCTGATGTCGTCTCTATATCCATGTTTTCATATTCGTTGTTGCCTTCGTTATCTCTTGTACCAATAGATGAAATGGGAGATCCACATAACTTTCTACACTTACTACAAATTTTTGAATTATCTGGCAAATCTGGAAATCTTCGTTTTAAGTTGTTCCACAACAAGCGTAAATCATTACCTATGTGACCCTTACCATTGAGAAGGTTGATAAAACGATCGGACCGTGCTACAGTAGACATATTCAATCCATCTAAGTAAGTGATAATACTCGAATATAATAACGTAGGACTGTTAGAACAGGTGCTGTGAAAAATGTCTCGAATTAATTTGAATCCTCTCGAAAATCGATGGGAACTATATGTACGAAACGTTTAGGAAAGATAATGCACGAAATATAGAACCACAGATACACCAAAGAGTTAGAGTAACAGCCGTACTAAACTTTTAGAGAAGCATCGGTACTTACAGAGTTTCAAAAGAGGAATAAAAAAAGTTAGAGAGATTTTAGAAATGTTCTATTGTAAAGTTTAATTACAGGGTTATCAAAAAGTATGGGACCCCCGTATTTTCCCAGAAACGATATTTTTTTAAAAAGCTGTAACGATGCACCTGATCAATAGACGCATCGATACGAAATCGCGATCATAAGAAGCTTTCTCTCTCCTAGCATGCGTGCGCTAGAAAGAGAAAGCAGCCGAACCTGTCAACGGCATGGGAGAGCGAGCGTACGAATGTGTACATACATGTACACACGCATGTATACAAGTACCGGAGCTCGTACAGCGAGGAGAGAGAGCAGGCGACTGAGTAGTCGGCTTCCCTCTCCACCGAGCGCCGCGACCACGCGTCGCATACGACGCGCAAGCTATAACGCGCCCCACCGCGCTGCCTCTACAGCACACGGCGAAGCGGGTATAAATACCGCCTCGTGCGCCGTGGAAAGGATTCTCTCAGCCCAGTGCCGTAATCGCTAAAGCCTGGAGCCCTGCCGACGGAGCGGAGTATATTAGCGCACTCGTTACTCTGCACCAGAAGTAGCGCTGAGATGATTCCCCGGGTATATGAGCGCACTCGTTACCCGGGTGTTGTTCACAAGTAGTGGGAGCGCACTCGCCTACTTGTGAAGAACCGTGATCACGCGTCCCCAAACTTGCGTACTCTAGTAGCAGGCTTAATGCTCGTGTATTATCATTGTTTGTTTCAGATCTACGCCAAAACCGAACCGATTGTGAATTAGATTTAAGCTATAATAAATTTGTTACTTTTCTTTTATACTTAAATTATTTGGCTTTGTTGATTTATTTCAATTGCTCTCCCTTTCGAATCCTGTCCGCTTAGCTATTCTCAAAGAGAGCAATCCTTACGCATGAATCTCCGTTTCAAAGCTAAGGTCATACCGCAAGTAATTTTCAACGAGGGTTTGTCTGGTCTGATGACCTTGAATCCGATCTCGTCGTTGACCTTCAAAGTCAATTCAAAAATTGCATTTTTCAATTTTTGATCGCATTGTATACGTGTATAGTCACACGGTCTTACACCAACTATAGCATCCACGGCGTCACGTCGGTTTTTTTCTCTCAGTGCGTATACTGCACGATTTTTGTGCAGGAGGAGCACCAAATCAAAAAAGCAGTAGCAGCACAAATGTGTTGTACCATTGCCACACTTTTTAGTGCTTCTTCTGCCCTAAACTTTTGTACTCCTGAAGAACGATGAAATAGATTAAATGCGGAACAATTTTAGTGCAACATTTGCTCTAAAATGGGAGAGTAAAGGACTTAATGTTTAGTTACGAAACAATTCTTGCATTTGGTACTGATACTCTACGCTAACGCGTTTCTTCTCCACCAAACTTTTTTCAGTGATTCTGAAATGTTTCAAAGTGTGGATATAACCACAGTTTTTCTGTTACTGTTCCGAATTAGAACCGATTGATAGCATGAATTGAAGAAGTATAACTGCGAAAGAATCGGTTTATTAAAATTAGAACTCACCATGACCTTGAAAAATGATCCAAGGTCAAGTCTAGTTATGATCTTAATCAAGTTTTCTACTAGTTTCGTGGAATACTAGTCCGAAAATCCAGAAAATAACTTTTGACCTTCAAAATGACCTTGAAATATAATTTTAACCGCTCGCTTTGAACGGTAGTAGTAAGAAAATATGTCGCGAACTTCATATTAGTGGCAAGAAATAACAATTTTCGTATCAGATTCGCTATTAGAGTGAAGAAAAACTTGTTTCTTCATCAGTCCGAGACTTTCAGCCGCCATATTGGATCCGCCATTTTGAATTTTCGGAATCGCCAGACGGCGTTCGAAAGTAGAAGTCAAGAGCTTTCATTTGAGCCCAGGTAGACCCCATTTGGATCAAAATTGTTCTGGGCAGAGGGGGTGTCGCGTTGACAGAGAATGCCCCATATATATATATATATATATAAGTTTACAAGTTTTAAGTTTAACGCAAGCAAAAATACAGAGTACATGGAGCAAAAATTTTACAATATATAAATAAGTCTTACGCAAGGCAAAATGTAGTTTTAAAGGAGCTAAGTATAAAGTTAAAGAAGCATAAACAGTGTGAGAGAAGCTAAATACAGTTAATTGCTCAGACAGAAAATAATTGTATTATATGGATTCAAGGAGATGATGATGAAGTCGTGATTTGAAGTGAGGGATGGAGGTGATATCGCGAAGGTGAGATGGTAAGGAGTTCCACAGATACGCCGAGCTGATGTGAAATGACCTTTTCAGTGTCTCTGTTTGACAGCTTGAGATGTCTAAGGCTGCCGCATTACCCCTAACTGGACGAATAGTGAAACGGAAGTTGAAAAATGCTAACAGATATGATGGAGTAGCAGTGTTGAATAGCATGCGCAGTAGGTTTGCTGCAAAATATTTTCTACGTCCAAATGTGATTAGCCAGCCCAGTTCGCGTCTGTAGAGTGTGATGTGCTCACTTCTTCGCACACCATAGATGTATCTAATACCATTGTTGACAAGCTTTTGGAGTTTATCATCTAGATCCAATGTCAGGTCACAGTAAGCAAGACAACAGTAGTCTATGATTGGAAAGAGGAGCATTAATATTAAGTGCTTACGTAGCCTGAGATTTGTGCTTTTTCTAAAGAAATATAGCCTGTACATGAGGGAACGCACACGTTGGCTCGTCTGTGCGATATGGTCTTTCCAAGAGAGCTTGGAATCCAATATCACTCACAGGATCCGTAGCGATGATTCGAAGACGATACGGTCACCACCTATATCTAGGTAGTTTCTGGCCACTGCCGATAGTCTGTTTATATAGTATGGCGAGCCAATAACCATTGCTTTTGTTTTTCCAACGTTTAGTCTAAGGTGGTTTTGAGTGGCCCAGCACATGATTCGGATGGCGTTTGCACTCATTATAGCGGAAACGCGATCAAGCTCGCCTAGAGGGCAGCGAATATAAACTTGGAGATCGTCCGCGTACATGAGATGAGAGACATCATGATCCAGGCACAGAGATATATCGTTGACTTAGATTGAGAAAAGTAAGGGACCTAGCACAGAGCCATGCGGGACTCCTGTATTGAGTTTTAGGTAGGTGGAACAGTTTCCAATGCCATCAATAACCGCCTGCTCTCGACCTGTTAAGTAGGACGCTATCCAACGGATGGCAAGTCTGGAGAGACCGTAGTCAAGCAATTTTTTAAGGAGTCTTACATGACAGACTGAATCGAAAGCCTTACTAAAATCTAAAAGAAGTAGTAGAGTTGTTTTTCGATTCCAAGTCTGATGTCATCAGTCAGCTTAAGCAGGCATGACTGTGTGCTATGTCCCGAGCGAAAGCCAGTCTGGAGCGGATCTAGGTATAATAGTGTTTCTAGGTAAGCAGATAATTGCCGTTGTACTAGCCATTCGAGGGCTTTAGACAAAAAGCATAAGAGTGATATAGGGCGAAAATCACTTAGGCACGAAGGAGAGCTTACCTTACTCAAAGCAATCACGATAGATTTCTTCCAATCACATGAAAAGAGTGCTTCTCGCAGAGATCGATTGAAAATCCTGCAGATGATAGGTGCTAAGAAAGGAAGAGCAAGTTTTATTACATGTTGTGGAATACCATCTGGCCCTCTGGCCTGGGTTTTAAAATGTGCTACTGCGGCTACAACATCAGAAACTTGAATCTCATCAAATGAAAATTTCTCATTATGAGTAGAGGTGGACAAAGAGTCCAAGAAGTCTGCGACAGGTGGAGTGTCTTGATCGAATGAGGCACCCCTAAAATGAGCATTGAGCTCAGTGATAGTGAAAGGCTGGGCGAACGACTTCTTTTTGGAGCTAGAGATGCCAAGATGTTCGAGCTCACGCCATATATCCTTGGGGTCTGTAAGCGAGGAGAGCCGAGCGTGATGGTAGTTTAGTCTCGCCTCTTCAATGGTACGATGAGCTACATCGCGTGCTTGTCTGTAAGCTAAGAGGTCCAGTGGTAGTCTAGTCCTACGAAAACGTTTGTAAAGGCGATCGCGCTCTTGAATCATAGAGTGATGTTCGGTGTTAAACCATGGATGGCGTTTTTTACCTGGTGAGATGGCTTTTATAGGAGCTAGACTCTCGATTGCCCCTTTGATGTGCGTTTGCAGGACAGAGACACACTCTTCAAGTGGGGCTGACTCGACCGCAGTCCAGTCCAAGCCTTTAAGATATTCTGTAAGTATAGTTGCACAGATGGCCTTGTAATCACGATAAGAGAACGAGGGTTGAGGAGGATTGGGCATGTGCAGACCTAGAGCGAGGAGAGGAGCACGCGCGCTACCGACGAGAGCTGCCTGTACACGAGTAACGGGAGGTGCACGCGGTGAGAAGCCTATGCGTGAGCGAGCGAAGTAGTAAGGGGACTGGTATAGCGAGACGGTCCCCCGCTGTGCGATGTGTAGGGGCCATGTGGCACCCTGCTGTGCGGTGTGTATGGGTCCCCAAGTGTGACAAGGTCATTAACTCAAGTGTTTACAGTAGCAAGTGTGACCACAAGCTAATTAGTGTAAACAATGGGGGGTGATTTATTATCCCATAAATAATGGCCCACTTATTGTGCCCGCCATGACGCCATGCCGCTATACATGCCCCACGTGTGTTGCTGTATATGCCTTGACTCGAGGTGGTGGGGGGCGAGCGCTTTGGCTGTACGCGATACACCATAAAGACCCATAGGGTGCGAGGTCTCTAGCTGTATAGACCGTGTGCGGTGTGTATGGGTCCCAAGTGTGAACACAAGTTAATTAGGATAAACAATGGAGTGAATTATTACCCTATAAATAATGACCCACTTATCGCTCGCGCCATGACGCTATGCCGGTATATCTGCCCCGTCGCGTGCCGTCGTATATGCCCCGACTCGTGGTGGTGGTGGGGGAGAGACCTTTGGCTATACACGCTACGCCATAAAGACCTCTCGCTGTATAGACCGTGTGCTGTGTGTATGTGTTTCAAGTGTGCCAAAGTCATTAATCCAAGTGTTTACAGTAGCGTGTGTGTGTGTGTGTGTGTGTGTGTGTGTGAACACAAGCTAATTAGGGTAAACAATGACACACTTATCGCTCCCTCCATGACGCCATGCCGCTATATCTGCTTCGCGCATGCCCCCGTATATGCCCTGACTCGTGGTGGTGGGGGGGCCGAGACCTTTGGCTATACGCGCTACGCTATAAAGACCCATGGGGTGCTGGAGCGAGGCCTCTCGCTATATAGACCGTGTGTGTGCGTGTATGTGTGTGTGCGTGTGTGTGTGTGTTCGCAATGAGAAGTTGTGGGGCGGGAATAGGGAGTTGGTGTAAAGGATGGGATCTAAAAATAAAAAAAGCATGTTGAGGAAAAATAAATTTTTATTTATTTAAACGGGGTGAAACCCCCTACTGTTATGAACAGTTTTTTCTCATTAACATAAATGTTGTCCTTAAAGGGACCGTTTGTTATTTGTTATATTTTGAATAACCATCGTTTTTTGGGAAGGAGAAGGAATTGGTGGAAAAGGAATGGTGTGGTGGAGAATATTTTTTGTTTGTCCAAGAGTCTTTCTTGTCTGCCTTGTTGATGAGAGGTTTTTTGTCGTCTGGTTTGGCCTGGTGCTTGCTGAACGGGGGTCCCATGATGTTGCCTTGTCGGTGGTCTTTCGACGAATGACTTATGTATAATGTTGCATATATAAATATATACGTGCTAGCGCAATGAATAGGAGTAGGTATAAAGAAGGGGTCCTTAAATAAAAAAGTGTGATAAGGTAAAATACATTTTATTATATAAAATAAAAAAATTATTTTTGTACATTTTTAAACTTTTAACGCACTAACAACATTTTTTTCTAGAATTGTTAAATACTCGGCATATACTTCCAAAAACATTATTTCGAGAGAACTCTCGCTAAAATTTGCAAACATTAATTGATTTAGCGCGAGTTCTTTCATTTTGTCTTCTAGTTCATGAAATACAACGCCGATGAATGCATGGTCTAGTAAATGCACGTCGTTTTTGCTAATTGCTTCCATTTTAATAACATCGATCATTATACCGAAAACCTTGTTCACAAAACCCGACATTTCTTCTAACTTTTTTAATTTATTGTCTATACACTGTTGGAACTGTTTCAATCCGCTGAAAGTTGTATACTGCATCATAATCTTCGGTGGTTTTTCAGATTTCTTCTTTTCTGTAGCAGGTTCGTCACTGGTAGTGGAGGCGGCTGCCTCCTGATTGGCGTTATCGTCTTCAAAGTCGAACTGTTGAGCCTCGTGTTCATACTGCAGGGTGAACGGTGGCGGTGTTACTTGGAGCTTATCGGTGATTGATACGGTTCTATGACCGTAGGCAGTGGTCAATTCGACGTCGTGGTGCGGTAAATATATTTTTGCATATTTGCCTTGCTTAACAAAATCGCCTGATGCCCATAGATACTCTCCGAAAGTCTTGAAATGGTTTAATTGTTCCCAACTGTCGATATCCAGAGTTATATATTTATGCGGTGATGTATGTCCACCGAACCTGATGACGGGTCGGAAATACCCAACTGCATAATCCAAGTCGACGTAAACGAATTTGGAGTACGAATTGTTGAGAGCGTAAGTCGAATTGTACAGTAAATTCGGCACTAGCTTTGTTTGAGACATTTTTAAAAAATACTGACTTAACGTTGGTAAAAATGTCACGACTTCGTCGAGGTAGAGCGACTGACTGAGGGTGGCGCGGCTAGGCCCGTACTTATTCTCTCTCCAGCGCGAATCCCCTCCTTTCTACCACGAGCTACGATTGGCTGCTCGATTGTTACGTAAAATTCGAGCGCCCAATCATGAACGTTTACGCGTATGTATCGGAGAGTGGGGAGAAGTGCTGGGAAACTCGCGGAGCCCTTGAGAAACAGAACCATAAATTTTCCCCGTTAAGGGTTTTGAGCCTCAAAGAAGAAAGCGCCTCCTGTGTTTTTCACCACTTGAGAAAAGGAAACAGCTAAGGTGTTTTTCACCACTTGAAAAAACCGTTACGCATATGCTTTTCGGTGACTCGAGCTGATTATGTTTCAAAGCCTCAAAGAAGAAAGTGCCTCCTGTGTTTTTCACTACTTGAAAAAACCGTTACGCATATGCTTTTCGGTTTCTTCATGGAATAGTACATATTCGTTTCAAGACAAAAAAGGTAAGGAATTAAATTTAGCGGACAAGGCCGTTAAATGAATAAGATGTTTGTTTAACTTTTTTTTATTGTTCGATCAAATTAAAAAAAATACATTTTAAACTTACAAATATATGAATAATATAAAATTACAAGCTAAAAAAGGCCAAGACAAACGTAGTATACAAAACCTTATAAACTAAGAAAGACGGATACACGCACACATCAGCTTTTACAATTCTAAAACTTACAATGTACATAAAGTCTAAATATAAACTAAAAATTGAATGTGTTTCTGGATAAAAAAGAAATATTACAAACTAAAAAATTGAATGTGACGCAAGATTAAATAGAAATATTATAATAAAAATTAAATAACGCACACACACATTTTATATAAATGCTTTACATGTTTGAACGAACGAGCCAGCGCCCTTGGAAATAACGCTGGGGAAATTGTTCGCACGTCGGAGTCTTTTTCGGTGATTTTTTCTTTTTACATTTTCATAAAATTTTGCGACCAGTGCGTCGTTTACATGTGAATCACGTGAAAAGACGTTACAAAACGCGCGTAAAGTGCGACCGCTACACATATAGAAAAGAAATATAATACAATATTCGCCGCAAACTTTAGAATTAATACTCTGCAGTTTCTTCTCGTTCCACTTGAAGCTTGCGCAATTTCTTCGAAGTCGATCGATATGATGTCGTGACACAGGGGCGACTCCATAGCTATCGAAATATGTTCCTTTTGCATTTTTGTCTATGTAGAATGCCACCCAGGGGATCCAGGCTTATCTGAGGTATCGACATTGGTTACAACAGCGGCTGAAAGACTCAAGCTTCTGGGGATGTGATCGGCTGCGTATACACCTATCGAATTTGCTTTGAGGCCACTAATGGTCCTAGTGATTTGTTTCGTATTCATTTTGCGTTTTCGCTAAATGTGAAATATGTGCTGCTGTCGCTGTCACTTGCTATTTCTGTGGCCACATTCGTCTCGTCGCGGCCGTCCTCGTGCTGCTCCTCCTCCTCCTCAGTGGACTGCTCGGTGCCCGGGTGAAAACGGAGTAATTTTTTGCGCTGCTTCTGCTGATACTGATGAAGTGCAGTGTAGAACATTTGACTTTGTACTTGGTCTTTGTTGATCATCTTCCACTCTTCGGGTAGTATAGAGCGCATCCACTTTTTTATTTGGTGCGCCTTGTAGAGCGCGCAAAAATCTTGTTTATTTTTAAACCTCTGAGTCGCGTGCGTAGAACATACCAGCACGTCAGAAAACATGTTGTTCAGTTTTCCGAACGTCGGCGAGTCATATTTTTCTAAATTACATATGTTTCGGCCGAGTAAAGATTCCAAGTACCATGCCTTCTCCTCGCCGCGAACGTAAATCCGTCTTGCTGCTCTTGCGATATTGAGAGATAACGATATAGCTGTCTGAGTGATACTTCGCCCTCGAACCAGTTAATTCCGTGAATATCCACAGCGCAGTAGGAATTTGTATTTTTTACGTCTTCGGGCAGCTCGATGAAATTGCACAGTGCTTGTACAATCCAGTGGTCGACAATGGGTTTCTGTAGGCAAATGATCGCCACCTCCTTTGGTAAAAACTTCCTTTCAGTGTCTCGAAACCCTTATATATCTACGACGTAATCCATTATACGTGTGTGCGTAGCGAGCGCCGAGAGAAAAGTGAGGCTTGAGGGCGCCGCCCGCTTCCTCTCGAGTCCTCGTCCCCCCACCTTTTTAACGACTAGGTGCTAAAATCGGATAATATTTGGCGGGTGGAGTCTATTTCGAGAACGTTATCGTACTCGGCATAAACAACGCAATTTATTGTGCTCATTGGAGCTGTCTCAAATCCCACCTCTATGCGTAAGCTACCCGAGCGAACGAGATTCCAATGCGAGGCGCAATGAGCCGATAAATCGGGTGTGAGATCGAAAGCCCTGAGAAAGTAGCCCAGTGAATAGTTGAAACGGTTTATGCCAAGGCCCCCGTTGAGAAAATGTATACCTGTGCCCGAGTAGAGGGTTTGAAATGCATTTATAAACATACTATCGTTAACAGCAAAGCGCGGCTGTAATGGTTTGCTCGGAATTTGAGACCCATCGACGTAGAGGGAGAGGTGATTTATTGAAAAGTGTTGAAAATTAAACGGGTTAAATGTTCGATTGCCATTGAATGCCTTATTATCGACAAATCCTATTATTATTCTTTTAGGCAGTTGCCCAAGAATGGCATTATCAATGGTATCGCCATGTATACCTGCGTGAAGCGTAAAAGTTTTGACTTCTACTCTCGTGACGGGATACTTGGCCGTTGTTTTAGCGAGAGCACTGGCGTGCGCAATTAAAATTCCCGGATTTATCTTCACGCGTCGGACGATGAGCGTGGCTTCCTTTATTTTCAGGCTGAATTTACCATCTTCGGAGGCGTCCATTAGGCAAAAGGTATCTTTGCTTCATACTAGTCGTACTCTCATTTCTACACCATTGATGAGCCTTCTGTCTTGATTAAAGACGTCGCAGTGCAGATGGCCAATCATGTCGAAGTCCATTGAGTGTGAAATGCTGACGATGGAGAGCACCCTTGTTAGATATTTCACCTTGAATGTGCGGCAGGGCTTCGAATAAACCGGGCGTATCATCGTACCACAATCCGGCCGTTAAGTGTGATTCTTTTGCGATTGGCAAGTAGTTGAGCAGTGACTCTATGTATGCTCTGTAAGGATATGCATTATTGGGTGGAGAAACGAGTTTTTGATTTAGAAAAATGTCGATTTGATTAAACATTGAATGCAGTAAATTATTTACTGGGGCAACTTTTAAGTTTTCAGCAGGGGTTTCAGCATTCGGCTGTATTCTAGCTTTGACATAGAGCATGGTGTGCGCGAGATCTACATAATGCTCGCTTGCGCTCGGGATGACGAACTCTATGGGTGCGTCTCCTTCGTCGTTGAGCGAGGACACAGATTTATAGTGTAAAAAACTACTACTCTCAATCGACGTTTGAGTCGCCGGAAGAGTGAAAATGTCGAGCTCGCTCGACATGCACTCATTGGAGTGCGAGTGCAAGAAGGCCATTTTTTACTTTGGACCAAAAATATCGTTTATGTTGCGAAGGGCTTTCCTCTTCTTCTTCTTCTTCTTCTTGCTCGTTCTCACAGCGGGCTTTCTTTTGCCGGGTTTTTTCTTACCGCCTGCCGTGCGCGTCCGAGTGTGTTTCTTTCTCGACTGGCGCCGCCGCTTGCCATTCACGCCTGTTTTATATCCCGAGCCTTTCATTATTTCCGATATTTTGTCAGCAGCTTTTCTTTTGAGGTTGCGTCCACATTCTTTGGCCCGTGATTTTACAGCCTCCTTGAAATTGACACCGCTGTTGGCAACGTCGTCAACAAGCTTTATACCTGCGCGTAGTGTATCTTTACCTACAGCCTTGGCCCCGCTCGTGATGTATGGCAGGATGCGACGAAAAAGGCCTCCTAACCAGGCTGCTACCCCACGACCTCTCTGAAAAGTCGAACCCGCAAAAACATTTCTCACCCCACCCCCACCTAGCTGATCGTCGTAGTAGCGCGCGTAATGACTCATCTTAACGTTTGAGCTTAAAGTGTAGCGTAACCGTCAACGTGCCGTACTCGAATGGTATACGTCGCCCATGTTGATCTCTTATATCGATAACGATGCTACGAATATTGTGATAGAGAAGAGGTATATAGTGAACGGGTACAAAACGCTGTACAGTACTGCATCCGTACTTAAAGCTGGAGTTGTCTATAGAAACTATGCGCAGTAGGGCAGCTGGTACGCAGCGTTTGCTTATGTTTACGCAATCGGCCCTTTTCGGAATCGCTTAGTTTTACGACGCCCTGTAAAACATTCAACACACACTCGCATATGCATCTGACGAGAGGTTTATCAGCTGTGCACGCTATAGCAACGCGGTGTCTTTTGTCCCCATGACAAAGAGCATTCAAAAGAGCAAGGTTTCTTTTCGAGAAATGTTTACCGCAGGCTACCGCTGTACGACCTATCGGTGCCATAGTTTTTTCCCGACTGATTAACGCACGCCTCATTCACCGCGATTTAAAGTACTTGGGCACGTAGACAACGTGCGCCCCGGCATTGGGAAATATGTTTGCTCGAAGTCTAAACTCGTCTAAGCAGGCTTGAGAGAGATCGATAAAAAGATAGGAGTAAGGTTCACGCGTGACGTCTAGATAGGCCTCACGCAAAAAAGCCGAATCTTCTGGAAAAATTTGTCTCGCGAGGTGCTGTATTTGTGCTCTGTCGCGAGGATTTTTGAACAATACCAGATACTTGGTATTCAAACTAATGTCGCGCTGTGCCTTACCTTTGTGAAATACGTTTTGCGTAACGAATATTACGCTAATATTTTTGTGATGACTACCCTTTGTAAATAAATCTAAAATAACATCACTCGACGATTCACGCATGAGGTCGTCGAGAATGAGTAACTTTTTTTTCTCATTGTCACTCGAGTAATCTGCCATCTGTGGAAGGGCCTCTCGAAACTCGATGAGTGACCCGTTGGGTTTAAAATCTCGTCTGTAGGCGTCTTGCCATTGGGCGTAATAAAATAGGACGCGGTCGAAACGTGTGTCGCAGACCTCTGGAAGGTAGGCGAGAAAGCTTTTAACGAATAAATTTTACCGCAGCCTGTGGGGCCGCACACGCAGCAAGTAAAAGGATGCTTCCATCGCGTGTCCATGTTTACGACTCGAATAAAGAAAATTACACGCGTGCAGCCTTTTTTAAACCCTTAACTCGCTCACGCGCTCAGCTGACGATGAAGTACGTGGAAAACATCACCGCATATAGCAATGCTACGATATTTACGATCGCCGCGGCGGCAGGCGGCGGGGCGGCGCACAGTGGGACAAAACAGCCGAAAAGTCTATTAAATTCGGCTTCACGCGAATTTTGCATAAAAAATGTTCTGGTAAAGAGGATTCTCTTCGTTTTGAAATTGTCTAGGAATCACCGTTTCCCTTGGAATCGCATTATCATTTTTTAACATGATTGTGAGTGGGTTTTTCTGATCTGTCGGGAAAATAAATATAATTAAATAATGTAAAGTGCGATCGCGTTAGGAAAATAGCAAAAACATTGTATATGTATATAAAATTGCATTTATATATTATTTTTTACAATTTCTCTGATAGCTATATGCATTTCATGCATTTACAAGCATATATACTGCAATATATAAGATTATATACATAATATTTATTTCTTTAACATTTTATGATTAATTATGAGTACATAGAACCTATGTGACACACACATACACCCACACAGCCCCACACGCACACACACACACGCGCACACACACACACACACACACACACACACCTCTTCGTTAGTTTTTTATCATGTTGTATGTTAAATATATATAAAAATATGCTAATATGCTAATATGTGTGTGTGTATGTGTGTGTGTGTATGTGAGTGTTTGTGTGTGTCATACAGGTTCTATATACGCATAATTAATCATAAAATGTTGAAGAAATACATTCTATAGATATTATCTATATATCTATAGATATTTGTATATAATCTTATATATTGCAGTATATATGCTTGTAAATGCATGAAATGCATATAGCTATCAGAGAAATTGTAAAAAATAATATATAAATCCAATTGTATATACATGTACAATTTTTTTTGCTATTTTCCCGACAGATCAGAAAAACCCTCTCACAATCAGGTTAAAAAATGATAATGCGATTTCGAGGGAAGCGGTGATTCCTAGACAATTTCAAAACGAAGAGAATCCTCTTTACCAGAACATTTTTTATGCAAAATTCGCGTGAAGCCGAATTTAATAGGCTTTTCGGCTGTTTTGTCCCACTATGCGGAGGGCGCGCGGAGATCACCATATCACCGCTGTGGTTATTTCCGCGGTGGTGACTTCCGCGGTGATGACTTCCGCAGTCATTAGCATACTCCGGCCCGCGCACGCGCGCGCGCGGTTAAGTATATTTACTGCGTTGATCAGGTGACTTTCGCGGATATAAGCAACCATCGCTGCGTGTTTAACGCATTGTTCCGTTGATCTCCGCGACGCACGCGCGGGTTAGCTGATCACCACTATGAATAGGTATATGGGATGAGGGGATATGGGTGGAAAATAATTAACACGTAAAAAAAGTTTACCTATCTACAATACATTTTTTATTATTATGAAAAATATACAAAAGTTACAACATTCATCGCATTAAAATATATATTTTTTTCGCTACGCGTAACGACCTCGTGCGTGCGAGTGCATCTGATCGCATTGTATTTCAAAACGATAGGCGAGCTCTCGTCGTCGTTATCGAAATACTCTGCGATCAAGCGCTCGATACTAGCGAAATTGATCTTGCTCGTATTGGCGCTATTAAGAGAAATTCCCTTTACTTTACAGCACTCGTGAGTGATGCCGGTCCATGGGACGAGCGCACGAAAGGCATAAAATTTCGGATCCCCGGAGAGAAAGTTGGTAATATAAGCTCCCTCTCCGTAGCCCTTGAGCTCGTCCGTCATGCTGCCGAGAAGAGTGCCTAAAGGAGGTCTATACTCGAAAGGATCTTTTTCGCTGCACTTGAATATACACGAATCGGTATCCAGGTAGAGAACGTGGTTGGCCGAAAGCTTTTCTATATACGAGTAAATCTCGAGACGCGCCTGCTCGGTGGTGTAGGCTGCTAGTACCACATTTGTGTTCGGCGACGACTCTACAGCGTCCTCTTTATAGCGCCAATTTGCGTACAAAAGATCCTCGCTAACCGGGAGCACGTCGAAAACTTCCGTTTCAGGCGTCGTGAGCAGTTTCAGCAGCCCCTCGCGCGTTTTGACCACTTCCATTTGTTTTAAATTAGACCGTTGCCCAAACTTTCCCCAAAATGAATTTAAGCAGAGTTTTGCGACCGAACGTAAACCCGAATTTTTTTCAATCTTTTCCCGGTCTAACCTTATTCCTTCTTCGCGCTCGTACTCGTCAATATAACGCTCCTTGGTAGTATCGTCCGTACACCAAGACGGCCACCCGCTCGCTTGTTGTTACAACCGAAGGAAGGTATTTACGTACGCGGCAAACAACCTATCCTCACCGCTGCACTGGTCATACTGCGTGCTCTTATATGCTGTTATATGATCTTATATGATCACCACAGCATATTGCCATATGACAAATACCTCAATCACGCTGTAGCCCAATTCGATTGCTTTCTGTAATTCGTGCACTATCCATGTCCCGCTAAACTCACGCTCGGCGAATTGTTCGTGGTTGCACCGTCCTGACGTATTTCCTCACAGCAGGAACGACAGAGACCAAAAATAAGGCGCCCGTGCATTTTTACCGGTAATACTGGCAATAATAAATTTCGCGGTGGCAAAATTTTGCATTTGACGAGCCCTTCGACGCGCGCGAGATTGTTATTCCGGCCATTCGTTAACACGGCGCATTCCGAGCCTATGTAAATGTGTGGGTGACCGATAGGAAAACGGCCTCGCTTACATATATACGGGTAAAGAGAGCAAATATCAGTATATTTGATCTCTTCACCCGGCTCTACAGTGCATGAGGTGACTATATTTTCAGTTCTCCCACCGACAAACGCATCCCGCGGATTGAGCGTTATTCTACTCATTATCGGGTGAGTATCCAGATAGCGTACGAACTCGAGCTGTTGCCTTTTTATCCCATCGAATTCACACTCCCACATCTCGCGCACTTCGTAGCCGAGACTCCTCATTCGTCCGACTTTTACCTGTACACTTTCGTACGCCTGTGCATACGTTTGATTAAACTTATTTTTTACCGATTCTCGGTTGTTCGTAAAACATCGCGAGCAACCGTGCACGTAACAACCTTGAAATTCAAAAACGATTCCCTTAGCTGCTTCCCCCTCTCCGGGGGAGAAAGCAGGTAGGTAACCGTCCACTAAAAATCCCTCGGGCAAGCGAAACTCACGCGTCCTCCCTGCATGTACGATCTACCGACCGATCTCGCGCTCGCAATACAGCAACCACTCTATTGATTTTTGCGAGTGTTTGTCAGCACGCCTATAACCGTTCGGTGGAATCATTCCTATAGTATTCGGAACTAAAAAATTTTTACGAAAAACGTACGAACACGCCGACGCGATTGTACACGCTGATACAAATGGGTCCGTTTCGCCTACCTCGAGAAAAATTTTTCGAAATTGTATACACGCGTGCCTCAGTATTTCCACGTCCATCTGGCAATATTCGACTATCTCTTTTTGAAAGTCGAATATATAGCCAGGGCTTGTATTTTCATGCCAGTCGAGAAAAACGCCACGCTCAGCTGGCGACATATTGTCAGGGCAATAAAACTCTAGTGCTGGTAGAGGCCCAACGTATCGCTGGTTCTCGAGGGTGTTAAACAGATGTGGAAAATAGCCCTTCTTACTACTTTCGGGTAAACCGAAGGTAGCAGGTAGAGCACTCAATTTCATTTGAAAATAGTTGATGCTATCGATAAACTTGGTTCGTCCGTACTTCAACATTGTAATATTTTGTCCGTTCAAAATGACGCTGGGGGCTGCGCACTCAGAGTTTTCGGCCAATTCTTTTAAAATGAATTGAGCATCAAAAGCCTTGGCATTGTGCGCGATGCATACAATTTTGGAAAATTCAGTGCTTTCCCGAATGCACAAGCTAAAGAGCTGTTTTACCAGATCGCCTGTGAAAATGAACTCGCGCACGCCACATTTGCTACAAATGTTTTTAAGGTCGTCCACGTCTATGCAATCCGTGCAAACCTGATGCGCGATACAGAGATTCGGCACGTGAATTCGGGCGTTTTCTCCATACGGCGTATCCTGACGGGTCTCAAAATCGTAAAATTTTTTTTCCGCTTTCAAGTTCCCACCACCACCAATTGGTTGCATGAAACATGCATGATTGAACGGCTGCCGTTTCGAACATTGTTTACAATAACTAATACCACACTCGTGTTGACTGTGCTGCGTATTTACTATTTTTAAACAATTTTCGCATAGCCGCACGACGTCGCACACTTTGCGATTATTCTTTTGTACGAACCCCCGCGCTTGTGATTAACGAAACAACCATGCCCGAAAAATTTACGTCCACACTCTGCGCACTCTATCATTTCTACACCGTCACTCCTATATGGAGATGTAACAAAGCAAGATTCACAAGTTCGTTTACACTTGTGTTGCCCAATACGGCGAAAACCCTTGTTACAATAAGAGCAATAAAATGTTGACCCGGCCGCAGCAAATAAATTAGTGATCACGTTAAAGTGTCTAGACTGCTCCTTAAAGATTAAATAAATAACACCGTGAAGCGGTGCATTTAAATCTTGAATCTTGTTTCGACCGTCAAATGACGGAGATTCGCCGCTACCCAAGTTACACTTTTCAAATATAACCATAGCAACACCCTCTGCAGCAAAAAAATCTTGAAACGCCGTCAGCTCGCGGAATCCACACCCTTCTAGCGGTAAAATTACTCCTGCATCGTGCACGAGTTTCTCTGCGCGCTCTTTCTGTAATTTTCGCCGACCGTCGCGGAATACGCGCAACTCGTCGCGCGTCGCAGCGCATTCGGATATTTTAAAAGCTAAGTGTGTTCTCCCTACTACGAGCGCGCGCGGCAAACATAAATTGTCCTCGTTTTTTATTGTTACGATCGAGCGTTTACGAAGACTACCTATGCTTAGCGCTTGTTTTGGTCATGCTCCCCCGGCGCCAACAGGCATTTCAACGTAAAATATTTGTAAGGCTAGTATGTCATCGATACCCAAAACTGCGTTACTTTGACTTATAGAATTTATCAAATTCCATAAATCTAAGTAACTGAAATTTTCAATAGGCCTGAACGACAACCCTCCGGGCCCCCGCACAAACCGATCACTACGAATACTCACGCCGATTAATGTGCTAGGTGGAACGTTAGATGTAATGTATTCGTAAATGTCTCTAATGCTTTCCTCGAACCATAATACAGGGGTTTCCCCGGCAGTACGCATGTACTGTTCTCCCTCGGCAGCTATAATAAACCGCTCGGGCTCTGCGTCAGCCCCGTCGTCGCGCGTGATGCTGCTACTGCTGCTGTGTCTGCTGTTGCTTCTGCTACGACCTTCACCAACACCTACCTGAAGAGGGGATTGACGGGCCTCTAAATGAATAAAATGAATTGTCGTCAGCTTTTAATATTATTTAAACATTTCTCTTTTTTAGTCATTTTCTATTCTTCCGGTAGCCCGCGAAAACTCTCGCTTACACGAACTAATAGATCCGCGAGATCTATTTCCGTATACAACGGCGAAAATATATTTTCCGCCTGGTCATGGAACCAACGCAACATCTGTGCGCGTGCTGCATAAAGTATATTCAAAAACTGCTCGTAAACCCTAGGTATATCGGGAATGTTATAGGGATAGTGGTACAATATACTATCCCGATGTCTTATGACTAAAAAAGAAAAATATTTTTTTTCAACAACATGCTCTTTTTTTTACATTACAAAAAAGAAAAATTAATTTAACTTACGCTCATTTATACGCAGATGAACTTCGTCCCACGGGTTAAAGTTATTATCGTATGCTCCGGGATCTCCAAGGTAAAAATTGCTCAAGATATTGTAGCGATTTTCAGCGGTATTCGCGATGCCTACATCTGCTGACGCCTGAGGAGGATCGCTTAAAAACGCCCGGTGAATGGCTTCCCCCGGCTCCACGTATGGTGATAACGCCTCCAGTATATACTCGCGGTCATTTTCTGCCGCATCCATTTCTAGATTCGCCCTTTCATGGTCCTCCACATTAATAAGGTTCGGGCTTACGGGGAGCTCCTCGTCGCTGTCAGACACCGCTTCTGTAGGCGGATTATCGGTGGAAAGAGGTGCGTTGTGTACGTCGGCAACCCAGATTTGCTGCTGCTGCGGGCTACTGTCATCAGCCTCGTCGCTATCAGTGTCAAACGATAGCTTGCGAGCTACAGGATTTTGTCGTCCATCAGTGCGAGCCGAACCGCTTGCCACCCCAGACGGCCCTGGTTGAGACGGTGTATCATCTGCATTCCACTCAAAGTGAGTGGAGCCGCTGCTCTCCTTGTCATCAGCTTCGATATTTTCGCTATCAGAATCGCTGTCGCGCAGTAAATCTTCTAAGGCTGAAAAAAAATGTTTTTAGAGAACTAAATTTAAAAAAAATAAAGTTTAGGAAAAATATTAAAAAATTTTTTACTTACCCAATAGCTCCTCGTACTCGCTCATGAGCTTTCTAAAAACAGGCAATCTGTCCAAGTTGTACTCGACCACAAATTCCCCGATGGTACGCTGTACATCTCGCGAATACCTGAACGTATGGAATAATCTTACTATCGCCCGATAGCCAGTCAGCCGTAACAAGCGTCGTAACTGATTGACAAGTTTCGTGGAAGACAACGTCCTCAGCCGTGTACGCCACGCGTCGCCTCTACTATAGCGTGATTGCGCTGCGAGACGCAATACGGCTTCCCGTAAACTTTTACAAGCGACAAAATTCTCCATGGTGACGCTTCTCGTTTGAAAGAAAGACTGGTAGGACCATAGGTGGCCCTCACCTCTATTATAGCGCGACTTTTTGGCGGCGTCAACGGCCTCGAGTGTTTTGAATACAGTATACACGTGGTATCAGAAAATACCTTTCCCTCGGGGTTTTTGACCATCTGTTTACGTTATGTACTCGAGCCGTCTCTGAAAAATCTCACCAAAGCGCAAGAGGTAACTTTTTTCCGTTAAAAATGTAGCTGGGTGAAAAATAACTCCGAGTATTACTATGCGTGATCGCGCGACAGAAACCCCGGTGCGTAAGCTTTACACGCGAAACATCCTGTTGCGGGGCTGCTACCGTGATATATTGTTTCGAAAAAACAACGGGGTCTTACTTTCTTCGCAGCGGATGCAAGTTTCGAGGATAACCCCTTGGAATTATTGCATGGTCCTGTCACCTACCGATAGTTTAGCTCGAAAGGTTTTCGTCACGCGTGCCGACGGGTTTGAAGAAAAATTGAGAATCCCCGCGAAGCGGGGTACGAATACTATGGCGCTCGTTCAGCTTTTTCGATAAGAAAAGAAACTCTACAGATGTTAAAAAATGTCTTCCTGTAAAAAACCCGAAGTGTCCTTCCAAGGGCTGTTTTCTACGCCTACGCGTGTTTCTGTTTTTCTCACGTACAGGTACTTAACTACTCGAGCCACGCGCGCGCTCGTAGAGCCCGAAACTTCTGCGAGGCCGCTGTGCTTAAACCATGAAAGAGTAATAAAAAATTTTCATTCGGGAAAAATTTCGCCGAGGTTCTCCGCGGCAAAACATATGCGCTTTCATCAGAGCGTTTGAAAACCCCGTCATGTCGTAAATTTCATTTTCGAAAAGCGTCGAAATACAGTGTCGTGGCATCCCCGAAAGAAAGATGTACCGACGACACATTGCTTTTTTACGTTTTTACTCATCCCCACTCTAGCTGCCCTCACTAACAGCAGTTTAACCCCACCATCCCCGCACCAGCATCCCCGTGAACCTCCAACACTGTTAGCGAACATCGAGTCAGTCAGTTATGGCCAGTCTTCAGCAGCAACTAGCCAGATTCGAAGCGCGTCTCGCCAAGTGGCGAAGAAATTCACCCAGAAATCGGCAAGCATTGACGATTTCAACTTCGAAGGCGGCCGTATACACGGAACGGATAAGGCATGTGAAAGTGCTAAAACGCTTGCGCCAAAGACATCTCCGGCAGTGGCGGCGCAACCTGTTGGAACCCAGGCGAGAGCAGCAACACCAACACCACCACCACCACCACCACCGCCACCACCACAACCATCACAACCATCACAACCTACAGCACCAAGCATCCAGGAGTGGTGTTTTGACTGCGGGCTGTATCAACGTACAGCACTGAATTGGGCGCGCTGTTGGCGGTGCGATATTCTACGGTGGCCTCAGTGCAACAGCAGTGCGAGCTGTCCGTGCTTGAGCGACCTGGACAGCCCGCGCTCCCCATAAAGCGGCTCGGTGATTAGTGTGTGTAGTGTAGTATTCCAGCGCAATGATGGCGATCAGTGCGCGCCGACTCGCGTACTACGACAAGCTGTCGTACAAACACGCCAAAATACAACAATATATCAAAGTTAATTTTGGCGCGTTTAACGATGTGCAGCGGGATTCATCCTTTATGGCGGAATTTGTAGGCAAAATTAGTTGTCGGTTTGCCGCGGCAACATCGCCGCGTACCCGCGCGTACTACAGCGAGCTCCTGGAGGAGATGACGGATGTGCTGTGTAAGTTAAATACCGCGGCGAATATCGCCCTAGAAAAATTTGATAAGGCGCACAGCCATGCCATGGCGTATACCGTAAAGTTACCTTCAGGATGGCGATGGTGTCAACATACGCAAGAAGTACTCAAAAAACCGTTGCATCCGTGCTCTATTTGCGAGCTATGATACGCACCGTGCAGCACGTGTCGCCATCGACGGTGCGTTTGCATGCCTCGAAAGTGACAGGGAGCAACCAGTATCAATGCGGTGTGTGTGTGTGTGCTAAGTAGTGCTAAGTGTCAGCATCGTTATTATTAATACAAATTTTATATTTCGCGCTTAAAAACAATGATTAAAAAGTGAAACCGAAATAAAATGTTTGCGATTGACTGAATGCGTATGGTGTGCTTGTAAAATAGTAATTCGTATTATAAGTTAAAATAAAAATTGTGCGTTAGTGATGTCGATATTTATATTACCGTAAGACCAACTGTAAAATAGTAATTCGTGTATAAGTTAAAATAAAAATTGTGCGTTCGTGATGTCGGTAGTTATGTTAACGTAAGACTAACTTTCTTCTACGATTAAATAAATAAAAATTTTTTTTTTTCAACAGCTTTTTTATTTGCAGACCTCTCCTTTACACCAACTCCCTATTCCCACCCCCAACTTCTCATTGCGAACACACACACACACACACACACACCCACACACACACACACACACACACACACACATACACACACACACACACACACACACACACACACACACACACACACACACACACACACACACATACACACACACACACGCACATACCCACACACGGTCTATACAGCGAGAGGCCTTGCTCCAGCACTCTATGGGACTTTATGGCGTAGAGCCTATAGCCAAAGGTCTCTCCCACCACCACCACCACCACCACCACGACGAGTTGGGGTATATACGGCGGCACGCGCCGGGTAGGTATAGCGGCATGGCGTCATGGCGGGCGCGGTAAGTAGGCCATTATTTATGGGTAATAATCCGACACATTGTTTATCCTTATTAGCTTGTGTTCACACCTGCTAATGACCTTGTCATACTTGGGACCCATACACACAGCACGCTATCTAAACAGTGAGAGGTCTTTATGGCGTAGCGCGAATAGCCAAAGGTCTCTCCCCCTACCACCCCGAGTTGAAGCATATACGAGGGTCATTTGATAAGTACCTAGCCTACAAATGAAAACACCAAAATTTTACAAAAAATAAAATTTATTTTTCAATGTAGTCTCCTTTTAGTTGCATACACTTGGTCCAGCGGTATTCCAATTTTTTTAACCCCGTTGAAAAAAATGTTTTTCTTGGTTTACAAAATAGGCCTCCGTGCTGGCGATTATTTCGTTATTGGAGTGGAATCTCTTCCCGGCGAGCGAATTTTTTAGGTTCGGAAACAGAAAAAAGTCGCACGGAGCCAAATCTGGAGAATACGGTGGATGGGGCAGCAGTTCGTAGCGTAATTCGACCAATTTAGCCGTGGCGAGTGCAGAAGTGTGAGCCGGTGCATTATCGTGGTGGAAAAGCACTTTCTTTTTAGACAAATGGGGCCGTTTTTCTTCTAACACGGCGTCAAATCGGCTCAATAGTTCGGCGTAGTACTGTCCTGTGACCGTTTTGCCCTTCTCCAGATAGTCAATAAAAATCACACCTTGAGAATCCCAGAAAACAGTGGCCATCACCTTTCCGGCCGACGGGACCGTCTTTGCCTTCTTCGGAGCAGGTTCACCGGGTAAGGTCCACTGTTTTGACTGCTCCTTGGTCTCTGGAGTGTAGTAGTGAATCCATGTTTCGTCGACGGTCACGTAACGACGCAAAAACTCTTTTGGATTGCGATTAAACAGCTCCAAACACTGCTCTGAACTGGTCACACGGATGCGCTTGTTGTCTGCAGTCAGCAAACGCGGCACCCACCTTGCTGACAGCTTCCTCATGCCTAAAATCTCATGTAGGATATATGCCACACGCGTTCTTCTGAGATGCCTACTATCGCAGCTATCTCGTGCACCTTTAATCGGCGGTCTGACAAAACGATATCGTGTATTTTTGTCACGTTCTCCTCCGTAGTGGCTGTTTTCGGAGCACCTGGTCGTGGATCATCAAAAACCGACGTACGACCACGTTGAAACTCGTTATACCAAAATTTAACGGTCGCCATCGAAGGAGAAGCATCCCCATACACTGCATCCAAGCGTTCTTTAATTTCACTGCGCGATTTCCCTTCCAAAAACAAGAATCGAATCACCGACCGATATTGTTCTTTCTCCATTTTTTCAAAAATCAACGGACACATTTGCTTTCACACGCTCTCAAAAATAAACTACAACTCCGATCCGGCTGAAATTTCGTCTGTAACCGTTTACAGGAAGATACTGCACTGTAGTGTATTTCTGGTGCGATAGTGGCACCATCTGACGGTGAGGCTAGGTACTTGTCAAATGACCCTCGTACGCCGACACGCGCCGGGCTGGTATAGCGGCATAGCGTCATGGCGGGGGGCGATAAGCGGGCCATTATTTATGGGGTAATAATTGTGTTCACACTTGGGATCCATACACCCAGCAAACGGTCTATACGGCGAGAGGCCTCGCACCCTACGGGTCTTTATGGTGTAGCGCGAACAGCCAAAGCGCTCGCCCCCCACCACCTCGAGTCAAGGCATATACAGCAACACACGTGGGGCATGTATAGCGGCATGGCGTCATGGCGGGCACAATAAGTGGGCCATTATTTATGGGATAATAAATTACCCCCCATTGTTTACACTAATTAGCTTGTGGTCACACTTGCTACTGTAAACACTTGAGTTAATGACCTTGTCACACTTGGGGACCCATACACACCGCACAGAGGGGTGCCATATGGCCCCTACGCACCGCACAGCGGGGGACCGTCTCGCTATACCGGTCCCCTTACTACTGAGCGAGACACGCACACGGACGGTGAGACGTGTGCCAGCGGCGAGAGGGGAGTGCGCGCGAGCAACAAGAGGGGGGAGGGGAAGGGCGCTTGGACGAGCGCGACGACCGCATTGAAAGTGAAAAATATCGGTCGCACGAAAAACGTGGAGTGTAAACAAAGACAGAGAGAGAGAGAGAGAGAGAGGGGGGAGAGAGAGAGAGAGATTAGATTAGATTAGATTAGATAATGTTTATTGCTGTTCATTGTGTTGAACAATAGAGACAAGATTTACAATTAGCGTTATTACAAAGAGTGTTGTTACAAAGAGTTATTACAAATAGCGAAATATTACGAATATTACAAATAGTGAGTGGTTACGCAAAGTATACTGAAACTGCAAAAAATTAAAAATAAAAAAAAAAAATAAGACTAAAAAATAGAGCGCAAAAAATAAAAATAGAGCGCAAAATAAAAAGCAAAAGCATGACGATGGATGGAATGATCATGACATAGATGGGGCATAGTTTTTGTGCGTTTTACGCATCGGAATTGAAGAGATGTTGATGAAGACATGATTTGAAATGGGGAACAGAAATGATATTGCGGATGTTTGATGGTAATGAATTCCAGAGATATGCAGAACTGATATGAAATGAGTTTTTCAGTGTCACGGTACTAAAGCTACGAATATCTAAGGGCTTCATTTCACCCCTGACTGGTCGAGTAGCAACTGCAAAATCAAAAAAGGCCAGTAGATAGGACGGCGTAGCTGTATTGAAGATTTTGCGTAGTAAATTCGCAGCAAAATACTTCGCACGTGCAGTCGTAGTCAACCAGCCAAGCTCACGCCTGTAGCGAGTTATATGCTCCCTCCGTTTCAAGCCATAGATGTAACGGATACCTGAGTTGACAAGTGTCTGAAGTCTGTCGTTGACATCCTTCGAGAGATTGTTGTATACAACGCAGCAGTAGTCAATCACCGGAAAAAGAAGCATTTGGATAAGGTGCTTACGCAGACGTAGGTTGGTACTTTTTCTAAAATAATAGAGACGGTACATAAGAGCACGAACTCGGCGGCAAATATGCGCAATATGCTCATTCCAGTTGAGCTTAGAGTCAAGCACCACACCCAAATTGCGCAGTGAAGATTCATAGAGGACAGGGGTGCAACCAATATCGATAAAGTTTCTGGTTACAGAGGGGAGAGAATTGATATAGCGAGGAGAACCTATTACCATGGCTTTCGTCTTACCGACATTGAGCCGAAGTGCATTGCGAGTGGCCCAGCTCATGATGCGGTCTGCATTTGAGCTCATCTTAGCAGAAAAATTGTCGAGCTCCTCAAGAGGACAGCTGATATAGAGCTGAAGGTCATCAGCATACATGATGTGGGAAACATCATGATCAAGACATAGGGTCAGATCGTTAACATAAATGGCAAAGAGCAATGGCCCCAACACAGAGCCCTGAGGTACTCCGGTATTCAGCTCCAGAAACGATGAAAAGTTGCCTTTGTTGTCAACGACCGCTTGCTGACGACCAACCAAATACGACGCTATCCAATTGATTACTGATTTAGAGAAACCATGCTCGAGCAATTTCTGTAGGAGCTTGACGTGACAGACAGAGTCAAAAGCCTTACTAAAGTCAAATAGAAGAAGCAGAGTGACTCGTTTCCTATTTATTCCAAGCCTAATATCGTCAGTGAGCTTCAGTAGGGCTGTTTGAGTGCTGTGTCCAGATCGAAAACCAGTTTGAAGAGGATTGAGAAGAAGCCTAGATTCTAAGTAACAAGATATTTGCTGGTATACCAACCACTCAAGTGCTTTAGAGAGAAAACAAAGGAGAGATATTGGGCGAAAATCACTCAAGCTATTCGGGGTATTCACCTTGTTCAGGGCAATTACGGAAGATTTCTTCCATAGTTGCGGAAAGCATGCTTCGCGTAGAGTTTGGTTAAAAACTTTACAGATGATAGGCGCAAGAAAAGGTAGTGCAAGTAATATTATACGCTGCGGAATACCATCAGGTCCTCTAGCTTGTGTACTAAAGTGATTTACTGCATCACATATATCAGAGATTTGGAACTCCCTAAATGAGAAACACTCAGCGTTGTTTGATGGGGTCAGGGTACTGAGAAAGTCAGAAACAGAAGGAGTAGCCGGATCATAAGAAACGCTTCTAAAATGTGCATTGAGCTGGTCGATGGAGAACAACGATGAAGTTGATTTTTTCGGTCCTGTGATGCCTAAATGCTGAAGCTCACGCCAGATATCCTTCGGATTAGTCAGCGTTGATAATCGATGATGGTAATAGTTATTTCTGGCTTCCTCAATTGAAGAATGTGCTGAATCTCGAGCTTCTCGGTATAAATACAGATCATGTTCTGTACGAGACCTACGAAAACGCTTATACAAGCGATCTCTCTCTTTGATTAAGACACGATGTTCTGGCATAAACCATGGATGCCTGTTTTTTCCAGGAGTAACAGTTTTGACCGGGGCGAGATTATTGATAGCTGTAGCCACGTGGGATTGCAGGACAGAGACACATTCATGAAGGGGAGCCGACTCAGCGACAGACCAATCCAAACCTCTCAGAAAGTCAATAAGAGACTCAGCGCTAATGGCATTATAGTCACGATAGGTGAATGATGTTAATGAGGGTTTGGGGTTTGAAGCGCAAGTGTAGCAGCGATAAGATCATGACCGTTGATGAATGGTGACTCAGTCTTCGAGAAGTCTAATATGCGGTCTTGTTCATCTATTAAGCAGAGATCAAGCCAGGTGTCGGAGGTAAGTTTGTGGTGAGTCGCACCGTACGGAACATTGTGGAGTCCATTTTCTGCAATAAACTTGCGAATGAAAACCGCATCATCAGATAAGGAGAGCTGGTCGGCATTAAAATCGCCAAGAATAATCTTAGTGCTGTAGTCATGCATGTAGGTAGTGATTTTGTCTATAAAATCAGTATCTCTAAGAAAAGGCGCGTGTGGTGGTCGATAGACTACAGCGACGAAAAATGGCGGATGACCATTGCCTGTTACTTCACAGAAGAGATATTCTGGCTTGCCTGGTTTACCAGTCCAGACACCATCTGATGAGCAGAGAACAGTGGCAGAAATAGAGTTGTGGATGAAGAGCGCAACACCACCACCGTTCCTATTACGATCGCGCCGAAAAAGAATGTAGTCATGTAAGAAGACAATATTGCTATAATCTGCTACAGGATCAAGCCAGATCTCAGTAACAGCTATTACATGGAAGAAGTTGTGAGTAGACAGATAGTGATTGATCATTCCCATGTGCGCTCGAATAGAGTTTGCATTAAAGTGGCATACTCTGAGGCCGTGGTTCCGAGACCCGGAAAAACTTGATGTGGATGAAGATGGAGGGTGAGTAGGGATGAGATTAACATGATTGAAAGAATAGTGATGATGAGATGAGTCTAAGCTAAAAAATGATTGAGCTCTTCAGTAGATGAAATGATAGTTGCGTGATCTTCTTTTTTCTTCTTGATGTAGAGACGACCACTACGTACATAAGTAATGAAACCTTTCTTTTTCGCATCAATTCGTGCCTGCAAACGCAGTCTATGTAGGTCTGCAGGAAGCAACTCGTTTATGTTGATGAGTGAGGACGGTAAGGGAGTCGTTATTTTGGCTAATTCAAGCAGTTCGACATTGAGCTGCGACGAGTGCAGTTTTCCCATTTTTATTTTTGCATTAATGAGATTCAGCATCAGATCAGGCGATGACAGGCGTACAATGAGCGGTACAGAAATAGTTTTAGCAGGAGTGTGACTGTCAGACAGCTGAGTGTCAGCAGTAGCATCCGGGGAGGAAGTGGATGGTACATGCTCAGTTATTGTTTTGCTATACATTCGGCGTACATGCATAATATCACGTTCCAGGAAACCAGGATCGAGAACTTTAAGCGCTGCAAATACAAGGCCTTTCATGATCGACGTTTCTGTTGTTGTTGGAAGTCCTGTAATTACGAGCTCGTTGGCAACACTGCGTTGTAGGGTACAAAGATTTTGTACATCATTCTCCAGTTTCTTCAAACGGTTAGCAGCAGAAACATCAAGAGCAGGTGGAGCTTGTTTAGCTGTGCTAAGAGCAGCAACCTGCTGACGAAGGCTCAGCTGCTCAGTTTGCACATGTGAAATGGCCTCTTCCGCAGCCGATAAACGCGTTACAAGACTTGGTAACACATCCAGAGATGATAGCCTCTCCTCGATGTTTGTGATCGCCGTTGAAAATTCCCCTAGTCTGGCATCAATGGTTGAGCTCAACGTGTTCATACTGCCTTCAAGGTTTTCTAGCCTGGTAAGTTTTTGAAGGATCTGTTGTAAAGGGTCAATTGACGGTGCACTATTGCTCCCATTGAGTGTCTCATCTCTCTGCTTATTAGTATTAGTATTTGCCGCAGAAATGCAAGCTCGACAGGCACTAATAAGCTTGTTTGCTTTGTTGTGAACCTGCTTGAAAGTCGTGCAATTAGGATGGAAGTTGCTATTGCAGTGTTCACATGTACTACATTTCGTTTTTATACTTTTGCTGCAGCCACGACAAATAATGTCCATTTTGTTTTGTGTACCGAGCGCACGAAAGATGTATGTTATGAGTAATGAGAGATAAAAAACTAGAATCTACAACACGAAAGTTAAAAATGACAAATGAGCTGAAACGTGAAAAATGGAAAATAAAAAATGAAATGCACGACGTAGTGTCAGTTTATGAAGGCGAGATGCAAGATACAATGATGAATATAAGTGCAAAAATTACAAAAAAATAAATAAATAAATAAATAAATAAAATAAATAAATAAATAAATAAATAAATAAATAAATAAATTAATTAAAAATAAAAAAAAAAATAAATAAATTTTTAATAATCACTGGTATAAAAGGCCGCTGCAGTTTAACAGACACACAGTTGTGAATAAAAACAAGAAAAAAAACAAGAAAAACAAGAAAACAGCATTAAAAAGTGTTAAAAATAGCCTGCTGCTTATGATCTATGAAAGTAGTGATCAAGACCTTAACTAGGTCAGACAAGCCGGCAAAGCAGGGGCCTTTTACACCCGTTTACACAGTAGTATAAAACGCAAGCAGTCAGACTTAATAAAATATCAAACGTATAATCTATTCAGTTAAAAACTATAGATCGGCAGAGATGGTGGTTATTAAATAGAAAAAAAAAATGAAATTTTTGTAAATGAAACAGTGAGCGGCCAGATAATTATTAAAAATTAGTTAATTAGAAAGATCAGAAACGCTATGCAATATATATATAAAAATAGAAAGAAAAATAAATAAAAGAAAATTAAAAATTGTACAATTAGTAAAAATGGCAGTTTCAGCTACTTTAGTATAATAAAATTAAATTAAAAAGAAAACGCAGGTCAAACAAATTAAAAGCAATTAAAATTAAAACAAGTTAAGTAGCAGTGGCCGGCAAGGTAGATCGCGGGTAAATGATCAAGCTCACACTCGCGCTCGCACTCGCACTGCGCGAGGTGTGTTGCGCAGGATGACAGGCAAAACGCCGACTCACGCAAAAAAGAAGAATGCCTATGGGCATAAAACAGCTGATGAAAGCGGTGAGCAAGGCAGCATATGATGGCGCACACAGCCGGTCACGTCCTCTCAGCTGATTAAATGCAGGTAGCGGGACAACACAGCAGATAGTGAGGCAGCAAGCCAATAAGCCGGTCGGACAGCGACCGGTGCACTGCGCGTAATGCAGCCTATAGGTTGCGGCAGTGCAGCGGCACAGAGGCGGGCGCCGTCGCAGTGCGATGAAGCGGTGCCAAAAAGGTGCGAAGCTGACGATGCTGTGAGCTGCAGCTGTGCAAATTGAGCGATTGAGTGAGTTGCGCGTGCCGAGTGCTTCACGTGTTGAGGTTAGGGCGTCTGCGTGTAGAGGAAAAGGTCCCCGGCACATAAAACTGGAGCGCGATGCCTTCAGTTTTTTGGCTGGGAGCTTGAGTGCCGCCTGGGGCTCCTTTTCCTGCAATGATTTGACTCCGAGGAGTAAAAACTTTATTAGTGATGCTGAATAATGCGAGAGCTCAAGCAGAACCCGTCTACACTTACCGCCAAAACTGGCGATGACTCTCCAATGAAGAGAGAGAGAGAGAGAGAGAGAGAGAGAGAGAGAGAGAGAGAGAGAGAGAGAGAGAGAGAGAGAGAGAGAGAGAGAGAGAGAGAGAGAGAGAGAGAGAGAGAGAGAGAGAGAGAGAGAGAGAGAGAGAGAGAGAGAGAGAGAGAGAGAGAGAGAGAGAGAGTTGAATTGTTTATGTTAGCCCTTAAAAGGGCTGATTATACAGCAACGATTTGCTCGCTACTGCTCTTCGCAGGCAAGCCGCTTCAACAGCTCCTGTCGAATACGTTTCTGTAGCTCGAGCAGTAAGGCCCGTCTCAATGCCAACCGAGCCAGACGCACCCGCGCCTCTGGCCTCATAGAGGCTAGACGGACCCGTAGCTCGGCACTGAGACGTGGTGGTTGCGGTGGCGAAGATAGAGATGCTGTAGGAGGCGATGGAGAAGATGGAGGTGGGGGAGGAAGGGTAGGTGAAGGAGGAAGAGGTGAGAGAAGAAGAGTACTGTAGGAAATGTAGGTGGAGGAGTGGAGAAGCGTAAAGATTGCGGGGGAGGTAATACTGCAACAGGCGCTTGAGGAAGAGTAGCTGAGGATTAGCAGGAGGAGGACGTCGGCCCGCCTCAGACATCATGTGGCGCATCTCGCGCTGACTGATGCCTGGGATTCGCGGCCAAGACTTTCGACGACGATTGCGGCGCAGGCGACTCGTCTCGGACATACGGTTACGTTTTTTCGAATCCATTCTTCTAGAGAGAATGATCGCGAGTCGAGAGCGTGAGCGTTTTTATAAGCTAAAGCGCGGACGAGTAGGTAAACAGTAGCGGTTCTGGGCCACTTCCTGGAATTCCAGGTGTTCCAGAGTTGCACGAGGTGCGTTAACCCAAGTGGGCCAGAACCCCTACTGAATTTTCTGGAACATGCGTGTTCCAGAATTGCACGAGGTGCGTTAACCCAAGTGGGCCAGAACCCCCACAGGGTTTCTAGAGTTGTAGGAGGCTAGTTAACCCAAGTGGGCCAAAACCCCCACAGGGTTTTGAGGTGGGAGGTCTAGAGTTGTAGGAGGTTAGATAACACATCGAGCATCCTGTGGCCAACAGTGGCGCTGCGAGCGGCCTGCGGTTGGCGGCCTGCGGTTGGCGGCCTGCGGTTGGCGGCCTGCGGTTGGCGGCCAGCTGTGGCGCTGCGAGCGGTCAGCTTTCAGCGGCATGGAGGCCGCCGTGCGCGTCTGGAGGAGGGATGTAGGCCCCAACCATCGCCTACATCTGTGAGGTACCCCATTTAATTAATACCACTCTAAAGTCAACCTCTCTTACGTGCATCTATTGAAAACTAACAGTCTAAGAAACTTCTTCCCAATCCATAAAAATATTATCAAAGTAGAACGTCTTAATTAGTTTTGACCCATTGTAGTTTTAACTCTTGAAGAGAAAACTACAGGCTGTAGCTTATTTCGCGCAGATTAGCGTAGAACCAAACAAAATATGCGTTGCTGAGCAAAATATCATGAAAATTATGATGAAAGTTAGTTACTTTCGATAACCTCGTGTATAAAAGCGTTTTCTGCGCATGCGCGTGAAACCGGGCTTGTTTACATGCTGCGGCTAGGTCCCGACATACATGTGTAGATGTCGCGGCAGGTCGCGTCAGGAGCGTATGAAAAATACGTGTCTTAACTCGGAGAGAGAAAAGAGACGGAATTATTGTTTGATCAACTTTACCATTATTGTTTTTATTTCACTTATCATTGTCAAGTGATTTTGTACATTCATAACTAAAATTTGCAGAAAATTAGTATTAAAATTTCTTTAGGACCACCAGATGCCCTCGCTTGGTACTATACCCGCCGCTCATGCTACCTTAACTGAACTATAATTAAAGAAGAAAAACTACTCAGGAACATGATTGTAAAATGTTTTCACAAAATCACCAATGACTCTATGTCTGAAAATTGAGAAATCTTTAAAGTAACTATAAGAGATTCCCCTTTCTTACTAATGCTTTATTCAATTAAAGCAAGCTTTAAAATAGTAAAACAAATGATGTAGAACTGTAAAATATTGATATTAATGTATACGATGAACTTTGGTATTATGAAACCTGATTTTTCATTTGTTCGGAGCCGAAGCCCTTTTACATAAAGTGTCACAGCTCTGGTTGTAATCATAATATCAAGCTGAAATTTTGTCTAGATATATACTCTATAATTAAAGAGAATAATCTACTCAGGAATATAATTATAAAAGGTTTTAGAAAAATCACCTAGGACTCTATGCCAAAAATTTTAACAAATCTGACAAATCAGCTTTTTAACCTCAATTTGTATTGATGATGCTTAATTACAGTACAAAAAGCTTTAAACTAATGATATAGAATAATAAAATATTGATATAAATGCATACGATGAACTATGAAACAAATCTTCGAAAAATTGACTTATCGGTCCCCATTGTAATGGGTGGTACATCATAACTCTGGCTGTAACCAAGATATTGAGCTGAAATTTGATGTGTAGGTGTATATTCTACAATTGAAGAGATTATGCTACTTGAAAATATGATATCAAAAGCTTTTAATAAAATCACCAAAGACCCTATGCCAAAAATTTTAAGAAATCAAGAAATAAACATGAGGACTTCAATTTTTATTATTAATGCTTCATTATAGTAGAACAAGTTTTAAAATAGTAAAAGAATTTAGAACCATAAGTTATTAGTTGTAACGGGGTAGGTTTTCCCCTCAGTGCTGCAAATCTCCAAAGCGGACTTGCCGATGAACGGCGCAGCGGTTGACAGGCGCGATCACTGGCCCGTGCCAACCCTCGGCGAAATCTCCTCGCTCTCGCCGGCGCGCCGTCGCTCGCCGTAGGCTGCCTTCGTCGGCAGCCGTACCTACCGGCTTTACAACGCGCAACTTCGCTGTCGCGCTCTCTCTCTCGTGCGTGCTAACTCGGCTGCTCAGAAATGCGCGAGCACCGTGTACTCGCGCCCGCGGAGGCCGGTGGTATTCTATACCGCCATGCCACCGACTAGGAAAAGGGATCCGGGACTACGCGCCAAATAATGCACGAACGCGGATGGAAAATAAAAGAAGTTTATTGCCCCTGGGGCGCAAAGAATAATATACAGGCGGCGCGTACGCAGTGTACGCGCCGATTCGGGTGGTGCGCCCGCGCTCTAGTTACGTGTGCGCGCGGTCGCACACACGCACTCGTAAAAGCGGCCCGCGCCGACGTTGGTCAATCGCCGCGCGCGATCGACACATGCACGCGCGTCGGTGAGCCTCGCTCGCTCGCGCGGGAGTCGCTCTCCGGACGCACATCGTCCGCGGGGAGAGCGCGCAAGCGCCTGGCCAGGACTTACCGCGCGAAGACTCGGCTGATGCAGGGAGTCAGGCCGAGTGGTGCCGGAAGCCTCGCGCGTCGTATCTCTCTCTCTCTCGCTCCTACGCGAGCAGTCCGGCTGTCGCAGAGGATCGGCCGGTGTCTCTCTCTCTCCCTCTCACTCGGCCGCGGTAGCTCTGACGGCGTCTATCTCTCTCTCTCTCTCCCTGCTTCGCAAGCTACGCTGCTGCGCCGCGCTCTCGCTCACTCTCTCGGCTGCACTTTCCTGCACTCGCGTTCGCTGGTTCGCACTTTTCTCTCTCTCTCTCTCTCTCTCTCTCAGTGAGGGCTATTGCTCGCGGCGATGGCCGAAACGATACTGCCTGCCTGTTCCTTCGTCGGCACGCGCGATCATCTCTCGGGCTTTGCCCTTCGCGCAAGGTTGAGAGATGTTTACCTCTTACGTTTTTGCGCGTGCCGTCGCGGTGTGCTGAGACTCGCCTCGAGTCTCATCAGCGCACACCGATATACACACACATGCGCGCACGCACACGAGCTGTCCGTTACACCCCCCATCCAGACGCGGACTATCCCTCGGAGAGTCTGCTCTGCTATCTCGCGATCAGCATCTTCAACAGCGGCACGAGACTTCTTGAACAGGGGTAAGGTGTGTGCGCGAAATAATAAGGAAGACAGGTTAAAAGACTGACGCTCTCGCACGCCGCTGCACGCGAGTCGACCGCGGTGAGGCATCTCGATGCGACCTCGGCTCCTGTCGCTTCGCGGAACCTTTCGGTCGGCCCCGGAGTTTTCCCGTCCCGGAGTTCACCTTCGCTGTCGCGCGCGTTTTACCGGGAACCGCGCGAACCACGACGCGAACCGTTTTACGCGGACGTCCCCGAGGACGTTTTTCGACGGGACACACATCGCTCGGCGGCGCTCCGCCTCCGGTGGGTCGCTCATCACCGGGACGCTTACGTCTTCCCTCGGCGGTTGCGGATCCTCGACGTCGTCGACTTCTTCGCCCGTTTCGTTGCTGCTTTCTCCGTCGTAAGGCTTGAGATGAGAAACATGCAGGATCTCCTCGCTCGCATCCTTCTCGTCTCTTACTCTTACCGTATTGGAGCCTGTTATCTCGGTCACCTTCAGTGGAGCGGCGTACTTCGGCGCTAACTTCGCCGATATTCCTTGCGCTGCGGAGGAAAGGACTCTGTTCCTTTTCAAGACGAGGTCTCCTACCCCATAGGATACTTCTCTCCGACGCGCGTTGTAGTACACCGCTTGTCGCCGGTGCTCGTCGGCCATTTGTGCGGCAGCCCGCTTTCGCAGGCATCCATATCATGCAGGCGCTCCGCCCACGTATCCACAGCCTCGCGTTCTCGTTGCTCCAGGGCCTCGCGCTCCTGCTCGCAGCGAGCTGTCGCCGGGGGAAGCGGCTGTCTGCCGTAATTGAGGGCGGCCGGGCTCATGCCGGTCGAAGCATGCACGGAGTTGTTCAACGAGAACATCAACTCCGGCAGCTTCTGATCCCACTCAACGTGAGATTTCTCGACGAACGCGACCAATTGAGTCTTCAACGTTCGATTTACCCTCTCTACAGGGTTTGCCTGAGGGTGATACGGCGGGGTAGTCGAGTGATGGACGCCGACCGGCGAGGTATTCGTCCACGACTTTATTTTTGAATTCTGTGCCGTTATCGGACAAGAATACCTCCGGAGTGCCGAATCGAAGAATCACTCTCTCCTTGAACTCTTTCAAGATGGTCTTCGCATTCGCTTGGCGTATGGGCACGCACTCCACCTACCGAGTAAAGAGGTCTTGGAACACCAAAATATACTCATACCCGAGTTTACTTCTTACGAACGGGCCGGTTATATCTCCCGCAACTACTTGACACAGCCCGTCGATAACTCGCTATCCCATCAGACCCGCTGGCGGTCTTTGCTCCGCCTTTGTCTGCTGGCACACTTGGCAATGTTTCACGTAATTCCTCACTGCGTGGTACATTTTCGGCCAGTAATATAACCTGGCCGCGCGCTCGTACCTTTTTTCTCGACCTTGGTGCCCGGCGGTCGGATCATCGTATGATTCGCGGAGTACTTCATGACGATGCTCCTGAGGCACAACGAGTTTCCATGCCTCGTCGTCGGCGACCGCCACCTCCACTATCTCATTTGCGAGAAAGTAGAATAATCGACCCCCTACTACTTTCCACCTGGGATGGGTTGAGGGCTCGCGTGTCACTTCGTCCAGCCAGGTTCGGTACCACTCATCTTTAGTACCGTCGGACCACGTGCTCGCGTACACCTCGAGGTCCTCTTCTTCCTCGTACATGTGTGAAAGCGCGTCGGGCACGTGGTTCAGCGCGCCCTTTCGATGTTCCACATCAAAGGAGTGTCCCTGCAGCTCGAGAGCCCATCTCGCCAGTCTTCCTGTGGGGCTGTGCAGACTGTGCAGCCATCGCAAGCTGCTATGATCTGTTACCACCAAGAAGTGATATCCTTCGATGTACGGGCGGAATTTCTTAATCGCCCAGATCACCGCTAGGCATTCGCGCTCCGTGACACTGTAATTGCGCTCCGCTGGCGAAAGTGTTCGGCTTGCGAATTCGAGGACTTGTTCCCGTCCCTCGATTACTTGCAACAACACCGCACCGACGCCAGTGTCGCTCGCGTCCGTCTGCACGACAAACTGGACATCGAACGAGGGTCTGGCGAGGACAGGAGCCGAGGACGCCAAGGCTTTGATCTTTTCGAAAGCCTCTTGCTGTGCGTCACCCCATTCATATCGTCGATCCTTCTTCGTTAGCGCTGTGAGCGGTTCGGCTATCGTGGCAAAGTCTTTCAAGAACTTTCGCTACCAAGATGCCATTCCCAGGAAGCGGCGTAGTTGCTTCAAGTTCTTTGGTACCGGAAAATTTATCATCGGCTCGATCTTATCAGGATCCGGCCGGAATCCGTCCCGGTTGACGAGCACACCGAGGTATTTGACTTCAGTCTTGCCAAACACACTTTTCTCGCGGTTGATCGTCAACCCGGCCTCTTTAACGCGCTTTAGCACATGCTTGAGCCATTTCAGGTGCTCCTCATACGTCTCTGTCACGATGATGATATCATCGAGGTACGAGAAGGCGTACGGCTCAAGCTCGGGGCCGATGACTTTGTCCACAAGGCGTTGAAACGTCGCTCCGGCCTGAGATAGGCCGTACGGCATTCTCGTGAACTGATACAGGCCCAATCCGGGCACTGTCAATGCCGTCAGCTCCTTCGATTCCGGCGCAGCGGAATCTGGTGGTACGCCGAGCTTAGGTCAAGTGTCGAGATGTACTTAGCGCTCTTCAGCTTGCGCAATATCGCGTCCATGTACGGCAGCGGATACGCGTCTGCCTTCGAAACCGCGTTCAATTTACGGAAATCGATACAGAAACGGTACTTGTCGTTGCTTTTCCGTATCATGACGACGGGGCTAGACCACGCGCTCGTAGAGGGCTTGATTACCCCGGATTCGAGTATCTCGATCACTTGACGGTGCATATCCTCTTCGAGCTTCTTGGACACCGGGTAGTAACGCTGCTTCACGGGACGTGCGCTCCCCACTTCAATGTGGTGGCTCGCCCACGTAGTGCGCTCCCCACTTCAATGTGGTGGCTCGCCCACGTAGTGCGGCCGAGAGCTTGGTCGTCTCCGCCGAGAATTCGGCCTACCAGCTCTGCCATCTCCTGCCGCTGTTCATCCGAGACGTCTTCGAGGCCGATCGACGATACATCTAGCGCCTCGACGGATGAAACCCCCGCGACTTCCAAGTCTACGCGCTTATCCGCCGCGCTCACGATCAACTGGTTATTGATGGGGTCGTGGATCGTACCGAAGGCTCTGACAAAGTTTGCGCCCAAGTAACAATCCACTTTGTCATCCGGCAGCACCGCTACCCGAATGTCTCGCTTTATGCCAGCTACCTCGAACGGCAGCTCGACGTAACCGGCGATGGTCGCCGTCTGTCCTCCGACGACTTTCGCCCGGCGACCGTAGCTCGGCATTAAAGGTCGCCCTAACGCGGAGGCGAGCTGTAGTCCGACCACCCCCATTACGGTGCGCGAAGCTCCCGTATCGTAGAGGGCGCGGAGCCTGTAATTTCCGATCGCCACCTGTAGCCACCATCGCGATCCCTGCTCGTGCTCGACTGCCGGCTCAGCCGTTATCTGCTCGGCCACAGCATCCGGATTTAGTGCGGGGACTTCGGCAGACGAAGTGGAAACCCCGCTTACTTCGCCTGCGGTACGTTTCCCGCGCACTTCGGGCAATTTCGGCGAATTACTCCGGGAGCGCCGGATCCATAACAGCTGAATGCTCCCGGTGCCGGTGCGCTCGGTTCGCCATTCCTCCTTGACGACCTCTTGGCTTGGTCTTCTTCGCTGCTGGAGTTCGATTTCTCGTCCCCTTCTACTCGTCTTCCTGCTGGGGCGTTTGGAGCTACTCTTTTTTCTCCGGGACCCTTTCTCTCCGCTCCGGTTCCGCGTCGACGGGGGTGCAGGTGGAGGAGGGGGCAGTTGCTTCTGATTCATGCGTTGCATCCCCTCCAGAATCACCTTCGCGAACCGCTCGATCGTTTCATCTATCGTCGGCGTTTTCGGTGGCGGTGGAGTCGGCGGGAGCTTTGTCTCTACCGCCGCGGCCTTCACCTTAGGCGGAGCCGATTTGTGGGGTTTGTACGCCCACTGCGCGTACACGCACGACTCCGGCGGCGGCGGAGGCTTGAAGGACTTTTCCGCGTCCACTGCAAGCTCCGCCTCCATTGCTAAATCCAGCAATGTCTCAGTGTCTTCGAAGTCGCTTCGTCGAATGAGTTGCTGGAGTCGCGGCTTCATGTTCCGGTGTAGCGTCCCCAGCTTGAAATCAAGCGTCGGCAGTGGCTCCATCTTCCGCATCATTGCTTCGAGGCACGTAACGTAATCACGTACGGACTCTTCCGGTTCTTGCGTTCGCAAAGCGACCTCGTGCCGCAGCCGTTGCTGTACACGGTCCGTCATGCCGCACCATCGCCGTATCCGGCGACAGAATTCCTCCCAGGTGATCCAGCTCATCCTGTTGGATCGCACCCAGGTCCCGGCTACACCGACGAATAGCTCCGGAAGGGCACTCAGTATTTCCCCTTCCGTAAGCTTGGCGAGTTCCCAATTTTCCTCGACTCGCTCGAGGAAGGTGTCGATGCTTTCGCCAGGATCGCCGGCGAACTTGAATCCCCATCGGCGCACTACTTGGCCGACATCTCGAAGTCCGCCGCCTGTCGGGTGGTTCGATTCTTCGAACGATCCTGGCATCGACCTTGCTCTCGGTTCTCGCCTTATCTCAGAGTCAGTCGATTCAACTGGCTGGCTCTGTGATCCACTCCCCCTCCCCCCCCCCAGGCGCCACCGAACCCGGTTCGGCGCGACAGCGGGGTAATAGGTGGCGGCGGCCTCTCATCCGCCGGCTGTCGAGGCCTGGAACTAGGCTGCTGTATGGGGGTCGGCAGTCCCCGTCCGCCGATGTCTAGCCGAGAGGACAGGCCTCTCAACTGAGCCTCTTCTCGTAGATTCTCTTCATTCCGGCGGGCAGGCGTGATGTTCGTGAACGTCACTCGCCGCATTGCTTCGGCGCTCTCCCGGCGAGTGCTGTTAGCGTTTGGATGCTGAGTTGAGTTGGCGGCTAGGATCTGCGTCGACTCTTCGATTTGCCGAATTTTCTTGTTAACCGCGGCCATGTATACGGCCCAATCGGTTGGCACTTGCAGTGTCGTGCCGTCCGCCATTGACATTTCGAACATTGCCGGTCCTTTCATGGCCGTGACTCGTTCGCTCTCCTCTGCCTCATTGTTGGTGGTGTCACCCTGGCCCGTCGTTTCCTCTTCGCTGTCGACTGTGGTCGCGTTTGATGCCCATTCGCGACTGTGCTCGAGATTTTTCTGGACTAGCCCGTCCGTTTTTAAAATCTCGAGCGTGTGCGGTTCGTCCGACGTGGAGTTTGCCCACGATATGTCGTGTTCCGAACCGGAAGTTCGATCCAGGAACGTGCGGCGAGCATTTACGCGTTCCACCCACGCGGAATGCTCGTCAGCGGCGGCTACGCCTTCAAAATCCTCTGGATCGTAGTCGCCTGCCAGCCACTTACTGATGCGCTCTAGCTTCAGGAACGTTCCGCCGCTTGTCTTCAGTCCAAGCGCTTGCGTGTAGCGCAGTGTCTCGTCCTCGGTGAGACATCTGCACCAATTTTCGATGGCTTTGGCTGCAGACTCTCCCATCGTTTCGTTTCTTTACAAATAAACCTGTCCCGGAGTATACCTGTGCGCGGCTAAACGAGTACGTTCGCGTATCGAATGGGTGCACCAAAAATACAACAACAGCAAAAAAAAAGATACAAAGTAATTTTTCTCCTATCAGGTATACTCCGATCGAGTGCGTGTGTGTGTACCGGTTCGACTCTCCGCTGTGGCTCACAATCTCTCTACCACCGCTGAGAGACGACGAACCGCTCCCTCTTGTCGCTTTTCTTCTCTTCGGCAATAATCGCCGACCAGGAATTAATAAAAAAGAACGAAAAACTGTTGAACTACGAAAAAGAAATAAAATCCCGAAACAAAAGGAAATTCTAAGTTAGGTTTTAATTCTCTAGTTATTCTATTAATTAACGCGACAAAAGGAAGAGAAAGTAAAAGTTAAACTCTCGTCGAATCGTCAATGTTTACTTTACGCTCAGCTCTCATATGCTGATCTTTCCCGGAGCAAGGCAACGTTTATTATTTTACAATACGTAGAAAAAACCTGATTTGATCTAGTCAAATTCCTAATTTTAACTTTGAATCCCGATTTTTAGAGGAAAGAAAAAAAAACCCAGAGAAAAAGTCTTTCTCCCAATCTAATTTCTCGCACGCTCGTCGGTGGCCGGTATCCGTGTATCCACACGTTAAGAGCGCCAGTTGTAACGGGGTAGGTTTTCCCCTCAGTGCTGCAAATCTCCAAAGCGGACTTGCCGATGAACGACGCAGCGGTTGACAGGCGCGAGCACTGGCCCGTGCCAACCCTCGGCGAAATCTCCTCGCTCTCGCCGGCGCGCCGTCGCTCGCCGTCGGCTGCCTTCGTCGGTAGCCGTACCTATCGGCGTTACAACGCGCGACTTCGCTGTCGCACTCTCTCTCTCTCGTGCGTGCTAACTCGGCTGCTCAGAAATACGCGAGCACCGTGTACTCGCGCCCGCGGAGGCCGGTGGTATTCTATACCGCTGCGCCACCGACTAGGAAAAGGGATCCGGGATTACGCGCCAAATAATGCACGAACGCGGATGGAAAATAAAAGAAGTTTATTGCCCCTCGGGCGCAAAGAATAATATACGGGCGGCGCGTACGCAGTGTACGCGCCGATTCGGGTGGTGCGCCCGCGCTCTAGTTACGTGTGCGCGCGGTCGCACACACGCACTCGTAAAAGCGGCCCGCGCCGACGTTGGTCGATCGCCGCGCGCGATCGACACACGCGCGCGCGTCAGTGAGCCTCGCTCGCTCGCGCGGGAGTCGCTCTCCGGACCCACGTCGTCCGCGGGGAGAGCGCGCTAGCGCCTGGCCAGGACTTACCTCGCGAAGACTCGGCTGATGCAGGGAGTCAGGCCGAGTGGTGCCGGAAGCCTCGCGCATCGTATCTCTCTCTCTCTCTCTCGCTCCTACGCGAGCAGTCCGGCTGTCGCAGAGGATCGGCCGGTGTCTCTCTCTCTCCCTCTCACTCGGCCGCGGTAGCTGCTGACGGCGTCTCTCTCTCTCACTGGGAGTGATAGTCGTGAGTTTTTCGCTCTTGCGTTTCTGTCTGGTTTTCGCTGTTATCTGCCGCAAAAGTGTTCTCCTGCATATGCAGTATTATAATTGACTCATCTGGCTTCGCCTTGGGCTGATTTTCCACGACGACGAGACGTTTTTTGCGGAGTTATCGACTTTTCTTCGTGGATGTCTCTTGGAGGTTAGGAGCTCATCGATTATGAGATTTTCATAGTCATGAAGGACATCATTTGATTCCAGCTGTGGTTGGTGACTAGTAATTTGTTCTCAATCCCGTCACCTTTGCGTCACGTGGCCGTATATGTGTATCGTATAACCTATATATTTTTATGTATTAGTTTAAGTTTAATATATGTATAAGGCGCGTAAGTCTTGCGTTAGTTGTAAAAAACGATTAGTCTCGAAGAAACCTGGTGCTGAAAAGATTACAGTTGTGTGCTGCAGAGCTTGTGACAGGCCCTACCATCTAAAGTGCTGCGATCCGAGCTGGGGAGTCAGTAATTTGACCGTCTGCTGCTGTGCTGTTGATATTTATCGTAATTCGACCGCTCGTACGAAATCAAACGGTTGCCCAAGCGAACTCACCCGCGAGGTCATCGACCGTTTAGGCGCTAGTCGCGAAAATTCGTTCGCACTCTATAATAGTTCCCGCGGCTCTAGTAAACGCCCGGCATCCCCTCCCTCGCCGTCTACCGCTCAGCCGGAGAAGATCACCTGTCGTGCTCCGTATGTGTATAAACACTCGTCCAACGTGAACCTTGATTCTCCTATCATTGCAGCCTCGTCTGTCGCAGATCCCAATTCGAAAAGAGTTTACAACGGAGAAGCTGATCACCGTCGCGCTCTCTCTCTTCGAGTAGCTCACGACCCGATGGCAGCGAACGCTGAAATGAAGACCGACGTTAGTGGCTATGATAATGCACCAGGCTGGTTTATGACCTACATTTCGCAATTCCAAAATTTCGTCCACCGAGTATCGCAACGACAAGATTAAGCTAAGGGAGGATATGAAATCCCTTTCCGATCGGCTTGAGATAGTCGAATCTGCGCATGGCTCGCAACTTATCCAGCATACGACTGAGCTGGCGGCGCTCAAGTCCACGGTGGAAGCTCTTTCTGGTCAGAAGCAAACATGCGACAACTGCGAGTTAATCGTCACGGGCATCCCGACGGCCACTACGCTCAGCGACTCAGATGTCATGAGGAGAGTCCTTGAGGCCCTAAAGCTACCGCAGATTCACCATTACATCATCACGACCCGGCCATGGTGACCTGCCTCTGTGTCTACCGCTGCTACTCCTTTTGCGGCGGATGCTGCAGAGCCAGCTATTAAAAGCACTCGCAGTTTTGTATGTAAATTTGTCTCAGAAGCTGTTCGCGATACTGTTATGGCTCACAGCAAAAAGCTTGGTACCTTCGACTCGCAGTTGCTTTTTGGCACTGGTGGAAACCTGCATGTCTTCTTAAGACCCTTATTGCCTAAACACGTCTTCGATTTGTGGCGAAAAGCCTGCGTCAAAGCTAAATCGCTTATCTATTTGCGGCCTTATGTCTATCACCTAGATGTTTTTATGCGCGAGTCACGCGACGGCACTCCCTTAAAAATTAGCAACGAGTCCGATCTTGCGTCGTTCGTACCACGCGCCCCGAATAATTGAATCTCTGCCGACCGGTCGGCGCGCACCCGTTCTTGTGAGACACTTTCAGTCATGCATATTAACGTCAATCGGCTTACTACCGAGTCACATTTTAATCTACTCGAAGCTCATGTAGCTAACAATTACTATGATGTTATTGCTGTGACCGAAACGTTTCTCACTTCGGACTCTTCTGACGCTATAATTAACCTTGAGGGATTCAATTTCTATAGATTAGACAGAGTAGGTATGGGGGGAGGCGGTGTCGGCATTTATGTACGCGATACGTTTTGTGTAACTGTCTTAGCGGAATCTGAAGATTATATTTACGACAATAAGCCAGAATTTCTTATTCTCGAATTAACCTCTGGCGAGAATAAGCTATTGTTCGCGGTCGTTTATCGCCGTCTGAAAGTTGCGTACCCTATCGACTTTTTCGCCTGCCTAACCAAAGTCCTTCCCCTGTACCATAACATAATTATTACGGGTGATATTAACATAAACATTGCCGTGAGAAACGGAGCGTCGAAATTTCTCGGTTCACACATCGAGGCCAGTAATTTATATCTTGTACCGTCGCAGCCAACACACCATGCTTCTTATAGAGGTCGCCCCACTCACACTTGGATAGCCCTTTTTATCATTCGGGCTGCCGAGGGGCTGATCTCTTACGAGAAGTCGGACGCTCCCTTTATCGCTGGCCATGATCTCATCGAAATGAAACTGCGCTTTCTAAAAAAACCCCACGTGTCGAAAAGAGTCGTCACCCGTAAACTATGCCATTTAGACTCCGTAATTTTGCATAGTAAATTTAATCAGAATTTTGAATACCTCACTCGTGCGTCGCTGCGTGCACCAGCGCCTTCCGGTCCCTCGGAATCCCTCTCTGCACCGCGGCTTATCCCGCCTGTTCACGCCGGAATATCTTCCGAACCAACATTAGAATTAGTATCTAACACCTTATCAGCGGCCATCCTCAGCAGTTTCAACTCTTGTGCGCCTAAGCGCGAAATCACCGTTTCTTCTCGCCGCAAACCCTGGGTATCCCAAGATTTGCGACTGCAGATGAAAGAACGCGACCGAGCATACAAACGAGCTGCAGCATCAGGAATCTATAATGATTTTGTTCATTTCAAACAACTGCGCAGTCGGGTCTCCAACTTACTCGATACCGCTAAAAATAGCTACATATCGAGTAAGTTGGCTGGCGCACGCGATGCGCGTGAGAAGTGGAAGGAGCTCCGCAAATTCGGAGTCGTCGGCAAACGACTTCCGTCGCCATTCTCGCATTTTTCAGCCGATGCGCTCTCCAGACACTATGCAGCCGTGTGTTCAGGAGCTCCTCCCCTCTCTTCCACCGATCTAGTCAATGCTATAAGTGAACTTCCGCTGTCAGAGCACACTTTTAGCTTCAGCACTGTCTCAACCGATGATGCCACGGGGGCCTTAAATAAATCATCTTCTAACGCCGTAGGTATCGATGATATTTCAATACCGATGCTAAAGCGTCTTCTCCCTGCCCTTCTGAACCCTCTAACTACGCTATTCAATCAGTCTCTTCTACAGCACACCTTTCCGGAACAGTGGAAGCGCTCACTTTTGTTCCCTCTCGCAAAGCAGTCAGTTCTTCAGTCGCCCTCGGATACACGTCCCATCGCTAACCTTTGCGAAATATCAAAAGTACTTGAACGGCTGGTGCATAGTCAGCTCACCAACTTTCTCAGTGAAAACCAGCTGCTTGACCCGCGCCAAGCCGGCTTTCGCAAAGGCCATAGCACCCAAACTGCCCTTCTTGGGGTCCTTGATGACGTCCGTGAAGCTATCGACCGTGGGAAAATAACTGGGCTCGTACTCTTCGACTTTTCGAAGGCATTTGATACAGTACCCCACGACCTCCTGCTGTGTAAGCTTCGTTGTATTGGCTGCTCGCCAGATGTCGTGAGCTGGTTTTATTCGTATCTCAGCGGGCGCCACCAAGCAGTCCGCGACGAGCACGGAAATATATCAGCTTGGACTCAAGTCACGACCGGAGTATCTCAAGGTAGCGTTTTGGGCCCCCTTCTTTTTTCGATCTTTATCAACGATCTGCCCAGCTGCCTTGAGTACTCGAAACACATGATTTTCGCCGATGATACGCAAATTTAGCATTCTTTCTTTCCCAGCGACTTGAACGAGGGTATAGCCGCTTTAAGTCGTGATCCTACTGCAGTCGCTGATTGGGCAGCTGCCAATGGTTTGAACCTAAATGTTGGTAAAACTAAGGCTATCATCCTTGGCAGCCAACATTATACTTCGCGTCTGGACCTCGATTCGATCCCGGAAATTTCAGTCGCTGGTCGCGACCTGCCCTATGAACGCAAGGTGAAAAGTCTGGGAGTAATGATTACGCCTACTCTCAACTGAAGCAACCACGTGAATCTATGCCTCCGTCGAATTCATCGATCATTACATACCTTAAGGCACTTCAAACATGCTCTCACGAGAAGCCTACGACAAAATCTGGTCGAGAACTTAGTGATCCCGCACTTTGACTATGCCTGCGTAGTATATAACAACCTCGACGGCACGCGCGAGCTTAAGCTCAAGCGTGCTCTGCACGCCTGCATTCGCTTCATCTACGGGAATATACCGCGGCGCGCGCATGTTACGCCATATCTTCTCGAGTTGGGCTGACTCTCCCCAAAAAGTAGACGCGATTATTTTACTGGTACGCTAGGTTTCAATGTAATTTCCCACCGTTCACCTTCTTATCTTACCAACAAGTTCACTCTGATCAACACCGACATCATCATTAGATCCTCTGACCGTCTTTCCAATCGCTCTCTCTTTTTCCGCACCCCCCGTACACAAGCACTTAAGACCTCCTTCAACATCCTCGCCGCCTATCTTATCAATTCCCTGCCACCTACCCCCTTCTCTTCCCTTTTTCTTAATAGCTTCAAATCATCTCTTTTCTCTTTCCTTCTTGAAAGGGATCGGAAGGACTGGCAATTTCGGGTGATTTCGGAGGGCCTAACGAACCTCTATAACCCCGTAGCGTGAGTGCGAGCGGCACCTCGTCCGTTAAGCCCTCCGGTCTGTCTTTGTAACCTCGCGTTCCGTCCGTTGCTCCGTACTCTGTATTTTGTGCTACGTATATCTCGCTATGATCTCTGCATCTTTTTCGCGCCGTCCTATGTTACTAAACTGTCGCCCCGGCGACGTCTGTTACTAGCCTTTAAGTTTAGATCATAAGTTCAATTTTGTTATGCGCTGCTACCTTCACTATCTTTACATTTTCATCGTCATTATTGTATAAGCGACCGACGTCACTCTTTTTATCTTTTTATTTTTATTTTTATTTGTACTATTATTTTATTCTGTAATTCTGTATCATTTTTTGTAAACTTAGTGCCTGATTGGGTCATCCCAGTGGCCAAATAAAGAATCTAATCTAATCTAATCTCTCTCCCTGCTTCGCAAGCTACGCTGCTGCGCCGCGCTCTCGCTCACTCTCTCGGCTGCACTTTCCTGCACTCGCGTTCGCTGGTTCGCACTTCTCTCTCTCTCTCTCTCTCTCTCTCTCTCTCTCTCTCTCTCTCTCTCTCTCTCTCTCTCTCTCTCTCTCTCTCTCTCTCTCTCTCTCTCTCTCTCTCTCTCTCTCTCAGTGAGGGCTATTGCTCGCGGCGATGGCCGAAACGATACTGCCTGCCTGTTCCTTCGTCGGCACGCGCGATCATCTCTCGGGCTTTGCCCTTCGCGCAAGGTTGAGAGATGTTTACCTCTTACGTATTTGCGCGTGCCGTCGCGGTGTGCCGAGAGTCGCCTTGAGTCTCATCAGCGCACACCGATATACACACACATGCGCGCACGCACACGAGCCGTCCGTTATATAGTATAAATGAATAGGATAAATTTTAAGTATGGTAAATATAAAGGTAATTATAGGTTGCGGAACATTATAGGTTATGTGTTACGTTTGAAATAAAAACATAAGAATTAATATAAAAGTATTCAAGATATTCGAATATCTGTATTAATATTATTCTTTAAAGTAACACTTATATAGAACCTAACCTACAAATTTTTTATAACCTAACAAAACAAATTATGGCGGCCAGCACGTGGCAGCGCCGCAGCACATGTCACATGCAGTAGGATGCTCGAATATGCTCTTCTTTACGATATGTACGTCAATTTTTAAGCTTCCTACTTTGAAAAATATCCTGAGCCTTTGCTCAATAAAGCGGCCTTTATCAATCACATGCCACTCATAGTTATAGACTATTCCAAACAGAATGAGTCCATAAAGAGCGTTCCTGTAGATGTACGTCTTGAATTTGAGGCTCACGATAACTTTCCAGAGGGAACATCAGTCTACTGCTTGATTTTACACGATCGTATTGTTCAGTATAATCCAGTTAGTGGGGATATGAAGAAGCTTGTTTAGAGAGCTGGGGAACTAATCACAACTTGTGGCGGCTGCTCGAGCAGCCAATCAGTGTTCGTCGTGGGCGTGGTATTTGGAGGGGGTATAGTGGTGGAGGAACGTGTATAAAACGAGGTCTCGGGCATGGAGAACTCATTCTTCTGCCACGTCTAGAGTGAAATGGGTCAAAACTAATTAAGACGTTCTACTTTGATAACATTTTTATGGATTGGGAAGAAGTTTCTTAGACTGTTAGTTTTCAATAGATGCATGTAAGAGAGGTTGACTTTGGAGGGGTATTAATTAAATGGGGTACCTCGCAGATGTAGGCGATGCACCGTGGGCCAGAAAAGAAGAAAAAATTTCTAAGCCTTGCTTGAACTGGTTTTTGAGGATAAGATTTTTTATAATAGTGGATTTTTTTTTGTTTTGATGTGGAGAATAAGGATCCGGTGCCGATCGTATATTATTTTTCCTCTAAACCTCGTGGGATACGAAAATACTGGACTAAATCGGTTATTGACGATTGTTGTAATTCGTCGATGCTAAAATACTTATTGTACCTCTCAAAAATAATATTCTTTAACGTACCAGAAAGCATTTTGAAGCTTAAAAAAAGTACTTTAATATAATTCCTTATTCGTACAATTCTGACCGATTCTGTCAAAAGCGTTATACACGGAAAAAAATAATTCTTACCACTAAAATAAAAAAAAATTGATAAATGGATTTTGAAAAATTCTAACTCTGAGCTCGTAAAAGATACAGAGCTCTACACCCTCACACTTTTCTATTGTTAGATGGTAGTAAACTTTTTTATGTAAAAAATTTTGGCAGTATAAAAAAATATAACTTAAAATTATGCAGTAATATAGCTCTGTATCTTTTACGAGCTCAGAGTGGGAATTTTTCAAAATCCATTTATCAATTTTTTTTTATTTTAGTGGTAAGAATTATTGTTTTCCGTGTATAACGCTTTTGACAGAATCGGTCAGAATTGTACGAATAAGGAATTATATTAAAGTACTTTTTTTAAGCTTTAAAATGCTTTCTGGTACGTTAAAGAATATTATTTTTGAGAGGTACAATAAGTATTTTAGCATCGACGAATTACAACAATCGTCAATAACCGATTAAGTTCAGTATTTTCGTATCCCAGGAGGTTTAGAGGGAAAATAATATACGATCGGCACCGGATCCTTATTCTCCACATCAAAACAAAAAAAAATCCACTATTATAAAAATCTTATCCTCAAAAACCAGTTCAAGCAAGGCTTAGAAATTTTTTCTTCTTTTCTGTTCCACTGTGCGATGGTTGGGGCCTACATCCCTCCTCTCTTACAAATTAATTTGTCGATCAAACGAGTTCAGACACGCACAGCGGCCTCCATGCCACTGACAGCTGACCGCTCGCAGCGCCACAGCTGGCCGCCAACCGCAGGCCGCCAACCGCAGGCCGCTCGCAGCGCCTCAGCTGGCCGCAGGATGCTCGATGTGTTATCTAACCTCCTACAACTCTAGACCTCCCACCTCAAAACCCTGTGGGGGTTTTGGCCCACTTGGGTTAAATAGCCTCCTACAACTCTAGAAACCCTGTGGGGGTTTTGGCTCACTTGGGTTAATGCACCTCGTGCAATTCTGGAACACCTGGATTTCCAGAAAGTGGCCCAGAACCGCTATTGTTTACCTACTTGCACGCGGCGCCACATGCGTGTAGCGCCGCAGCTCGCGCCCTGAATAGCGCGGGGGGGGGGGGGTATCGATTGTCACGTCGTGCGCGACTGAACGTTCCCACCTCCATAAGTTTGCCTACTGGACATTCTCTCGTACTATCTTTTTTCCTTAAGATAATACTACGACGGTCGGTAAGTTACCAACCGCTCGTAAGAACACGGAGGGTAACAATACTAGCAGGACAACTTATCACTTGCGACTGACGTATGACTAAACTGACTGTACATCCACTCCATAGCAACCCACCACGAGCCTCTAATTCCTAGAAATCCCCTCCAAAATGCATCCTATTGAACTCTTTTGATTATTCAAGAGAATCCCACCTTTTCTATCAATCTAATTAAGAAAGAGAGTATAAAAGCGAACATGCGCCTCTACTCGGGGCAGAAGCTATCCATTTCTTTCTTTGTAAGACGAAGCCCTTGACCGTTAATTTGTCGACTTAGAATTAATTTCAGTTATTGTCTTAGAAACTTCGAGCTTTTAATCATTTTGTATTTCGACTCTGAAATATTGTTTGTCCAAATTAATTGTAATCATTATTATAAGCTTCTCTGATTGTATTCTCGCGAATAATTGTTGTTATTATATCTCGACTACAATCAGCATATAACCAGTGTAATCACTTTAAAACTTATAATAAAACATTATTATTATATTATACTCGACATACTTTATTTCGGTGTAAACCTTCCTGCCATTTGAATCTCCCGCTACACTTTGGGTCAAGAAGACAACGCAGAGCTACTACATAGACTGAGTACATCACAGCATCTCCAGAGTAAGTACTACCTGATATTGGTATTTTCTTTTCTTCTTGATGCATGAGTTACTGCTGCTTGCCGCTTGTTAGTTCGAAATTACGCGACTCTTAACTGTTATTTAAGGACCGCTCGACTACTTTCGTGAGTTCCTATTCCCGTGGTTATTACGTGTAAGCGTAGACCGAAACAGGAACATTTATCGCGTGAACTTTATCGTTTTCGCGACATTGTAATCTCGACATTACAATTGGGGGCCCACCTCCGGGATAAAAACGAAAGTAACATCGAGTACTTCCTTTCTCTTTTAAATTAAAAATGCAATTTTTTTTTCTCTCATTCACATTAAATAATTACCGCAAAATGGCAACAGCTAGCGGCACGATAGCGCGTAACGAAGAGGCAGCCACGATATTGAGATGCGCGCTCTCAGCAACAGATGAGGCCCTTTCAAAAGCGACGCTTAACGAACTGGTCAACGTGTTAAAAGTTAGGTACCAGACCGCGTCGGAGATAAATCCACTAAGAATAAAAGTAATAGGGAAATTGCAAATATCACTGTTCGAAATAGTAGATCGCGATCTAGTTGAAAAAATTTGTCAGGACGAAATTATGATAGACATTTTAAAAGAATTTATGGATAGAAATATTAGTGTCAAAGAAATAATTAACGCAATAGCGAGCATAGAGAAACGTACTATCACAGAAAAAATACCACAGCTAATATATAGCAAACCGGAAATGACAGAAGATGCAGAAAAAACAGCTTTCAGAACCGCAGCTAATGAATTAGAAAATAACGGGCAGTTTAACCCGAACATGCTGTTTAACACACCATTTTTTGAAAGGGGGCATAGCACTCCTTACGCACAGGCACTAAGAAATAATTTTTCGACCAACATCAATAGTAACATTAATTCTCTACGTCAAAACTCAACCTTAGCGCCGCTAAAAAATTTATCAATCAAAGACGCACTCGATTGCATCCCTAAATTCGACGGTACTAATATTCCTCTTAGCACTTTTCTGTTCGGAGTAAGAGTGGCAGTTAGCATGATACCAGCGGTCAATGAGGTAGATTTAGCAAAATTAATCAAAAGGCGTTTAATGGGGGAAGCAGCAAAATCGATGGAAGAGATGCATTTCGATAGCATTAGTGAACTAATTAAGTACTTTGAAGCAAATTTCGGTTCGTATAAATCGCATCAGACCTTAATCGGAGAATTGGTAGCCGCGAAACAAAAACAAGGAGAAAATGTCATTACATTCGCCAATAGAGTAAGACGCATAGCAATTGAATTGAAAGAAGCAGCAAAAAGAGACAAAAGAGATAGTGTCGAATTTAAGCAATTTGTAGAAACGGATAAGTTAAAATTTTTCGCGCACGGTTTGGATTGGGAAATTAAAAGACGTATGAGTGTAATGCGATCAACGTTTCAAGGAGCGGTTGAAAAAGCAATCGAAATCGAACGTGAAGTCGATTGTTTTGAGAAAACGGAAAATTTTGATAAAAATAAGATCAATAAAGAAACTAGCAAAAGCGCGAATGGTTCGCCCGATATTAAAATTGTGCAAGACAAAACGGTCGAAAATTGTCAATTTTGCGAAAAGAAAAATCATGTAGCAAAAAATTGTTGGGCATTGAAAGCACTGCTACCTCAGAACGCACAGCCACCGCAGGCGCAAACAGTACCGTGGGCGGGGCCTATGACGACACACGCGCGGCCATCAAACCCAAACGTAGGACCATTGGCCGCCGCACGAGTGCCCACGTCCCAGCCGCCGCGCGATCTGTACAGACCGCGATCAGCTAACCCTGCCGTAGCTAGACCGAGTTACAATATTAAACAATGCAATTATTGTAAAAAAGAAGGTCATTGGAAAGACCATTGTCGCGAATTGGAAACAAAAATCCGCGAAAAATCACACAGGCGGGAAACGCGAACAGCCCCGCGGCACAGGGCGCAACCTGGGGGCAAGCGAAAGATACGCACCTAGAACAAGTGAATGCGAGCAGAAATTAAAACTCGTTAGGAAATCAGTACTTTTGAGCATAAATAGTAAGTCCCCAGTTGTAGAGTTGCATTTAGAAAACTACGGAGCATCGCTTAAATTAATGTTAGATACGGGTGCTGGTCCGTCATTATTGAAAATCAGTAAAAAACCGAGTAAAGCCATTGTAATTGAAAACGAGATATTAGAACTCAGGGGCATTACAAAAGAGTCAATTAACTCGTGCGGTGAAGTACCATCATTATTCCGTGACTTAACCTTGTATTTTCATCTTGTTCCTGATAATTTTCCGATTGAGGAAGACGGATTAATTGGTAGTGAAGTACTAAGGAGATACGGGGCAAAGATTAACTACGAGGAAAATATTTTGCACATCGCGTCGTACGTAATCGCTCTACGGTGCACGGGTAGCGTAAATATCGTTAAAACGACAAACAAGGAGAGCGTAAAATTAGCAAGAATAGAACGGCGCAAGGCCAGCGCGGTTGTAGGCAAGCTAAGCAATTCTTGTGTTTCTCGTGATATAGCTACTCAGCATGAACGTGTAGATGTTAATAAATGTTCCTTAACTAGTATAATTAATTCGCCAACTCAGTACACTGTCACGACCATAGCAAATCGAATTAGTAAGGAAACGGGAAATAAAGATAATATAGAATTGAATAAAATTATTGAAAGATGTGAGAACTCGAAAAATCCGACTTATCGAAAATATAGAAACTGGAAAAATGGAAAAGCCAGTAAACTTAACTAGAAAAAAGTTTAGAATCGAAAAACTTGAAAAATCGAAAGAATTAACTTGTAAAAACTTGAAAAATTTGTTCGGGCCCGAAAAGTTGTTTGAAAAAATTTGTAACTTGAAAAATTCGTTCGGTGAAAATAAAGTTCACAAAAACTTGATTAGTCAAAATAGAAATTTGAGAATTAAATATCTGCAAAAGAATAAATTTTCAAATAAAATAAGAAAGAAATCCAACAAATACGGAAATTTGAAGGATAAAATTCGTAAAATAAGTTGGAAAAACATTTTGCTCGGTGAAAACTCGTCCACCCGTAACGTAAATAGCCAGAAGTTAAAATTGTTAAATAAGGATTTGAAAACTAGCCCTGGTGAACATTTTTTTGTAATGGAATTGATTAGCTTGAAAAATAAAAGTAAAAATTGTAAACGTGCTAGGGAAACCCATAGAATTAAAAAAACTTGTTTGTTAAAAATAGAAATAATACGGATCCGTTTAGTAAAAGAAATAAAATGGATGGAAATGCTCGAGAAAACCTTGTTTTAACATATAAGAATAATCAAGATACACCGAAAAACTTGAGGAAAGATTATACTAAAATAGCATTCGTGACTAATAAAGTAAAGGCTTTCGGAACAATGCGTCACAATTACGCAAAGTGTAAAAAGTTAAAAACACGAGATAATTGTTTCGGTAAAATCGATAGTACCATACGCGAGCAAAAGAAATGGCTGCGTAATCAAATCAGAATCGGAAGGAGCGGAAGTAATAAAACTCCGAGTCGGTCGCATCGCATCGCATTAGGCGACCATGCGCAAATCGACCATTGTTTAGAAAACTTATGTAGAAAGATAAAAGCATTAGCTCATTTACAAGCAGTCAAAAAGACCCGGCCAATACATTTATATGGTAATGCTTTAGCTGTCCTGTGTTGCTACGCCATCCCCTTGTTGAATAAATTAAGGAAATTTTGTATGACAAACGAAGATACGTGTACCGACATCCTGTGCGCTTTCTGTCAATCGTTGCATGATATTAGAAGAAAAGGAAGCGGTTTAGGCCGATCAATATGGAAATATCGTTCACCGCCGCATTATACTACGAAAATAGATAGCGTAGATAGGCGGGACTATAAAAAGCCCACGCCGCGCGCCCGGAACATAATGTGTGTGAGAAGTGGGAAAATATTAGCGGGAAGTGATCGTGTAATTAAATTAAAAGAATTACTCCGTCTAGAGCATTTATCGGAGAATCAGAAAATAGATATTGAATCAATATTAATTAATTTCGCGGACAGATTTTATTTATCCGGAGATATTATGCCCGCCACTAATGTAATTAAACATGAAATCCCAACAACAAACAATATACCAATTAGAATAAAACAATTTAGACACCCTCCTATTTTGAAAGAGGAAATCAACAGGCAGGTAAACGAAATGTTAGAAAAAGGGTTAGTCGAACCATCTACAAGCGCCTTTTCAGCGCCGGTGTTATGCGTTGACAAAAAACCGGGCCCCGACGGGAAGAAAAAATATAGGGTCGTCGTTGACTTTAGAAAACTAAATGCCGTTATCCCTGAGTACAATCACCCGGTCCCCAATATAGCCGATATTCTAGATAAACTTGGGGACGCGAAATTTTTTTCGGTTTTCGATTTATACGCAGGGTATCATCAAATAAAAATCAAACCAGAAGATAGAGAGAAAACAGGTTTTTGTTGCGATCTTGGTTTATTTCATTTTGTTAGATCACCTTTCGGGTTGAAAACAAGCGCGCCAGTATTTTTATCGCTCGTACTTAAAGTTATAGCGGGAATGAAAAACGTAGTGCATTTCTTTGACGACATTTGCGTTTACTCTAAAACTTTCAATGAGCATATAGAAACAATTCAAAAACTTTTCGAAAAATTACGCCATGCGAACTTAGTACTTCAACCAGAAAAATGCGAATTCCTTAAGCCAGAAATTAATTACTTAGGACATATAATTAGCAGCCACGGACTGCGCCCCGATCCAGAAAAATTGAAAGCAGTTAAAGAATTTCCGATCCCCAAAAACCAAAAAAATATTAAACAATTTTTAGGCCTGGCAGGATACTATAGGAGGTTTATTAAAAACTTCGCGCAGATAGCAAAACCTTTAACAAACTTATTAAGAAAAGAACAGCAATTTAGTTGGGATGAAAATGCACAAGAGGCATTTATCAAGTTACGCGATAGTTTATGCGAACCACCGGTGTTGGCGCACCCACATTTTGAAGAAAAGTTTTTGGTCACCACTGACGCGAGTGGTTATGCTATAGGCGCCGTACTATCGCAAGGCGAAATCGGGAAAGATAGACCTATAGCTTTTGTATCGCGCGCGCTTAATCAAGCCGAGAAAAATTATTGCACCTTCTCAAAAGAAGCTTTAGCTATTGTTTACGCGATCACGCAATTTAGACCATATTTGTACGGCAACAGGTTTACTCTAATTACCGATCACAGACCTTTAGTGTCGACCCCGGATCTAGAGTCACTCGTTGGCGATTAAAATTATTAGATTACCAATTCGACGTGGTTTACAAGAAAGGTGAATTAAATGCTAACGCAGACGCTTTGTCTCGCAATCCAGTCGTCGAAACTGTTTGCGTAGCGATGCGAGTTAGTGTAGGGGGGGGGGGTGCCATGCTGTCCCTGGCAGCCAAGTTGTAGGCCCAACATCGGAGTCCCTCGGAGATCGGATAGGCGACGCACCCGCCCCTCACGCAATGGCTACTCGTACTCGTGTCGGACGCCAAGTTAGTGAAAAATACAAACAAGCCATTAAGGCTTTTCTTCCGCGAAAAAGATAACCAGCCCCTGCAGCTGAGGCTATCTAGGAACGCGCATGTCCTACTGAGAATGAAAACAACACCGATTTCATCGAGCGCCAAGATCCGTGCGGCCATAAAGAGTTAGCTAGACCCACATCGCCGGGCGCCAGAGCGGCTACTCTAGACGGAAGCGAACCGCTTGTAAAAGAAAGCGAGGAGAATACGGTCGAACATTCTCCGGAATTTTTTGCACCCTTTCCCGATTTAACGATCGAAGAACGAAGCGACCCCGATCCGGCGACCCAAACAACGGATCACTGTAGAGATAATATCGTTTATTGTAGGGAAAAATTGTTTATGAGAAAGGACAATTACTTATATTTCATCTCCACAGATGGGAAACCACTCGACGAAGGGGCTAGGCAATTAAAAGAATTAGGGAAACTCCCGCGTTTGGAGAACCTGGAGTTAGGAGAAACCCAAGCCATTAAGGGCAATAAAAAAATGCATTTTATAGTACCCTTAAGAGGAGACTCTAAAAATAGCCTCTCAACAACGCTGGAAATTTTAGCTAAGGGAATTAAGAAATTAGATACTTTATCGAACGAAAATCAAATAATTTCGATTAGTTTGGCAAAGAGTAGTCACATTGAAAATATTGATTTTAAGGATATTCTAGCTTGTATTAAACGTGAATTAATTAAAAGGGATTTAAAAATAATTGTATGTAAAGGAATAATCCAACACCCGGAACCTAGTAAACGAACAGACATTATTCGCGAAGCGCACTGTTCAGCGGTGGGCGGTCATAAAGGTGTAACGAAAACATTTAATCGCATTAAATTTCAATGGGAACATCTTAAAGAGAATATCCAAGAGTTTATTCAGAAATGTGTCCCCTGTCAATTAAAAAAATTAGTTAGAGTTAAAACTAGACAGAAAATGATTATTACTGATCACCCCTCTATCCCGTTTTTTACGGTCTGTCTAGATATAGTGGGTCCGTTGTCCAAAACTAGAGATAATTCGGAATACATTCTTACCATGCAGGATCAATTCACTAAATTCTCAGTCGGTGTTCCACTAAAAGATCAAACGGCTGCATCGGTAGCCGACGCTTTTATTAAACGCTTTATTTGCACTTTTGGCGCACCTCAAGCTATACTTACTGATCAAGGCACGAACTTTCTTAGCAAACTAATAAAACGCGTAGCAAAGCGCTTTAGAATTAAACAAATAAAAACCACTGCTTTCCATCCACAAACTAACGGTTCACTAGAAAGGTCACACTCACCACTTAGCGAATTTTTAAAAATGTTCACAACAAAAAACTTAGACTGGGATAAATGGGTTGAACTAGCCATGTTCAATTTTAACACGGGCAAACACGAAGGGACACAACACACACCCTATGAGCTGGTCTTCGGCCGACTGGCGCACGTCCCTTCAAGCGAACCCTTGGAGCCGGAAGACTTATTACCTACCTACGCGGGTTATATGACGGCTTTGGTAGAAAGGCTGCACTTTCTCCAAGAAAATGCAGAAGAAAAATTATTAGTGGCCAAACAGCGGTCAAAAAATTATTACGATAAAAAAGCCAACCCAAAAGAAATCAAAATAGGCGATTTTGTTTGGCTACAGAGCGGACCGAAACCGCATAAATTCGAAAATCATTACTCCGGTCCTTACCGAGTAATTGACGTTTGGGAGAACGGGAATGTTAAAATTCAAATTACAGAAAACAAATCCAAAGTCGTACATAGTAACCGCTTACGCTTTTCGCATGTTAAATCGCAATCGCCACCCGAAAATTTAGATTGATGCAATTACTTAAAAGGTTGAAAGTTAATATTTTTATTCATGTTTACAGATGAGGACTTTGATGTTTATCCTTGCAACAACTTTCAAATTAGACCTAGTTTTCGGGTTAATCGGTTTTGATTGCGGGCAAAAATTTACTAATTTTACAAACTTTTCGCTGGTTAACGTGGGAGAATGCGACATTCCCGAACCAATAATCAATGTAACGAAAACGGAAATAAGCCTCCTGCAACTTAATGAGTATGCCGATACGCTAGTGCGATACTGTAAAATCGAAATAGAGAGGACCGTCGGTCATTGCGGAATGTGGTCGCACATGTCATTTGTAAAAAATGGGGAAGTGAGATATTTGCGCGAAGTTACGCGAGACGAGTGTATGCGGATGCACGTGCATAGATCGGTCTCAATCGCAGATAATATGGTTAGAAACTTGAGAATTAATGACATATCGACGCACCCACTCACTTTCGCCAGGTCGTTGAAAGCAGACGGTACCTGTACAAATTCGGCTCACTATGCTGACCTTTATGGTGAATTTTCCGACCTAGTGGTACACGGGTACGTAACGATCCGCTTAGAGGAGCGTTACAATGCGGTCAATTTAAATAATAACAAAATTAAATTAGAGTGGTACTGTATGTCCATTCACCGATGATAATTGTATAGACATGGTTTACGGGTACGCCTTTTGGGAAGCCATCCCCATCGGCGCGTGCGAGAATCGCAGGTATGCCGCCTTGTATACAGGGCCGGTGATGAGGATTGTGGAAAAAGATAACGAGCGGCGACCGCTCTACGTGTTAGAAGCCGAAGGACTTTCCTTTGCGTTTAAAGATTTAGGTGTAATTAATGTGTGCTCTTATCAATTAAGTACTGGACATCCGAAACTGTTTATTTTATTCGACCCCGAGCATGAAAAACTGTTAGTGCAAAAGGGAGTTAGTATTAGTAACACCGACATTTTTGCTTATGTAAACTCGAAGTTTGTATATGTAAACGCGCACATAAAGGGTCAAATTACTAGATTATACTCGGATGTAATAGCTAAACAATGCGAGCTGGAAAGGAAGGTAATAATAAACGCATTGAATATAGCTACGATCTCCTCAGATTTATTAGCCTACCAAATCATGGGCGGGCCGGACTACGTAAGCCTATTGGCGGGAGAAGTAGTGCATATTTTAAAGTGTGTACAGGTGGAAGTAAAGGTTAGACAGACGGAGGAGTGTTATCAAGAGCTCCCAGTATTTTGGCAAGACAAACCGAGATTCTTGTCGCCTCGTACACATATTTTGCGTGAATACGGAACTAAAGCTATTTGTGATTCTATGATTCCGATAATGTTTTTATTGGGGGCGCGATGGTTTAAAATGCTGCCACAGATAACCATTCAGGACGCACCTTCGGTATTAAAGCCGCAAGTTCAACAAACATGGACATATAAGAACCCTACCGATTTAGCGAATAGCCGAATTTACTCGTACGGGGATATAGAAAAATTAAAAAATTTTATAATGTTTCCAAACTTTAGCCTACGGAGCGACGGGTAAGGGGAGAATGCCCGGGGGCGTGTCCGTGGCGGGCTTGCTTGACGAAGAAGCACTCACTCGTATCGCTGACTCCGCTAGGGACAATATTTGGGCGCGATTTATTACTTTCGGGTCGGCAAGCGCAGCATTTATTACAATTTTAATGGTTTTTAGATTAATTAAATTCATTCTCGATACTATAATACACGGTTACGCTTTGCATAGCCTTTATGGTTGGTCTGTACACATTTTAGGAGCCATTTGGAACTCGTTAACGCAGCTTTTACTTCAATTGGGAAAAGGCATGGAAAAGCCGAAAGAGGCTACCACAATACAGGCACCCTCAGCTCCGTCTGTCATCGAAGCACCTTTCACCTGTACCACTCAAAAATATCAACCGGAATGTCAATGGTCAGATAATAGTAGTGTCAAAAATTCTGGCAACGCCGAGAATAAATTGTACCCCGTGTTAAGTCAAGACACTGTGGCCTCTATACCATCTCGTAATCCAATAAATTAACTTCTCAATATATCACATAATATTCATTTTTTTTTTGTAACAATATATATATAATACTAGCAACAATTGGTGGTTGTATTCTAAATAAATATAATAATTTTTGTTTCTTCTTTTTATTAATAACAAAATTGCCTTAAATTAATAAAAGCATTCTAGAAATGCGGCCAGAACAAAAGGTAAATTTGTTGGACGATTTGATTCTATTGAGGAGACGGCTGGTATGGGCGGCGCAGGGCCGAGACGAACAACTGAGCTCTTATAATAATCGAATGGAGAGAAGTTTCGAATTATATCAACAAGGGGGAAAAATAGCCAAGCAGGAGATTATTGAGATAAGCGAGAGCGAACATGAAAGAACTAAGCTGGTTATTTATTGTTATGTGTTAGGCATACGGCCCAGCGTAAACCGATACATGTGTAAGCCGGAATTTTATGTGACGTTTGCACAAGCGCGACGTCACGCCGAACAGATTGCGTATCACCTTAAAGATCTGGCTAAAATGCGTCGCGTATCAGTATGCGAGCGGCGTGTTTTGGTCTAGTTAATTAAGAAAACTTAAATATGTAGTTAATAACTAACGGTCAATTTTCCTTTCTAGCCAATAAATCAAAAAGAAAAGCCTGACATCGCGCGAGCAATAGAACATCTGCGCGACCTTCCCTGTTGAAGCGTGCGAGGAAGGGACCGAGTCGTATACGTCGACGAAGAGTTTCTTAATTTTTTCTGTAAAACTTGCTACCACACTTTCGTTAAAGATCCGTTTCAGCTACTTGAGCCGAGTTTTGATTATCACATATTGTTTCAACCGGGACTTCCTGTACCTATCAACTATAAAATTTGTCGCCGCCAGTTATTATTTAAACGAGTAGGTCCAGTCTGCGAAAGTTGCGTTAATTTCTATTTACGCGCTGAAGAACAACTTTTCAACTATCCCTTAGTTGAAATATTATATTAGTAAAAATAAAAAAAAAAGAGAAAAACAAAGAAATATATAATTATAAATCATGTCCGCAATCATCCGTAATTACGAACGCGTGGCGTACGATTTTCGGTCCGAATACGTGTGTGAGGATTGTTTTGCAAACAGGGTCCATCCGACCCTAAGAAACTTGTATTTGATGGAATTATCGAGAACGTGCCGTCAGAATTTAGACACAGCTGTAACTATAACTTGTATTTTGTGTGCCACGACCATAAATTATACGCGACGAGATATTAAACAAGTAGCAACTCGTAACCCTTTGATCGAGATACACTTGGAGAAATCACCCACTTTCTCTCACATCGAAGCGATTAATGCTAGCGTGGACATGAACGCTAAAGCTATAGATTGGTATAATGACTGCTTAATCGATGTAGCCAATAATGCCCTTACTATGTGGCGCGATAACGATTCAAATGGACTTAACGCGAGCGCTATAGGGGGTCAGAGCGAGAGCCTAGCTATCGGGCCGGGGGAAGCACCGAAGCCAGGTAGTATAGTCGGTAGACCTTTTAATTTTTTGCCAAACGGTACGTCGGGATCAATGGCCATAAACGCCCAAGAGTCGTTCAAACAAGTAGTTAAGCAAAAAGACATGAGCGCGCAAAAGGGTGCTTCGATAGTTAACTGGAGTGAATTATGCACTAATAACCCAGGAACATCGCAAATGGCACGAACAGGTAGGGCACCCGACTCTCAGCCGCCGTTTGAGGGAAAAATAGTAAACGAAAATTCTCGAACACCTCACTAGCACTCTAGCACTGCGTTTAGATAACTCTGACAAGCGGCTGTCGCACGATGAACCATCTGCTAAGTCATTTAAATTTAAATAAACAATTGATGTTGTATGCATTTACGCAGGAATTGTAATCACACATTGTACTAGTAACTTAAGTTAATTATAAGAATAAGGGAGAACAATAAAACAATCATTAATAAAATTTTTTGCAAATTTGTTTTGTTAAAACCTGCATGGATATTTTGTTTTTAGAACTCTCATACTTTTAAGCTTTAGAGGACTTCGATAAACCATAATCATTTACAATGGAAAACGGAATGCTATTAAAATTATGCGCACTAGCACTATGTTTTATTAACACCACCGGTGACAACATCTTGCCCTACTACCACTCAGTCGATGACAACCCCGGACTGGTGTTCGCCAAATCCAAGGAGATCGTCTTCATCAAGGAAAAATGGAGCGTGATGACTTCAATTAACACGAGCTTCATTAAATCAACCGCGAAGCAAGGTAGAGCAGAATTAACTATATTGGAAGATGCCTATTCGGTAATGAGAAAACCAAACGACACAGCGGTACAGTATATAAACACATTACGCATAGAATTAGATAGTTTAGAGTCATTAATTGCAAAATTGCGAAAAAGCGAACTGTTTTACGCACTCGTCGTAATTCCAAGAGGGGAGGACTATCACGTACCCCCCACAAGTTACATTTTGCAAAATCACGTAGAAATTAGTAAGTCAATATGTAAATTGCGAGAAAACAAACTTGACATTATGCCTGGAGAAAAAGAGACGACTTGCTTGATTGAAAACGACTACGCGATGGAAAGTGCCGCGATTGAATTAGAGTTAAAACTCATTAAAGGAATTAGTAATGTAACTTCTTGGGAAAAATTCAGGGTTGAAACTAACATGAACATAATTTTGGATAATTTAGTCGCATTAATGAAAGTAATATCGAAAGCCAAGCAACTCGTGCTCAATCTTTGTGATTTATTGGGTTACCAAAAGGTATTGTTCTCATCAGCTGCTCTAAAAAAACACTTGCTCACCATTCGAGATAAAAAACAATTAGCGCTGCCCTTTTTTATTTCTAATTTTGGATCGGTGCTGTTAGATAAAATTGTTAAAGCTCATATTGTCTTTGTAAACAACGAGTTATTTATAGAAATAGTAGTCCCGTTTACAGACCCTGATTTATTTTTATCATATAAAATGCAGCCTTTCCCCGCCTTTCAGTCTAACTTTGAAGGCAAGAAACTAGCGGCATATATTAAACCACGAGCAGACTTTATCGCTGTAAGGGAGAACACTAAAAGATACCTCTTTCTCAATAAATCTGATTTACAAAACTGTGAGGAAAGAAATACCTTTTTCTTATGCGAAAACGAGTTCTTCTTCGAAAATTCCTTTACATGTAAGAAAATGCTTTTGTCATATCCTAACTATGGAGATTATCCGTATTGCAATATAGAGTTTTCGGAGGGAAAAGAGTATTACTTTCAGAGAATGTCTAACAAAAGATTGTGGTTAGCATCGACTGTAAATAAATATAGATTGGGAGTATTTTGTTCTGGCAAATTTTATAGATTACCGTTATCAGGTAATCAAATCATTGAATTACCAAAAAATTATAAAATGATATTCGGAGATAGAGAAGTGTACGGCTACGATGGAAAGTATGTAGAAGGGGATATTATTGTACCCAAAATTAAATTAAATATGCATAAAGACTTTACTTATAAAGTAAAGGGGGAAGAGCCGCCGAAAGGTAAATACGCGATAGAACCAAGCGTAATGTCAAGTAAGGATTGGATACAAGTAATATTCTATGGATGTTTAATTTTCATAATTATTATTTTCTTGGGGCTGCTTATGTATTTAATTTATCATATGTCAGGAAGAAAAAAAGAAAAAGCTACAGAGTCAGAAAGCACTTATGTGCCTACCCGCGCTTTAGATCACGAATTTAAGTGCAATTTTTTAGGGGCCACTGATTATGACAAACCCCACTGGCCACCGTTACCAGTAAAGCACAGCGCGCCCAGCACGTCAACTAGTACAATGTAAAAGCAGTTTTAAGGTCGTAGCGTGTAGTTCGTTAGAAATAGGAAAAACACATGTACTAAAGAGTGCGCGCTCCCTCCCAAATCTTTTTTTTTCCCCACCAGAATTTTCCTTGCCTGTCCGACAACAGTAGACGATAGAGGTGAAGAGTCACTCGTTCTCTCGCATCACCGCTGTCACTTGCATCACCGCTGTTACTCGTCCTCTCGCACCGCCCCTCTTCAACAGCATGGCAGGAACCATGCCTACCCTGAGGGCAGCAACGAGGAGAGCGTATACCGCCTACGCGGACGAGTCACTGTGGGAGCCGAGCTCGTTCTCCACACGAGTGCTTTTCCAGCTCTACATAAGATGCTCGATGTATTTTGACATCGTCGTCAACGGGCGGAACGATCGTAGAAGGCCTCCACTATAACGTGATCGCGCCAAGGAGGAGGAGCTCTTTGCCGAGGACCAATTCAAACAGTTTGCCGAAAATGACATCCTCAGGTTTATGAGGCTACCCACGCGTTGGGGTAACATCCGTTGGGACAGGGAGTTCCGGCGAAAACAAAATAAGGAGCAGCAACACGGTGAATGGACCAGAGAGGAGAACGAGCGGCAGGACGAAGAGAGCGAGCGAGGTATAACGTATGCTAACCGTCTTCATCTACCCTATGGTGGTGAAGATTTCGGTAATCGTACGCATTATGGTAATTGCGCCAAGTGCGGGCAGAACATGCCGGCCTGGCGCAATTGCACTTCATGCCAGCGCTTTAGTAATATGACGGGCTGTCTGTCCGTGTGCCTGAACTGCGAGGACGAACAGCACATGCGGGCACTGCAGGAGGAATGGTGCCAGGACTGTGACGGCTCACCAACCCTACCAGCCCTGGAGGAAGAAAAGATGGACACGGAAGACTGGGATTAAGAAATAAAATAAAGAAGAATAAATAAATGAATTGTAATATTACATATAAAACAAAAACAAACAAACAAAAAAACAAAACTTAAACTTGCGCTGATGGGGCCGAGATTCTCAAGTCTCAGCCCCCGCTCCGAGATGACATTTGGGCGGGGGTAATAAGCAAACACTGCCCCGCAGCGTAGGTCTTTAGGGGGGGCGTGTCACGTCGTGCGCGACTGAACGTTCTCACCTCCATAAGTTTGCCTACTGGGGATTCTCTCGTACTATCTTTTTTCCTTAAGATAATACTACGACGGTCGGTAAGTTACCAACCGCTCATAAGAACATGGAGGGTAACAATACTAGCAGGACAACTTATCACTTGCGACTGACGTATGACTAAACTGACTGTACATCCACTCCATAGCAACCCACCACGAGCCTCTAATTCCTAGAAATCCCCTCCAAAATGCATCCTATTGAACTCTTTTGATTATTCAAGAGAATCCCACCTTTTCTATCAATCTAATTAAGAAAGAGAGTATAAAAGCGAACATGCGCCTCTACTCGGGGCAGAAGCTATCCATTTCTTTCTTTGTAAGGCGAAGCCCTTGACCGTTGATTTGTCGACTTAGAATTAATTTCAATTATTGTCTTAGAACCTTCGAGCTTTTAATCATTTTGTATTTCGACTCTGAAATATTGTTTGTGCAAAATCACTTGTAATCATTATTATAAGCTTCTCTGATTGTAGTCTCGCGAATAATTGTTGTTATTATATCTCGACTACAATCAGCATATAACCAGTGTAATCACTTTAAAACTTATAATAAAACATTATTATTATATTATACTCGACATACTTTATTTCGCTGTAAATCTTCCTGCCATTTGAATATCCCGCTATACTTTGGATCAAGAAGACAACGCAGAGCTACTAGATAGACTGAGTACATCACAGCATCTCCAGAGTAAGTACTACCTGATATTGGTATTTTCTTTTCCTCTTGATGCATGAGTTACTGCTGCTTGCCGCTTGTTAGTTCGAAATTACGCAACTCTTAACTGTTATTTAAGGATCGCTCGACTACTTTCGTGAGTTCCTATTCCCGTGGTTATTACGTGTAGGCGTAGACCGAAACAGAAACATTTATCGCGTGAACTTTATCGTTTTTGCGACATTGTAATCTCGACATTACACTATACAGCGGTCTAGAGCGAAAGAAAAAGTAAACAGTGGCTCGATGGGCTCATGTTTTGTTTTGAATGGATACGTCGTATCGACAAAATATGACATGACACAACCACTGAACGCGTATAAAGAAAAGACATGTGTATTATATACGTGTTTATTATGTACCGCGCACTGGCGTGAAATTTTTTGACTAAGCTATAAAGACATAAGCGATTTGAAACGTTTAAACTTTAAATAAGAAAAAATACATTCATGTGCTACTTATTTTGTTTTTTACATATGCATTAATAAATAAATGATTTTTTTGTGTATAAAATGCGAAAAAATTTGTTTTGTCTCGCCGTTTCGAAGCTCTTATACATCGATTGCCCTCTGAACCGAATTGTACTTTGTCTGTGTGCATTATTTTTCAAATGTTTAATCAATTTTTGATCATCGGCAGTAGTATAAATTCGATTATATACTTATTCAACGATTTCATTACTACATTTTATTAACTGTTTCACTATATGTATACAAACGAACTGCATGCCCCTATTGTGAAACAGTATAAAAGAGGTTCTATTTTGAATCTCATTTACAATGTAGTTTAAATATATAGATTTTTTTAAATTATTTGTGCTTTTAACTCAAAAAATATTAACCATTCGTACATAAATCTACAAATCGTGTATAAACCTACCAATACTGTACATCAGAGCTACTCATATAGATTAAACGTCGATATATTTGCATGAAATAAATATAAAATAGGTTTATTCACAATATATGAATTAAAATACTTAAACTTTGTTAAGGAATCGACGCATATTACAACCACGCATGTTGTAAGTATTTATGAAAAATTTTTATATCCATATACGTTTTGGATTTTCTTCGTAGTTTCCAACTATTTATAAACAAATTTATACTGAAAATACCATTAATAAAGAAAAAATGTTTCATAATAGGGAAGCGTGTTATGGGAGAGCGGTATCTGTAAGAAAATAGCGTTTCATAATAATACTTTCATCACTATTTCTTTCTATATATAAACGAATTCACATAAAAAATTTGTCGAAAATCGTTCTATAAGGCTCTTTATCTTATTCGCTTAAAATAATAAATAAGTTTGTTGTTGAAATTTGTAGATCCTGAAAGGGACCGATATATATAAAACCATTTCATGTAATAAATTTTGTTGAAAATAATAGGGTCCTTATTAGCTTGAAATAATGAATAAGTTTGTTTGTTGAGATTTTTAGGTCCTGAAAAGGACCGATTGAGTTGGTCCTGAGAAATGTACAAACATTTGTGAGTAAAAACGAGAGAGATGGTAAAGATTCATGAAAAAGTGTGAGTCTCTCAGCGTTTTGACACGTGCAATTCTCAAATACGCAGTCAGTTAATACCCCTAACTGCGATTTGAAAACGCGTGTGAGAAAACGTCAAAATAAAATGCACGCGAAGGTTGTAAAGACGCGCTGCGCGAAAAGAGTTGCGCTCACAAATATGCAGTCGGTTAAAACACCTAACTGCCCTATTAAAAATAATCACGTGAGTATTCACGTGAGTTTTTCGACCATATTCTCACGTGAGTACTCACGTGAGAAGTAAAAAAAAATGGTTTAAAAAAAATTAGTAATCAATGTTTTTTTTACTAAACTATTACATAAATATTTTAACTTTAATTTTTGCATATACCTTTCAATCCTTAAATAGTATAGGCAGATATCAAAAGCGAGGTAAGCCTCGTAATTACAACTCTTTTAAAAGAGTCGCGGTATTGACTAAGTCTTATGGCTTTATGTATTCTCGCCGGTGTTCATTTGCCTATGGAAATTGAGAAAGGGGTTGCCGCCTGGCGGTTAAAAGAGTTACTAGACGTGGAGTTCAGACGGGTCCTATCAGTTCCGCCGGTGACCGCCAGGCGGCAACCTCTTTCTCGATTTCCATAGGCAAATGAACACCGGCGAGAATACATAAAGCCATAAGACTTAGTCAATATCGCGATTCTTTTAAAAGAGTTGTAATTACGAGGCTTGCCTCGCTTTTGATATCTCCCTATACTTTTTAAGGATTGAAAGGTATACGCAAAAATTAAAGTTAAAATATTTATGTAATAGTTCAGTAAACAAAACATTGATTACTAATTTTCTTTAAACTATTTTTTTCACTTCTCACGTGAGTAGTCACGTGAGTACTCACGTGAGTACTCACGTGATTATTTTTAATAGGGTGCTATTTGTAAACATCGAAATAACATGCACACGAAGGTTGTACAGACGCGCTGCGCGAAAAGAGTTGCGTTCACAAATATGCAGTCGGTTAAAACATCTAACTGTTATTTGAAAACGTTGAAATAGCATGTGGCGAGGGTTTACGCGAGTAAAAGACGCGCGCGAGAAGAGTCTTGTTTTCCCTCGCATTCCCAAATGCGCAGTCGGTTAAGACACCTAACTGCGATTTAAAAACTAGCGAGGAATCGCGCAGCGACCCACACTCGAGCACTCGCGCGAGAGAAGTGTTGTTACAGCCGAACGCGTCTCATTTATAGGGATCGTCGAAGCTGTCCCGCCGCGAATTACGATGAGCGGTGGCGGCGGCGGCCGTTGTAGCAGCGCAGGGCTATTTCGTATTTTTGGAGTAGGCGAATAATTGGAAGGCGAAGGCACTATTTAGTTTTACTCGAGCACAGCTCTTTATTTAAGGCAGAACGTGGTGAACAGTGAGTGCGAGCGTAGCGAGCACAAGACTTCGAGAGTACAGCGTAGGTGAGGTAGCAGCGGGAGAAGCGTCCGTCTATATAGCTCGGCGGTTGACAAGAGAGAGAGCGGTAGCGGCGACAGCGTCGGCAGGCACGGTGTCGATTGGGGAGAGCGCAGCAGTCAGTCCGCTGCGCTACTCTGCTACTGCGTGGCGCCATCTATACTTCGTGTTCACCGTGACCTATATGGGAGCGTCCGCCAGAAACCAGCCAGCGGGCGCGCAGGACGCATTTTTCATGCAAAACACGCTCTGTTCAACTCGCTCGTAATCGAATTCTGAGTCTCTCAGAAAAAAACAAAAGATATATATCGATAGATTTTTTCCTGCTCTTTCCAATGGTGCTATTGTTTTTACTCCGAAACTTCTTCTTCTGGTCGAAAATTCAAGTTGAAAGTTCAGAGACATTTTTCTCAAAGTATTGTCACGTCCTAAGACACGACATGACTGGGATGTTTAACTCGATTAAGAGTTATGCTCTTTTTTGGTCGTAGCTGCGTTAGCTAATAAACCATGGACGAGCTGTGGACAGGAGTGTAATATCAAATTCACTGTTAATCGCTGAGATTTAAGTTTGACTAATTTTTGGTTTAGGATTTGGTTATCGTAAGGACCAACGGTGAGTAGCACGAACGTCTCGTAAAGATCGTTTGGCCGCACGTACCCCCGTATGGACTAGGAATAAGGGCACGATTTTCCTTGGATACCTGGAGTTTGAGATTCTAATAACTTTTCCCGGTCTCAGGTTATTCTCAGATTCGCCCTTCCCTATCAAGAGCAGAGCTCGTGTGTGAATTTAATTTTTATTTATGAAACTTATCCTTCTTGAGATTGATATATATTTTTCTTTTTAATAAATAAATTTTTATCTTAGTAAAGGATAATTTCTTTAGAATTTTCCTACGATTTTCTTGTTTCTTAATTTCTTTTCTAATATAAATTGTTTTAGAGTTGTAATCTGAAATTTCTTATAAATTACAATATTCCTTGTAAACACAACCAGTGAGGCTTACCCGTAAGGTCGTACAACTGCCGTTATGTTTACTTAATTCTTTTCTAAACCAATAGGAGTATGCTTACCCGTAAGGTCGTAACAACTATGGTTTAGAGAAGTAATTTAGGATATATCTAATTGAAGATTTTATTACTTTCTTATTGTAAACTGGAAAAATCTTATAAATTAAAATATTCCTTGTAAACACAACCAGTGAGGCTTACCCGTAAGGTCGTACAACTGCCGTTATGTTTACTTAATTCTTTTCTAAACCAATAGGAGTATGCTTACCCGTAAGGTCGTAACAACTATGGTTTAGAGAAGTAATTTAGGATATATTTAACTGAAGATTTTATTATTTTCTTTATTGTAATGAGAAAATTTAATATAATTTAATTATATTCTTTGCAAACACAACCAGTGAGGCTTACCCGTAAGGTCGTACAACTGCCGTTATGTTTGCTTAATCCTTTTCTAAACCAATAGGAGTATGCTTACCCGTAAGGTCGTAACAACTATGGTTTAGAGAAGAAATACTCAATACAGTTAATTGAAGATTTTATTTACCTTCTTATTTTTGTGTTCTTTATATTTTTTTCTTTCAATATAAGTTCCTTTGAATTTTGTAATATGAAATTTATTATAATTAATAATATTCTTTGTAAACACAACCAGTGAGGCTTACCCGTAAGGTCGTACAACTGCCGTTATGTTTACTTAATTCTTTTCTAAACCAATAGGAGTATGCTTACCCGTAAGGTCGTAACAACTATGGTTTAGAAAAGTAGTTTCGAATATAATTAATTTGATAATTTTGGAATTAGTATGTTAAAATTTTTTAGAAGTTTTGGAAAAATGAATTTCGAAAATTTGATTTTGGAAAAAAATTTGAATATTTTATTTGAGAGTTTGAATTTGTGTACAGAGTCTTTAAGCTTGTGGGGCTTGTGTCGATCTGCTGTACAGTCAGCAAAGCTTGTGAGGCTTGTGTTGATCTGACTGTACAGTCAGCAAAGCTTGTGAGGCTTGTGTTGATCTGACTTGGTCAGTTCAGTAAAGCTTGTGAGGCTTGTGGTGAACTGCCTTGGTCAGTTCAGTAAAGCTTGTGAGGCTTGTGGTGAACTGCACCCGTGTAGTGCGCGTTCGGCGTATTTAAATCCATTGCTCCTCCTCTTCTTCGGCTGGAAAAACTGCGGTGTCGAATCGGGTAGTTGCGTCATCTTGGGTCAACGAGTCATCGATGATATTTTTCGGCGGCGGTTGATGCTTTGCATACCCATAATGTTAAATGGAGCGAGTGGTGCGGGAAAGCGGTGCCCAATGGTGCGGGGCGTCATCCCTTCCAAACGTCGATTTTTGTGATAGTGGGGAAAATCCTATGTTTTAACACAGAGAGCGGCAGAGAGCGGTCCCTTATCCCTTCTCTAGGGTATTTTCCGGCGGCTCGTATCTTCTTTAAGGAGCGAGAGAGAACGATATATGTGCGACAGAGAAAGAGAGATGAGAGAGACAAAAGATATATCCTTCTCTTTCTTTCGAGTCAAAAATGATCAATTTTCTGTTACTTGCTTAAAATCATACAATGTTGGCAGTTTATAAATTATAAAATATGTTATTCTATTACATTTTGTTCTAAAATGAAAATACAAATTTGAACGGAAGTTATCGGTCTATTACAACAGGAGTTAAACGCATTACAAACTTTATAAACTTAATTATACATTAAACAATGAAATTTCTTATGCAAACTTTATAAAAACATTAGACTATTCATTCTAGCTAATATATCAATCATATTATTAAGTTATTTTATTAAATTAATACATTTTCCTTAGATTTTCTATTATTTATTTAAAATATTTGAAATTTAATTAGTTTTCGTAAGTAACAATGCGTTAAAATACAACTATTGTCCAGTAAAATGTTTTATCTAATGTGTATATTTTATAAAACTTGCATTAACAATGAAAATTACTTATAAATAGTCATAATAGTTAATTATTATTAAGAAAACGTACGAATTACAAATGTATTATTCAAATTCTAAATAGTTTATCATCTAAACTTAAAGTCTAGTTAGTTAATCTAGTAGAAATAGACAAATGGATTATTATTACTATAAAAACATATTATAATAATGGATTTTCTCATCTCTTAATTTTTACTTAACATAATGCAACTTTTATCTTAAACAAAAATTATTTTTCTAATTATAATTAATGAGATATCTAGCGTTATTCTAAAATAATATTCTTATGCTATAGTACATTGAGTCCCAAAAGATGCTGGAAAATGCGTCTCCGCGCAGGAAGACTGAGAAAAATCTATTTTTAGACGAGCCATGTGTTTTGGGGCTGATGTAGCTGACAAACATCTTCTTTGTCTCGGTTTTTCCTATAATTAACAATCTAGATATTCTACCATGAATTGAATTATTTATCTTACTAAATAATTATGTAGCAAGATATTACAACTTGAATGAAAATGCTACGACTATTTTAATGATAGTTATTCGGAATACAAAATTTTACTAACTTAATAATCTAATTTACAATGAAATCATATATGATAAATTTATAATAACAGTCAATTATCTAAAATAAACTAAACCCTAAATGCTTTGTTATCAAAACTTGTTGATTTATATAATATAATAGCTATTATAGTAATTATTTATCGTTGGTTAATAAAGATTCTTTACATGGTTATAGGTTGCGTTTATAAAATGCATATGGTTACTCATAGAGCTATATTTTTGGGTTTTTGTTACTAGATCTTTGTATTATTAATACAAAAACAACAAAGCTGTTGATTGCAATTTAACAAAGAATATATATAATTAATATTATTTTTCCTAATTTCCTTACTGTTATATTTAATATCGGTTGTTGTTAAAATAATTTTATTGATAACGGTTTGAGAGATAATGTAAAATAATATTTCAATGTATAGTATAAGTCATGTTTTGAAAAACTCGGAAAAGCGCGTCCCTGCGTGGGAAAGCGTCGTATCTATATTTAGTATGGGCCATGTGTTTTACAGCCCCAAGATTACGCATCCGCTAGGGCTATCGTCTTCTTAAGGCTAATTCCACATTTTGAAGGAATATTTCCAACTCACATGTAATTGTTCAAAATCCAAAAATGTTTGTTAAATTTGTGATATGTAATAAAACAGTTTATTTATTTATAGCAGAAGAAAAACAGAAGATTGAATAAGTTTCATTATTTAAGTAGGAAAAATATTCTTTCATGAATGTGTCTTAAAGTAGCTATTGTAATTTTATATTTGTTTGTGATTGTGAATGGAAAACCTTATAAACTCTTATACCTCGCGTTTGGAACGGTTTGCTAGTTAGGTCAAACGTATAAAGGAAGAATTACAATTGTGATTATTGCACAAGGGTTTGTTTAACAATTCGTACTTAAATTATTATTTAAAATATATCCTTGTAGAAAATTAACCCTAATTTATAACTAACTCATTAATACAAGTGAAGTATTTCTCAATAATATTGCATTGCGGAAATATTGTAATTCAACTAAAGGTTTTACTATTGAACATTTTTTTATTAGAGTGAGGTTACTTACTTTTGTACAAGAGAATATAATAATCTTCGATAAACAATTGCGTATTATAATTTTACAGTATCTGTGATCGTAGGTATAATCGGATATAATTTTTATTTATTTAAAAGTAGTGTTTGTCTTTATCAAGAAGAAAGGAAAGTTTACAGTCCGTTTTTATATTAAGTCTAAATATAGCCTTTTAAGGAAAAGGAAATTACAAGATTAAAAATTCAGAAATTTTAAAGCATGCGCCGCGTCGGTGTTTTATGACAGCTTGAGACTCCGAGAAGCGCAGGTCACATCTACAACCCTTGGTGCAATAGTGTCGGTAGGGTAGTAGGTGTTCAGGGTTATGACTATGGTTCATCGCATAAAAATATATACAAAAAAAAAATTTTCCCATCGTAGACGGTTCCGTTACAGTATATCATGTTTTTTTTTCAAAATGCATATGACCATTCGAAAGTACAAGTCTTAAGCTACAAAACCCTAAATTTTCAAATTGGAGAAATGAAGAGCTCAAAAGTAACAAGATTAAAAAGACAGCGGTGAGTGGCCGCGCGTGCTCTTCGCGCTGCGCTCGGACGCGCCGCACGCTCGGGCTTGGTATAATGAGCTCGTAATCGTATTTTGAGTCTCTAAGAAAAAAAACAAAAGACATATATCGATAGATTTTTTCCTGCTCTTTCCAATGGTGCTATACTTTTTACTCCCAAACACTTTCTTCTGGTCGGAAATTTGAGTGGAAAGTTCAGAACCATTTTTCTTAAAGTATAACATGTTGTTCTTCAAAATGCATAGCACCATTCGAAAGTACAAGTTATAAGCTACAAACCCCTACATTTTAAAATTGGAGAAACGTAGAGCTCAAAAGTAATAAGATTAAGAAGATAGCGGCGAGCGACTGCGCAAACTTTTTGCGCTGGACCCGAGTGTGCTTTTATAAACGTAGTGCATATTTTCGTTGTTTCCTATTAAAAGCATTACACAATGTTTTATCAGTGCATCATATATTACGTTTTAAATATATTAATTTTTTATTTAAACCTTAATTCTTTTATTTTTATTTGCGATTATTTTTATTGGTCTTTTCACGATACTCATGTTTTTCTTAATTCGAGTTTTAGAGGGTTCGGCTTTTTTAACTGGTGGATATAATTGAGAATCTTTGGATGTTGAAAATCGTTTTAGTTCTAACTTTTTAGTGTTAGCTAATAATCTAACACAGTGAAATAATTGAGTTCCAGGCACTATTTTCGCTGAATCTAGCCTTTGTCTTAATTTATCTGTAGCCTTAGCATATTCATCTTTTGATCAAAGATTTTCAATCGCTGTTGTAACCCTTTTGATGAAGCAAAGCATTCATCTAAACTGAGATTTGTTTCTGAAAAAATGAAAGCTCGTTTTCCGAACTTACAAGATAAAGATAAAATATGTGATTCTTGTCGATCAAAATTTGATGCGAAAATTGAGGAAGAAAATGTAGTGTCAATGGAAGAATCTAGAGAAATTATTTCTAATTTACAAAAATTATTTAACGATGATAATTTGTCGAAAAATGAAAAAATGTTGCTTTTAAAATTACTCCCAAAAAACTGGAGTTCTCGTAAAGTTGCTAATTTTTCTAATTCATCCCGTTGGCTTGTAACAAAATGTTTGTCAGATAGTCAATCCCTTTTTGTTGATAAAAGGGGAAACCGAAAAATATCATGTGATACTGTAAACGAAGTAAAACTTTTCTATCAAAATGACGATAATAGTAGAATCATGCCAGGTTATAAAGATAATAAGTATATACGAAATGATGATGGCACAAAGACCTATGTTCAGAAACGACTTGTTTTGTACAATCTTAGAGAGTTATATTTAAAGTATAAACAACAGTATCCCGAATCAAAAATAGGATTCACTAAATTTGCCGAATGTCGCCCTAAATATTGTGTTTTAGCTGGTGCTAGTGGTACGTATTCAGTGTGTGTGTGCATTTATCATCAAAACGTCAAACTCCTCTTAGCTGGTTTAAGAAATTCAGGAGTTTCTTTTATGTTACTTAAATATGTGTCAAAATTGTTCTGGTATTGAACCTCTAAAAACGGAACTTGAACTATTTCTTGAAAGGTCTGGGGTTAATGAAATAAAATTTCAAATGTGGAAAACTACTGATAGATCAACATTGCAAACTGAAATTGTTTCTAGTTCTTTATTTACTGATATCTTTTTTCCTCTTTTACATAAACTCAAAACTCATCCTTTCATTTCCAAACAGCAGTCATCTTATTTTCAAATCTTACGAGAATCCTTAAGCGAAAGAGAATTTTTAATTTCCCTAGATTTTTCGGAAAACTATGCGTTCATTGCACAAGATGCGGCACAATCATTCCACTATAATAATAATCAATGTAGTTTGGCAACAATAGTTATTTACTACAAAGGTTCAGATTCTAAAATTGAACACAAAAGTATGGCGGTTTTTTCAGACAACTTAATTCATGATACTGTGGCAGTTTACCTAATTCAAGAAATTATAATCGATTACCTTAAAAAATCTTTTGTTTTATTAAAAAAATCATTTACTTTACTGATGGAGCTGCACAACATTTTAAAAATAAACATAATTTTCAGAATCTTTTTCATCATTATGAAGATTTTTCCGTTGAAGCTGAATGGCACTTTCATGCGACTGCTCACGGAAAAAATTCATGCGATGGAATCGGTGCTTCTATAAAAAGTAATGCTAGGCGAGCAAATTTGCGGAAAATATCCGATAATTATATATTGACGCCGCAAGATCTTTACCAGTGGGCGACTAAATACTTTGAAAATATTTTGTACTTTTTTTCATCAAAAGATGAATATGCTAAGGCTACAGATAAATTAAGACAAAGGCTAGATTCAGCGAAAACAGTGCCTGGAACTCAATCGTTTCACTGTGTTAGATTATTAGCTAACACTAAAAAGTTAGAACTAAAACGATTTTCAACATCCAAAGATTCTCAATTATATCCACCAGTTAAAAAAGCCGAACCCTCTAAAACTCGAATTAAGAAAAACATGAGTATCGTGAAAAGACCAATAAAAATAATCGCAAATAAAAATAAAAGAATTAAGGTTTAAATAAAAAATTAATATATTTAAAACGTAATATATGATGCACTGATAAAACATTGTGTAATGCTTTTAATAGGAAACAACGAAAATATGCACTACGTTTATAAAAGCACACTCGGGTCCAGCGCAAAAAGTTTGCGCAGTCGCTCGCCGCTGTCTTCTTAATCTTATTACTTTTGAGCTCTACGTTTCTCCAACTTTAAAATCTAGGGGTTTGTAGCTTATAACTTGTACTTTCGAATGGTGCTATGCATTTTGAAGAACAACATGTTATACTTTAAGAAAAATGGTTCTGAACTTTCCACTCAAATTTCCGACCAGAAGAAAGTGTTTGGGAGTAAAAAGTATAGCACCATTGGAAAGAGCAGGAAAAAATCTATCGATATATGTCTTTTGTTTTTTTTTTAGAGACTCAAAATACGATTACGAGCTCATTATACCAAGCCCGAGCGTGCGGCGCGTCCGAGCGCAGCGCGAAGAGCACGCGCGGCCACTCACCGCTGTCTTTTTAATCTTGTTACTTTTGAGCTCTTCATTTCTCCAATTTGAAAATTTAGGATTTTGTAGCTTAAGACTTGTACTTTCGAATGGTCATATGCATTTTGAAAAAAAAACATGATATACTTTGAGAAAAATGTCTCTGAACTTTCAACTTGAATTTTCGACCAGAAGAAGAAGTTTCGGAGTAAAAACAATAGCACCATTGGAAAGAGCAGGAAAAAATCTATCGATATATATCTTTTGTTTTTTTCTGAGAGACTCAGAATTCGATTACGAGCGAGTTGAACAGAGCGTGTTTTGCATGAAAAATGCGTCCTGCGCGCCCGCTGGCTGGTTTCTGGCGGACGCTCCCATATACTACCTTATTAATAAAACATATGAAAAATACATGAAAAAAATAAACTTTTTAGTGAACATTTAAGTGACGGGGGCCTGAGGGGGGTCACGAGGGGGGTCTGAGGGGGGGCGGGGCAGAAAATATTAAATATAAAAAAAAGAAAAAATAAAAAATAAAAAAAAATTCAAAAATTGAATAAAACATTTCGAAGAATTTAACTTATTATCAGGTAATTCAAATCATTTAATTATTAAATTTAATTTTACAAAATATATATTATATTATAAAAAAATATACTTTTATTGTAACAATGCTAATGTTTTCTGAAATTTTATAGTGACAAAGACAGTAGATTAGGCCTACTGGGGATACCACTTAAAAATAAAACGCATCTTTCTATTTACCTCCAAGGTGATGTGGAAAAAATAGAATAAAATATATAATTTTCAATATGTTTTCTTAATATGTAATTAATGTAGTTTTCTCAATAATCCATTCTTTCGTTTCAGAAATTAAGAATTAAGAACGACTCTTAAGTGTTACATTTGTATTAACTATCATCCATAAAAAATATGAAAAATCTCAATAATCTATTCTTTCGTTTCAGAAATTAAGAATTAAGAACTACTCTTAAGTGCTACATTTGTATAAACTATCATCCATACAAAATATGAAAAATACCATATTAATACAACATATGAAAAATATCTACGTTGAAAATAAATAAATTATTTACTTATCAAAATTGGGGGTTGACGAGCGAAGCGAGTAGGGGGGGGTACCCCCTAGTATTATATATACAGGGTGTGTCAAAAGTTCCGGGACGGCCAGTTATCTCAGCGGGAATGCATTTTCGGAAAAAATGTTTCATACAAAAGATGTAGGATTTTTCCCTGGCTATCTGGTGGTGACCTTGAATTTGACCTTGGGCTTGACCTTCAAGGTCATTTGAAGGTCAAGTCGAATTTTTTAAATGGGAAGCCCCCTTTTTTATTGCGGAAACCGAAAGAGGGAAAAATTCTCTTTCCACCGATATAAGATACATACGGGGTCAAATGTGATCTAGAGGTCGTTTCAAGGTCAAGTCGGTAAAATGAGGTCAAATTGATCTTTGGCAGTCCATAGCATGGAAACTAAGGGCGTTGGGAAAAAACTTTCCATACGAAAGTTTCCGCAAATCGAATGGAGCATCTGATGGTGACCTTGAATTTGACCTTGGGCTTGACCTTCAAGGTCATTTGAATGTCAAGTCGAATTTTTTGAATGGGAACCCTCTTTTTGTTGCAGAAATGCGGGCCACGGACCCATGGGTTCTCGGGGTCGCTGAACCCGTATCTGGGGTCGGTTTGCCCCGTTGGGTCGACCCAAGGTCGTTCCAAGGTCAAACCAGAAGGAATTGCAGAAGGTGCTTGAAACCACGGACCCATGGGTTTTCGGGGTCGCTGAACCCGTATCTGGGGTCGGTTTGCCCCGTTGGGTTGACCGAAGGTCGTTCCAAGGTCAGCGGTGATTAGCCAGGTCCCAGGTCTGGGTTTTGATCCAGAAACGTTTGCACAAAAAATGTTTTTTAACGCCCTGATACACGAAATTCGATGGGGTGTCCAGATGATCGGAGTATAAGAACGTTGACCTTCAAATGACCTTCGGCTCACTTTTAACCCCGTATGTATCTTACACCCCTGGAAAGGTAAGTTTTCCCGCATTTCTGCAACAAAAAGAGGGTTCCCATTAAAAAAATTCGACTTGACCTTTAAATGACCTTGAAAGTCAAGCCCAAGATCAAATTCATGGTCACCATCAGATGCTCCATTCGATTTGCGGAAACTTTCGTATGGAAAGTTTTTTCGCAACGCCCTTAGTTTCCATGCTTTGGACTGCCCAAGATCAATTTGACCTCATTTTACCGACTTGACCTTGAAACGACCTCTAGATCACATTTGACCGCGTATGTGTCTTATATCGTTGGAAAGAGAATTTTTCCCTCTTTCGGTTTGCGCAATAAAAAAGGAGGGTTCCCATTTAAAAAATTCGACTTGACCTTCAAATGACCTTGAAGGTCAAGCCCAAGGTCAAATTCAAGGTCACCATCAGATAGCCAGAGAAAAATCCTACATCTTTTGTATGAAACATTTTTTCCAAAAATGCATTCCCGCTGAGATAACTGGCCGTCCCGGAACTTTTGACACACCCTGTATATATATATATATATATAGATATATATATATATATATATATATATATATATATATATATATATATATATATATATATATATATATATATATATTCTATCATTTTAAAGATCAATACACAAATATTTAATATGTTTAATACTTAAATGGTTTAATCTCTATCGAAACGAAAATAAAATAAATTTAATAATTAAATAACTATAATTATTTCAATAATGTAATTAATTTACTATACGCTCAGAAATGTAATCTATAAAAATAATTTCATTTATTCTTCAGGTTGCGCCACAAAAAATCTCTAACGGATATGAATATCAATATTTGATAATGATAATTTCAATTTACTTTATACGAAACTTTTCATTATAAATAAACTTAACCAAAACAATCTAACCGTGCTTCATCTGTGGGGGTTCAAGAGTCCTCTCTCTCCCCACTCTCTCCATCAGTAGTTGCTCCGCTACCTCGGTCCACCGCTAGAGAGCGAGTCCCAATTATCAGGGACACTAACTCTCGCAAGTAGCCGAATCACCCTGCGGTTAGTATATATAGCGCGTCTAACGCAGTACAGACATCCTCCGGTGTGTCCAAGGCAGAAGTTACCATCAAAGCCTTGCTGATGAGCCCAACGATGGTAACCTTGGGGCGAAACACAGTTACCTCACCTTACCTTATCCACTAACAATCAACTTGGACTTCTCGGCCACGCTCGGTCGAGAACGGATAAGGTGGTGTTCTACCTTATCCCCAATCGATCACTTCCACAAACCAGATTAGCTTCAAGACCCCGACTTCACAGTCTTCCCTACTGAAAAATCTCAGGTGAGATTTGAGGTGATTTCTCAGGTGAGATCTCATGTAAAATCTCACGCCAAAATCTCACCTAAGATTCTGCTCCAGATGCTGCAGAAAACTTACGTTAATTAAAAATCAGCTTTTTCAGTATTGGGAATCGCCCTTTAGGATGTTTTACCCCCCAGATGAGCTCAAAAATACAGGTTTAAAAGCATTTTACACAATTTCAATTTTTAAAAATTGATACATGATATCTTACCTGAGATCTCACATGATATATCACCTAAGAAATCATCTGAGATCTCATGTATCAAATTTTAAAAATTGAAAAATTGTGTAAAATGCTTTTAAACATGTATTTTTGAGCTCATTTGGGGGGTAAAACATCCTAAAAGGCGATTCCCAATACTGAAGAAGCTGATTTTTAATTAACGTAAGTTTTCTGCAGCATCTGGAGCAGAATCTCAGATGAGATTTTGGCGTGAGATTTTACATGAGATCTCACCTGAGAAATCACCTGAGATCTCACCTGAGATTTTTCATTAGGGTTGTTTCGCTAAACATCCTTTGGAAATCAATGAAAAATCAAGGTGGGTTTCTTAGCTTTGGTGTTTGTGCATCCTTCATAAGCACAACGTGCTCGTGATGGTGCCATGATTTATCTTGCTTAAAAAGCCAATACCTAACTACTTTCAAAGAAAACAAAACTCTTGAAGTGAACGGCGCCGTCAGAACTGCAACACTCCTATCAGCTGTCAGAAAGCTCCTCTCGCAGATATTCCCGCTTTTTTACACTACGTTTCCCGCGCGATAGACGGATCGACACAGAAACATTATATTATTACCTATTTTCACATAATAGCCTAGTATTTTATATGCAAAACCTTCGATATAAATAAAAACAATAATTCTTTGTAAAATAATATCTTTATTGTGCTTAATTAACAGTTATTTTATTATTCACATCTTATACACGTGTGTATATCTATATATATTATTCAAATCTTATACACATGTGTATATCTATATATATTCGGCGGCCGTCAGCGCCGCCTCGCGGTTGGGTAACAGAACTAATCGGCGTGTTACCCAAACGCTCTGTCCAAAAGTTTGTTAAGGAGTACGTTTCTATATGCGTCTATATTTGTTGCCCGTAGGTAGTCTATTTCCCTCGCTGCAGCATCTGCAACCAATCACCGCCAACTTCTAGTTTGGACGAATCCCGTGCGTGCTAGAGTGAGAGAGCATGTACCCCGATACTTTTTGTCTCTCTCTGTCTGACTCGGTCACGCTTTTTGCCGCGACATGCTACCTCCAGTTAGTATATGCTCTAAGGTTATAAGGTATACATCGACTCATAAACTTACGCCATCATTCATTTTCTCACTCCTTGTCACGCTTCTCACCCTTCTCACTTTTCTCATCTCCCTCATCTCACGCATAACGTGAGTGACAAAATTAGAGAATAAGGACCCTGTCTCTCTCTAACGCATGTGTGCGAACATGGTTAGAGGTGCCACTCTTGCTAACCTACACCCGCAGTCTATCCATAGACTTAGGGCCTTCACACAGCTCTGAGGAACAGATATAAAGTACAAGAATAACATGGATTAGTATATCTATATATACGAGAAATAGCGAGATACACAAGGAACAAGAGTCTTGTTCCTTGCTGTTCTTCGTATATATATATATATATATATAACCCATGTTATTCTTTTTCTTTTTATTTGTTCCTCAGAGCTGTGTGAAGACCCTATGAGTCTATCTCTCTTATGTCTATGCCATATAAGACTTATACTCATAGGGTCTTCACACAGCTCTGAGGAACAGATAAAAAGAACAAGAATAACATGGATTATATATCTATATATATGAAGAATAGCACGGAACAAGACTCTTGTTCCTTGTGTATCTCGCTGTTCCTCGTATATATAGATATACTAACCCATGTTATTCTTGTTCTTTATATCTGTTCCTCAGAGCTGTGTGAAGGTCCATAGACTGCGCGCTCCCGTGTAAAGCGCTGAAGCCGGACCAGAGAGAGAGAGGGCAATAACTAGGGTATTTCTCTCTCTTTCTAATGGGCGCTTGGTGGGGGCAGAGTGTTTCCCTCAATGCCCTCTCCTCCTTTGCCGTCACCATTTCCCCTCTACCCCCACCACTGTAGGTGTGCGAGAGAGATAGCATTACCCCGCGCCGCCATCTTGAGCTTCACACCGCCCGTAAGAGCGCGCAGTCTATGAGTATAAGTCTATGGTCTATGCTTGTACCTTAGTATATATAACCTCTACATTGTTATGAACTGCGTTCACGTGAACGAGTAACAGAATATTTAGGATCGGTCTACAATGATAATTTCGAATTTAAAAGATTGATTTCAAAATAAATATTAAATAGTAATAATGTTATGCGTTCCCATAACAAGCTCAATGTGGGAATTCAACGGTAGAATCATTATATTAATTCGTTAATTAACTATAGCTAGTTAACAATAACTCGAATAGGAATTGATGATAAACAAGCGAAAACGAATTTATTAATTGAATAATTAATAACTAATGGTAATTGCGCCCGTATAATTCAACTATCAATGGCAAGGTCAACGCGTTAATAAACAAATTGAGATTAGCAATAACAACTAAACAAACGGTAATAATCTGCGATTAAATTCATAACTATTTCAACAATAAATAATAATTACGTCATCAATACTCGAAACGGACCATAATAATAATAATAGCTAGGGAAAAGCTCGCTCAGGTAGGGAAAGCTCTATTTATAGGAGGGCAGCCAGCACGACGACAATCAACGATCAAGTAGTTCCCGAAATCCATTAGCCAGCGCAATGACAATCAACGGTCAACCAGTTTCCGAAATCCATTAGCCAACGGCCGGCAGAGCACAAACAATTCTGAGAAGTGCTTACCCGACGAGAAGGAATGCAAGGGCGAAAACAAGTCCGAGAACTGTTTCCAGCAAGATGTCAAAACAAGTCCAGGAACTACTACGTCACGGAGTGTAACGGCTGGCAGGGGACCAGCCAATCAGAGATCAGTACTCCCTCCGCCATCAATCGTCATTCTTCGCTCGACGCTCTCGACCCTATTTTCAGGTCTGAGGCCCCTCCACCGCCGCTCTCTCTCTTTCAGAGTGGGGGGGGGGGCTCCGAGGCAACTTGGCGTTCTACAGCCTCTACACCATACTGTCTCCACTACCAACCTGGGGCTACTACGTCACAGAGCGCAACGGTCTACAGAGGAGAACCAATCAGGAGGCAGACACAAGCGCCGCAAGTCGAGAGGGGAAGCTCGCCCGTGATTGAGAGAAGAGATAGAAGCAATCGGCCCTTCTAGGCACCTATAGGCCTCGGAACCAACTTCAAGAGGATTCAGCTTTCCGCCACCAGAGGAACTGGCTCCTCCCATACCTTCTCGTCAACGGTTTGAGGTCCGCGTCAAGGATATAAAAGGGGAGCCCTAAGCCACCAGAGTCAGTCGCTACCAAGTACATGAGACGCTTCGTAGCTTAGAACCAAACCTGGGTCGTTACCAACTAGCTTGGTACTCTGCTGCACTTGTGCATGTTGCGCCCAGAAGCTCTCTAATCGATCATCGCTAACTAATCTAGTGCTTGCCACTGTGTACGTTGCGATCATAGCCAACTAATGACATTGATGACATTGTGCATATAGTAAGATTATATAACCACTTAGACTTTACATCGGTGTTACTTATATTAGTTACAGTCGATGTTTTTCTATGAGTACGTTGATCTATCACTGTGTCGACAATTTGTGTATTTCTAGTTCTATCATCTTCCAGATTATATTTATATTTCGAATAAAATAAGCTTTTTAATTTTTCATTTAATTTAGAATCAAATTTGCGTAAATCTACTGTTGTTTTGGAAACAGCGAACTCTTCAAAATGAGGAATTATTTCACAGTCGATCAATTTATTAATTAGTAAATTTTTTGTTTTAGATATTAAGTGTTGTGTTAAGTTGTATATGGTTGGTCAAACACATTCGGATGGGGGTTAAATGATAGACGATATAATGTGTATTAGTGGAGACCTTGTGAGGACGCGTCCACAACCGTGCTTCCCCCTTGGCTGCTCGAGCCTGACTGACTCCCTCGGTCATGTGGCGCTGCGCACGCTGCAGGCTTTAGGCGCGTTCCCACAACATCTTTCCTTTCTTTATTGAAGTAAGTATATTAATATGACACATAGGATAATCATGGTTACAGAATGATATTGAATATTAACAGTTTTTTTTTTTTTTTTTTTTTTTTTTAAACATAGCGATTCGGAATTTTCTTTTGCCGCGTGGACCTACGCAAGGTTTGGTCGTTCGCTGATTCGATCGGCGCGTTTACATCACTTTCAGCATCTACGAGCGGTGGGGGCGTCTGATCGGTAGCTCGCGCGTTTTGTTGTGCCGAAGCGATGTCGCGGTTACCTGAATCATCGCATGCCCTACTCGAATATCCTATGTTGGCAGTTTTATCGCTTGTGAAGTCACTGGGAATGATCGGTGTACAATTTACTCTTATTTCGGCTTCGCTTTTGTACGGTGCTGGAACTAGGTGCCATCGGTTTCTCCTAACCGTACTACCCTTCTCTGTTTTAATAATGAACGAGTTGGGACAATCGTCTTCGCGGATTACTTCTCCGTATGCGCGCATGTCTATTATTACCCATACCTTATCAGCCACGCTCAGCTTTGACAACATTTTTACCTTGTGTCGCTTATTATACATATGCTGTTGTTTTGTTTTCCTCTTACTCTCTTGAGATGAAACACGTTCATGGTCGCGAAAAGATCCTAAGCTTTTAGGAAACACGGGTACGCGAGATCTAATCTTTCGCGAAAACATCATTTCAGATGGAGAAAACCCGTTTTCGAGCGGGGTTGTTCGATATTCTAATAAACCTAGATTGACATCGTCGCACTTCTTAATTATGCTCTTTGCTGTTTTGACGGCTGCCTCGGCGGCGCCGTTCGACTGTGAGAACTTCGGTGAGCTTGTTATGTGCTTGAATTCATAGTTCTTTGCGAACCTTTGAAACTCGCTAGAAAATTGTGTTCCACAATCGGTGCGGACTATCTCTGGAATACCGTATCTCGCGAACAAGTTTTTACAATTCTCAATTATTTCGTTTTCGCTCATACCTTTTAATTCGCATATTTCGAAATACCGCAAATAGTAGTCGGTTGCGATCAAGTACCACCTTGAGCATTTAAATAGATCAAGGCCGATTTTTTGCCATGGCCTATCTGGAAAATTTTCTTTGACGAAAGGCTCTTTCATGTTCTGTCTTTCTTCAACGCATTTTGGGCAACTTTCGACCAAGTTTGCGAGCTGAGCGCTCAAGCCTAACCACCAAACCGACTGCTTAGCCCTATCCCGGCATCTGCCAATACCAAAGTGTCCTTCATGAATTTTATTTAGTAATTCAAGCTGTAAAGCGGGTGGAATAACCAGTCTTGAGCCGAAAAGTAAGTAACCATCACAATAAGATATCTCATTTTTATGTTGAAAATACGGTCGCAAGCCATCTGCTATCCGAGCCTTTGAAGGCCACTTTGCTAGGCAGTATTCTTTTAATTTTAAACATGTGAAATCGGATTCTTGTTCGCTCTTAATTCTCTCTAATATGGTTTTTGTCGCGGGTAAACTACTAATGATAAAGTTAATATACGTATCGATGTCATCAGACAAATTGCCTCCTTCAGCGCCGTTCGCTGCTACCAGATTTCTCGAGAGCGCGTCTGCGAGAACCAAAAGTTTACCTGGTATGTGGATCACACTATAATTATAACGCATTAAACGCATTCGCATACCTTGCAGTCGCGGGGTAAGCTCATCTAAATGTTTAGTTTGCAATATTTGCAAAAGGGGTTTATGGTCTGTTTCTAAAGTTACTACAATTCCAGAAATGTACTCCTTACACCTATCCGTTGCAAAAACCAATGCTAGCGCCTCCTTTTCGATCTGACTGTATCTGCACTCACAAGGCGTGAGGGTCCTAGATGCGTACGCTACTACTTCCCGATCTTTATTTGCGTCTTCTTGTAATAAGGCGCCCCCTAAACCGTAACTACACGCGTCAGCCTGAACTATAATTTTTTTTGTGAAGTCATAGTGTGCTAACGTTGGAGATTCTTGTAGGCGCATTTTTATCTCTCGAAAGGCTTTTTCCTGGATGTCTAGCCATGTAAAAGGTACGTTATCTTTGAGCAAGGCGTGCAGAGGTTCTAATAATAAAGACTTATTGGGTATAAATTTACTCACATAGTTTACAGTCCCGAGGAATTGTAACAACGACTCTTTATTTACAGGTGTTGGAAAGTTAACAATCGCGGTGACTCGCTCTGGCAGCGCGCTAATACCGTGCGCCGAAATTTGGTGCCCCAAAAAGCTAATCTCCCTTACTCCGATAATACACTTTGACTCGTTCAACGTTACTCCCGCTCGTTCCAGTCTCTGAAGTGATAATCGCAATGTCGCGTCATGTTGCTCTATGGTCTCACCGAATATCAGGACATCATCAACGAGTATGACCATGTTTTGTATATCTCCAAGTGCTTTTGTATACTCTCTGGAGAATTCATCCGATGCGCAATTTACTCCGTATGGTAAACGTGTGTACATAAATTTTCCGAACGGGGTTATAAAGGTTGTTAATTTCTTACTCTCATTATCTAATTTTAACTGGTGATAGCCAGCCTTAGCATCAATCCTAGAAAATACCTTCGCACCTTTTAACTGAGCTAATGCGACATCTACTTTTTGTATTGGGTATACAATATATAAAAAGTTTAAACAATATTCAGGGCCGTAAAGTCGCCGCAGATGCCTATGTCTTTACCATCCGTTTTCGGCACAACAACTATCGGGCTACACCAGTTTGTCGGAAAGTCAACTGGTACGATTATTCCATCTTTCTGAAGCGAATCGAGTTCCTTTTTTAGTTTCGGTAGCAAAGGTAAAGCAACAGTTCGCGGTACACTTAACGCAAAAGGAATAGCGTCCTCTTTCAAATGAATTTTTAATTCCTTACCAAACTGTCCGATGCCTTTAAAGAGCTTAGGGAACTCACTTTCAATCTGTACGTTAGAATGTACAGATTGAGCGGTCGTGTTCCTGATGCCTTGAATTAAATTAAATCCCAATATCTCTGGTTTACCGAGTAAGCTATGTTTTAAATCACGTATGATATACACTTTTGACGGTAATTTTACGTCATTTCTAATTAAATTGACATTATAGTATCCTAAAACTAGAAGTCTTTTATTATCCGGCCCGTAAACGGATTTGAGAAGTTTTCACATCTTTCACGCCGATAACTAAACGATCTCTGATGAGTCCGTCTTTTAGTGTGCCGTATTCGCACGTTTCAGCAAGTGCGTGTAGTACTGTCACGAAAACGTCCACGCTTTCGTCAGATTGTTGCACTCGCGAGTTAAACTTGAATCTTTCGAAGATCTGATTCTTTTTTGGAGCGAAATAGCCGTCGTATTTCTCTTTCACCGTTGCAAAAGTCGTATTATCATCCAAACTGGGTAAAACTTGCTTCAATATGTCCTCTGCTTTGTCACCCATACAGTAGCACAGGAGGTCAATTTTCTCTTTGTCTGTCTTACTTGAGAGGTTGGACACGGACATGTAGCGTTCGAAGCGCTTAATCCAAACCGGCCACGCTTCTGGCTTGTTGAAGTCAAATTCGTCGGGCGTGCGTACTGTAGGAGCTGCCGCGATGGTCACTGGGGGTGCCTGGCTCTCCGGCATCTTGCTAAATTCTTTCCTTTTACGAAACTGGCAAAGAGTTTTCTAATGTAACACTCTTACGCAGTGTTACTTCTTTCTATAGAGGTTAGGTTCCGCCGATCGGACAGCTTTAAGACAAGTTCACGACTCTCCTACCTCGAAAAGCAATGCTCACACTTCTGACACCATGTTGTGTTAAGTTGTATATATTGGTCAAACACATTCGGATGGGGGTTAAATGATAGACGATATAATGTGTATTAGTGGAGACCTTGTGAGGACGCGTCCACAACCGTGTTTCCCCCTTGGCTGCTCGAGCCTGACTGACTCCCCCGGTCATGTGGCGCTGCGCACGCTGCAGGCTTTAGGCGCGTTCCCACAACATTAAATTAATTAAAAAACTTTTGTGTGCATTAGCGTCAGCTATTTCATTGTTAAGAATGGTTCTCATAAAACTAGAAATAATTTTATTGTTTTTGTTTCTTGCGAATTTACTTTTGAATTTCAGATTGTTTAAAGATTTTAATCCATTAAAAATGTATTTAGGAACTATATCATAGTTTCTACATTTGACTAAAAATTTGCACTGTAAACTAGTGGCTCTTAATTTTTTCAGAAAAACATACAAATCAAAAAATAATGTACGAATGTCACCTCCAAATTGACTTTCTATTTGGCGTAAGATGGAAGAAACGGTGCACTCTCCTCTTTTTTTCATAGTCAAGATGAGCCGGGAGACAGTTGTGTTTGTACCACTCATTGTTGATAAGTAAGTAGTGACGGCGATGTGTACTCAGAAGAAAAGTTGCAGCAAGAGATGCTGTTATCCAAGACGTAATTTTTTCAATCAAACGTCATACTTAATGATTAAATGACTCTAGTGATAGCCATAGATTAATTTGGATAATAAGACTCGAGTGGTGATACTATCAACTTATTTATTCACTAAAATAAATAACGACGTTTCGGCCCGTACAGAACGACGTACGTTACAAGGCCCTCCCTATTAAAAATAATCACGTGAATATTCACGTGAGTACTCACGTGAATACTCACGTGAGAAGTAAAAAAAATGGTTTAAAAAAAATTAGTAATCAATGTTTTTTTTACTAAACTATTACATAAATATTTTAACTTTAATTTTTGCATATACCTTTCAATCCTTAAATAGTATAGGAAGATATCAAAAGCGAGGCAAGCCTCGTAATTACAACTCTTTTAAAAGAGTCGCGGTATTGACTAAGTCTTATGGCTTTATGTATTCTCGCCGGTGTTCATTTGCCTATGGAAATCGAGAAAGGGGTTACCGCCTGGCGGTTAAAAGAGTTACTAGACGTGGAGATCAGACGGGTCCTATCAGTTCCGCCGGTGGCAACCCCTTTCTCGATTTCCATAGGCAAATGAACACCGGCGAGAATACATAAAGCCATAAGACTTAGTCAATATCGCGACTCTTTTAAAAGAGTTGTAATTACGAGGCTTGCCTCGCTTTTGATATCTCCCTATACTATTTAAGGATTGAAAGGTATACGCAAAAATTAAAGTTAAAATATTTATATAATAGTTCAGTAAAAAAAATATTGATTACTAATTTTTTTTAAACTATTTTTTTCACTTCTCACGTGAGTACTCACGTGAGTACTCACGTGAGAATATGGTCGAAATCCTCACGTGAGAGCTCGCGTGAGAACTCACGTGAGCTCTCACGTGAGTAGTCACGTGAGTACTCACGTGAGTACTCACGTGATTATTTTTAATAGGGCTCATCAGGTTCCAATTTCTAAAAGTTAAGATACATGTAAATTCAAACAAATGTTAAACAAAAATCACGTATTATTACAAACTTACAGTTATTTCTACAAAAATAACTTTCGGCAACTCGGTAGATGGTAGAGCATTGGTACACATTGGTACTGGCACTGACTTACGGCCACGTAAAAGCTTAAAGACCCGTAAAAGCTTAAAGACACGTAAAAACGTAAAGCACGTAAAAATATAATATCGCTCGTATGTTACGGCCACTTAGAAGCTTAAATACCCATAAAAGCTTAAAGACGCGGAAAAACTTAAAGACGCGTAAAAAAATAATAACGCTCGTATGTTACGGCCACGTAAAAGCCCTAAGTGCATAATCTACTATTTTACGTGTCTTTAAGTTTTTACGTGTCTTTAAGCTTTTACGGGTCTTTAAGCTTTTACGTGGCCGTAAGCCAGTGCCAGTACCACTGTGTACGGGCCTTTAAAGGTATCCACACGAAAAAAGTTACAAGGAACAGATAAAAGGAACAGCGAGGAACAAGACGTTGTTCCTCGTTGTGTGTATCATTGAGTTCATCTAACCTCAACTATACATAAAATGACACAGTCAACAATACACGCTCCAAAATTTGGGACATAGCTTGAAGCTGTTACCCACCAAGGAAGAAAAAAAAGCTCCAAAATATTTATATCTCGTCATTAAATTCATCTTAATATGTATATAAATTTTAAGAAATTTACTGAAATTATTTTACAACGTTTTATATATAGTACATAATTTGAAGAAGCAGATCTGAGTAAGTAGATGAATGTTTTTAAAAGGAGAAATGTCAGTCTCCAAAAAAGTACTCGTAAGCTGTTTGTTGGAATTACTAGCTGTAGCGGAAGAACTTTGTAATGCTTGGATTTATGAAAAGAAAGAAAGGTGGATTAATAGAAAATGGATTGTTCGTCCTATAAACAGAAGGAGATTACAATATGGATTTTATATGAGGATGTTCAAAGAAATAAAATGTGATGCATATGTATTTTTTTGCTATACTCGCATGGACATACCAACTTTTTATTACTTATTGTCTTTAGTACAAAAACATCTAATGCCACTTAGAAAATGGTCTAATGTTATCTCTGCAGAACAGCGCTTAGCTATTACATTAAGGTATTTTATTTTAATTTTATTTGCTATTGTTAATAAAATTATAATATATGTTTTATATAATTATAGATATCTTGCAACTTGCCCTTGACTATAGAATTGGAGAGTCAACTGCTTCTAACATAATAAAAGGAACATGTAGTGTCATATGTAAAGTTTTATCTCAGATATATTTAAGACCTCCGAGTAAACCTGTTTGGAGAAATATCTCCAATGGATTTTGGCAAAATTGGAATCTTCCTAATTGCTGTGGTGCAATCGACGGAAAGCATATTAACATAAGAGTACCTCCAAATTCGGGATCAATGTATTTTAACTACAAAAAGTTTCATAGTATTGTAATGTTAGCAGCTTGTAATCATAGATTAGAGAAAGACCCTTGTAATCATAGATTATTCTCCATTAGAGAAAGACCCTGCTTATTTGACAAGTCATTAAGTGATTATCATGATAAAATAGTTAGAGAAAATGCCATGGAAGATATTGCATTTATATTAAACGATTCAGGTGTGTATTGTTAATGTCTAATAATTATAAAAGTATAATAATAAAACAACTCATTTATTCATTGATTATCATTCCACAATTTCTTTTACTGATTATAGTTGAAGACTGTGAGAAAAAATTGAAACAATTTCAAGCAGCATATTATAAAGAAAAGCTTCTACAAGAACAGGAAAATAGAAGCGGCGCTCCTGCCTCTAAAAGACGCAAGTGGCCTTATTTTGAGCAAATGAATAGTTTAATACCACAAAACATTGGCAGATTGTAAGTCTATTTATACATTCTTTGAATAAATTCATACAACCTTCACTATTAAAATATTTTTTTATCTAATTCTATTGCAGATCTCTTACAACTATTTCTAAAAGCTGTGCAAATGAGAAAAATAAGAAACGTCAGCCAAATGCTTCATTTAGTGCAGTAAACAAAAGAAAAATTGATCCTATAGAATCAGCTATGAACAATATTCAAGCAACCATTCATAATGTTGTTAGTGCAGTTAACAATGCTGAAAGCTCAGTACCAGAGATACCGGAGATTCTAGACGATGTAGATGCTCTTGTCAGAAAACTTATAGCTGTTCGACTTAATCAAATGAGTCCAATTACTGCCAAGAAAAAGAGAAAATTAATTATGCAATGTTTAATTGACCAAGATAGTGACAGTGACATAAAAATAATGCTTCTGTTGTCTTCTTTAAATCTTTGATTTAACATTCTAAATAGATATTTAATCATAATTCTTTAAAAAAAGTTTATTTAAAAGGTTTTCGTTGTGCCAATTGAAGTAGTTATGTTGTCATTTATGTATTAAAGGATCAGTATTAATAATTTGTAGTTAATATTTAGGATCCATTTCTAAATATTATAAAAATAATAAAAATGACAATTTAACTGGTTTGTGATAATGATTGTAATAAGTTTGTTATGAAAGCTGTAAGTTCTCAATAAACTCAATTGACTTTATTAGGAAAATAGCATATTTTTTGTTTCATAATACCGTTTGTGTTTCTGTGTAATATATTTCAGTCATTGATTAATCATATATTATATAAAGAGCTGGACATTGTGAGTAGAATAGAATAAGTTTTTATGAAATATTCAGAATTTTGATTAGTTATAACTAAATAAAAAAAATTTTATGTAATACAGGTAAATGTGGTCAGTAATGAATCTGTTAAGGCTGTTAATAAATTTGGTTAAATGTAGCCAATGGTAGGTTTTTGGTGTAGTTATAGAATTTGTAGCTAATGGCCGTACTACCAGGGTGTTTTTATAAGTAAAACAATTATTTACAACGTTTCGGACATTTTATTACGTCCCTCTTCAGGTTCTAAATACAACAATTATACAATTATTTTTTACAATTCACAATAACTTAATTTCGCATTAATAAATAAAACTTACATTTAAAACGTATTGTCAGATTCTTTTACGGAAAGTAATCCGTTCGTCACTGCTTACAATTCGGATTTTTCGTCGTATTTATACAGATGTTACGCATATATGTGTGTGTATAAGACGCGCGTACAGTGGTGGGGATGCAATAGACGATTTTCGAAGCGACACAGCGGGTGTGCTATCAGGAGAGTATGTCTAAGTAGAGGGGGACCCCAACCAATGTTTCAAAATTTTGACAACGAGCAATCCTACGACAACGTGGGCGTGCGTGGTAACTCTACCTCAGCATGTTCTCCTGTTCTCCTCCCATACAGCATGAAAGAAAACTGAAATAATTACATGAAATAATTCATGAATTAATACATTGAAATGATTTAGAAAGAATTTTAAAAGGAAAAAAAATTAATTTTAAATTAATTTTTAAAATAATATATGGAATCCTTACAAAATACTTTCAAAAATCTTCCAAAAAAATAAAAAAAGTGTTACCAAAAAATAATTACACGAATTAATTCTGAAAGGACTTTGAAAAGATTTTTTGAAAGAATACATAAAATAATTTCGAAATTATTGCAAGTATTCTTTCATGCAATAATTCAGAAATAATTTCAGAAAGATACAAATTAATCATTCACAAAAATAATTCAATATCTATTCAAAAATCTTACATGAATTATTTCATGAAATCTTCTGGGAAACTCGTGTGAATTAATACAAGAAATAATTTTGAATTCTTTTGAAAAAGATTTTTAGAATAAAATTTTTTAAAACAAAATAGCAAAAAAAATAATTACGCGAATTAATTCTGAAAGGACTTTGAAAAGATTTTTTGAAAGAATACATAAAATAATTTCGAAATTATTGCAAGTATTCTTTCATGCAATAATTCAGAAATAATTTTAGAAAGATACAAATTAATCATTCACAAAAATAATTCAGTATCTATTCAAAAATCTTACATGAATTATTTGATGAAATCTTCTGGGAAACTCGTGTGAATTAATACAAGAAATAATTTTGAATTGTTTTGAAAAAGATTTTTAGAATAAAATTTTTTAAAACAAAATAGCAAAAAAATAATTACACGAATTAATTCTGAAAGGACTTTGAAAAGATTTTTAGAATAAAATTTTTTAAAACAAAATAGCAAAAAAAATAATTACACGAATTAATTCTGAAAGGACTTTGAAAAGATTTTTTGAAAGAATACATAAAATAATTTCGAAATTATTGCAAGTATTCATTCATGCAATAATTCAGAAATAATTTCAGAAAGATACAAATTAATCATTCACAAAAATAATTCAGTATCTATTCAAAAATCTTACATGAATTATTTGATGAAATCTTCTGGGAAACTCGTGTGAATTAATACAAGAAATAATTTTGAATTGTTTTGAAAAAGATTTTTAGAATAAAATTTTTTAAAACAAAATAGCAAAAAAAAATAATTACACGAATTAATTCTGAAAGGACTTTGAAAAGATTTTTAGAATAACATTTTTTAAAACAAAATAGCAAAAAAAATAATTACACGAATTAATTCTGAAAGGACTTTGAAAAGATTTTTTGAAAGAATACATAAAATAATTTCGAAATTATTGCAAGTATTCATTCATGCAATAATTCAGAAATAATTTCAGAAAGATACAAATTAATCATTCACAAAAATAATTCAGTATCTATTCAAAAATCTTACATGAATTATTTCATGAAATCTTCTGGGAAACTCGTGTGAATTAATACAAGAAATAATTTTGAATTCTTTTGAAAAAGATTTTTAGAATAAAATTTTTTAAAACAAAATAGCAAAAAAAATAATTACGCGAATTAATTCTGAAAGGACTTTGAAAAGATTTTTTGAAAGAATACATAAAATAATTTCGAAATTATTGCAAGTATTCTTTCATGCAATAATTCAGAAATAATTTTAGAAAGATACAAATTAATCATTCACAAAAATAATTCAGTATCTATTCAAAAATCTTACATGAATTATTTGATGAAATCTTCTGGGAAACTCGTGTGAATTAATACAAGAAATAATTTTGAATTGTTTTGAAAAAGATTTTTAGAATAAAATTTTTTAAAACAAAATAGCAAAAAAAAATAATTACACGAATTAATTCTGAAAGGACTTTGAAAAGATTTTTAGAATAAAATTTTTTAAAACAAAATAGCAAAAAAAATAATTACACGAATTAATTCTGAAAGGACTTTGAAAAGATTTTTTGAAAGAATACATAAAATAATTTCGAAATTATTGCAAGTATTCATTCATGCAATAATTCAGAAATAATTTCAGAAAGATACAAATTAATCATTCACAAAAATAATTCAGTATCTATTCAAAAATCTTACATGAATTATTTGATGAAATCTTCTGGGAAACTCGTGTGAATTAATACAAGAAATAATTTTGAATTGTTTTGAAAAAGATTTTTAGAATAAAATTTTTTAAAACAAAATAGCAAAAAAAAATAATTACACGAATTAATTCTGAAAGGACTTTGAAAAGATTTTTAGAATAACATTTTTTAAAACAAAATAGCAAAAAAAATAATTACACGAATTAATTCTGAAAGGACTTTGAAAAGATTTTTTGAAAGAATACATAAAATAATTTCGAAATTATTGCAAGTATTCATTCATGCAATAATTCAGAAATAATTTCAGAAAGATACAAATTAATCATTCACAAAAATAATTCAATATCTATTCAAAAATCTTACATGAATTATTTCGTGAAATCTTCTGGGAAACTCGTGTGAATTAATACAAGAAATAATTTTGAATTGTTTTGAAAAAGATTTTTAGAATAAAATTTTTTAAAACAAAATAGCAAAAAAAATAATTACACGAATTAATTCTGAAAGGACTTTGAAAAGATTTTTTGAAAGAATACATAAAATAATTTCGAAATTATTGCAAGTATTCTTTCATGCAATAATTCAGAAATAATTTCAGAAAGATACAAATTAATCATTCACAAAAATAATTCAATATCTATTCAAAAATCTTACATCAATTATTTCATGAAATCTTCCGGGAAACTCGTGTGAATTAATAGATTTTTTTAAAGAAAACATAACAATTCAGCAATCATGTCAAGAATTATATCACGAAATAATTCAGAAATAATTTCAGAATGATAAAAATTAATCATTCACAAAGATAATTCAATATCTATTGAAAATAATTTCATGAATTATTTCATGAAATGTTGCGGGAAACTCACGTGAATTAATACAAGAAATAATTTAGAATTCGTTTGAAAAAGATTGTTACAATAAAATTTTTTAAAACACAATAGCAAAAAAGATATTTACACGAATTCTTCCTGAAAAACCTTGAAAAGATTTTTTGAAAGAAAACATAAAATAGTTCAGAAATTATTGCAAGTATTCAACACGAAAAGGGCAGCGTCCATATATAAGAGGCATCGTATAATGTATTTATTTTGTTTTTAATTCGAATTTGTTTCAATCAAATAAGTCCTAATTAATACAATATTTAATAAACAAAACTTACTAAATAAGTATATACTAATTAAACAAAGTTAATATTAAAAAATAAAGAAATATTAGAAATAAATATTCTAATTTATTTTGTCAGTCATTTTGCACTATATAATGAAAAAAATGAAATGATTGGATAATGATCGGATTTAGTCGTCCATTGTTTTCTACATTCGTATGATCCTATTAAAGAACGTATTAAAATGTGTGGGGGTATATAATTTTTCGTTTTTGTGAACTAAGATAGATTGAAACATTTACTAATTGCGAAAAATATTAATTTGAAAAGTTAATGTAAGAATATAAAAACTTAAAATAAAAGGAAAAAAAACATTTAAAGATGAATAATATAGGTACTTAAAATAAGCAATATTTTTTATTATTATTCATAATAGTATTCTTTCAGTATGACAATGTTTAGAAGTCCCCTCAAAATCGACAGAAATATTATTTATACGTCTGCCAAGAGTAAAGAGCCTTTGACTCTAAAAGTTGATTCTAAATTGAAAACACTACAAATAATAATAACGTCGGTAAGGTAGAGCTCATCTATTCATCTCTGCATTATATGCAATTATCATTTTTTTATTTTTATCGAATTTCGGGAAAAGAGCTCTTTATTGCCCTTCGTAATGACAAAAATACACTATGTGTAAATTTTCAAGTTATTGCTCGTTATAGATTTTACAGGAAACGGGTTGAAAAATTTTCTACCAGTTTTTTATGAAAAATAATGAACAGAATTTCTGAAAAATTTATAGGTGTATTATATATGCAATTACGGAGTGCAGTGAAGAGCTTCATTCATCAAAAGTTGAATCTAAGATCAAAAAAATGTAAAAACTCATAACGTCGGTAAGGAAGAGCTCCCTTTATACACACACATTTCACATCGACTTAATACAATATTTAATAAACTAAAAGTATTAAATAACTATGAATTAATTGATCAAAGTTAATATTAAAAAATAAAGTAATATTAAGAATAAATTTTCTAATGTATCGTATCACTCATATTGCAGTATATAATGAAAAAAATGAAATGATCTAACAAGCGAGCGATAGCGTAATGGATAGCGTATTTGCGTAGTACCCAAGCGACCCGGGTTCGAATCTCCATCATGTAAAAAATTTTTCTGCGTTTTTTTCTGCGATAAAATAGTGTAAAATTATTAACAATGTAAATATATGTAAAAATAGTTAGAATATTATTTAAATAATATTCTAAATTATAAAAATGTACCTTCAAATACGGGATTATATATACCCTTCGAAATTTATTGTTAGTAATATTTACTAAATATTTTCTAATTAATTCACAATATTTATTCCTGAATCCTTCCAAAAATCTTTCATTGAAAGGATTCTGCAATAATACATGATTTTATAACCTTCGAAATTTTTTGTTAGTAATATTTCCATTATATTTTCGAATTAATTCACAAAATTAATTCCTGAATCCTTTCAGACATCCTTCATTGGAAGGATTCTGTAATAATACGGGATTTATCCTCTTCAAATTTCTTGTTAGTAATATTTCCATAATATTTTCTAATTAATTCACAATATTAATTCCTGAATCCTTTCATACATCTTTCATTGAAAGGATTCAGGAATTATTCTTTGTGAATGATTAATTTTTATCATTCTGAAATTATTTCTGAATTATTTCGTGATATAATTCTTGACATGATTGCTGAATTGTTATGTTTTCTTTAAAAAAATCTATTAATTCACACGAGTTTTCCGGAAGATTTCATGAAATAATTCATGTAAGATTTTTGAATAGATATTGAATTATTTTTGTGAATGATTAATTTGTATCTTTCTGAAATTATTTCTGAATTATTGCATGAAAGAATACTTGCAATAATTTCGAAATTATTTTATGTATTCTTTCAAAAAATCTTTTCAAAGTCCTTTCAGAATTAATACGTGTAATTATTTTTTTGCTATTTTGTTTTAAAAATTTTATTTTAAAATTCTTTTTCAAAAGAATTCAAAATTATTTCTTGTATTAATTCACACGAGTTTCCCAGAAGATTTCATCAAATAATTCATGTAAGATTTTTGAATAGATACTGAATTATTTTTGTGAATGATTAATTTGTATCTTTCTAAAATTATTTCTGAATTATTGCATGAAAGAATACTTGCAATAATTTCGAAATTATTTTATGTATTCTTTCAAAAAATCTTTTCAAAGTCCTTTCAGAATTAATTCGTGTAATTATTTTTTTTGCTATTTTGTTTTAAAAAATTTTATTCTAAAAATCTTTTTCAAAAGAATTCAAAATTATTTCTTGTATTAATTCACACGAGATTCCCAGAAGATTTCATGAAATAATTCATGTAAGATTTTTTAATAGATACTGAATTATTTTTGTGAATGATTAATTTGTATCTTTCTGAAATTATTTCTGAATTATTGCATGAAAGAATACTTGCAATAATTTCGAAATTATTTTATGTATTCTTTCAAAAAATCTTTTCAAAGTCCTTTCAGAATTAATTCGTGTAATTATTTATTTTGCTATTTTGTTTTAAAAAATTTTATTCTAAAAATCTTTTCAAAGTCCTTTCAGAATTAATTCGTGTAATTATTTTTTTTTGCTATTTTGTTTTAAAAAATTTTATTCTAAAAATCTTTTTCAAAACAATTCAAAATTATTTCTTGTATTAATTCACACGAGTTTCCCAGAAGATTTCACGAAATAATTCATGTAAGATTTTTGAATAGATATTGAATTATTTTTGTGAATGATTAATTTGTATCTTTCTGAAATTATTTCTGAATTATTGCATGAAAGAATACTTGCAATAATTTCGAAATTATTTTATGTATTCTTTCAAAAAATCTTTTCAAAGTCCTTTCAGTATTAATTCGTGTAATTATTTTTTTTGCTATTTTGTTTTAAACAATTTTATTTTAAAAATCTTTTTCAAAAGAATTCAAAATTATTTCTTGTATTAATTCACACGAGTTTCCCAGAAGATTTCATGAAATAATTCATGTAAGATTTTTGAATAGATATTGAATTATTTTTGTGAATGATTAATTTGTATCTTTCTGAAATTATTTCTGAATTATTGCATGAAAGAATACTTGCAATAATTTCGAAATTATTTTATGTATTCTTTCAAAAAATCTTTTCAAAGTCCTTTCAGAATTAATTCGTGTAATTATTTTTTTTGCTATTTTGTTTTAAAAAATTTTATTTTAAAAATCTTTTTCAAAAGAATTCAAAATTATTTCTTGTATTAATTCAGACGAGTTTCCCAGAAGATTTCATGAAATAATTCATGTAAGATTTTTGAATAGATACTGAATTATTTTTGTGAATGATTAATTTGTATCTTTCTGAAATTATTTCTGAATTATTGCATGAAAGAATACTTGCAATAATTTCGAAATTATTTTATGTATTCTTTCAAAAAATCTTTTCAAAGTCCTTTCAGAATTAATTCGTGTAATTATTTTTTTTTGCTATTTTGTTTTAAAAAATTTTATTCTAAAAATCTTTTCAAAGTCCTTTCAGTATTAATTCGTGTAATTATTTTTTTTGCTATTTTGTTTTAAACAATTTTATTTTAAAAATCTTTTTCAAAAGAATTCAAAATTATTTCTTGTATTAATTCACACGAGTTTCCCAGAAGATTTCATGAAATAATTCATGTAAGATTTTTGAATAGATACTGAATTATTTTTGTGAATGATTAATTTGTATCTTTCTAAAATTATTTCTGAATTATTGCATGAAAGAATACTTGCAATAATTTCGAAATTATTTTATGTATTCTTTCAAAAAATCTTTTCAAAGTCCTTTCAGAATTAATTCGTGTAATTATTTTTTTTGCTATTTTAGTTTTAAAAAATTTTATTCTAAAAATCTTTTTCAAAAGAATTCAAAATTATTTCTTGTATTAATTCACACGAGTTTCCCAGAAGATTTCATGAAATAATTCATGTAAGATTTTTGAATAGATATTGAATTATTTTTGTGAATGATTAATTTGTATCTTTCTGAAATTATTTCTGAATTATTGCATGAAAGAATACTTGCAATAATTTCGAAATTATTTTATGTATTCTTTCAAAAAATCTTTTCAAAGTCCTTTCAGAATTAATTCGTGTAATTATTTTTTGGTAACACTTTTTTTATTTTTTTGGAAGATTTTTGAAAGTATTTTGTAAGGATTCCATATATTATTTTAAAAATTAATTTAAAATTAATTTTTTTTCCTTTTAAAATTCTTTCTAAATCATTTCAATGTATTAATTCATGAATTATTTCATGTAATTATTTCAGTTTTCTTTCATGCTGTATGGGTGACTTATAGTGATAAGTAACTTATCACTAGAGCTGATAAGGGAAATGCTACCGTTATAATTAAAAAATCTGATTATATAGAAAAAACTGAAAGCCTTTTTCAAGATAAAAAGTATTATAAATTAGTCAAAACAAATCCTTTATCTGGTTTAGAAAGAAGAACTTATGAATTAATCAAATGGCTAAATAAGATTGACTTCTCGTTTACGGGAAAAAAGTTTGATTCTATTTTACAAAAGTCCAATATTGCAAAAGCATATGGATTGATAAAAATTCATAAGAATGGCTTTCCCATAAGACCGATAATCTCGGCTATAAATTCACCGCTTTACAACATCTCAAAATTCTTTACGAAGTTCTTATCAAACAATCTAAAACAACCAAATTCACATGTAGATAATAGTTTTAAACTAAGAGAACAAATAGATAATTTCCAAATCCCATCTGATTTTGTAATAATTAGCCTTGATGTAGTAAGTCTTTTCACCAATATTCCTGATTATTTAGTTTATAAAGCAATAGAAAAAAGATGGACACAGATATATAATAAAATTAATATGAATTGCACCGAGTTTTTACATATAATAAAATACATACTTAACAATAATTTTTTTCAATTTAATGGAAAATTTTACCAACAAATTTTCGGTTCAGCTATGGGTAATCCCATTAGCCCCATCTTGGCAGACATTGTCATGGAAGATTTGGAAATTCAAGCGTTAAATAATCTTAATACGAAACCTTTGTTTTATTTCCGTTACGTTGACGATATTATTTTATGTATACAAAAAGACACGATTGATCATACTGTAAACACGTTTAATTCCTATGACCAAAATTTACAGTTCACTGTTGAACTACCACTTAATAACTGTATTAGTTTTCTTGACATTAAAATTATTGTCAATAATCAACAACGCATTATCACAGATTGGTACCATAAACAAACTTTTTCCGGAAGATATTTAAATTATTTATCTCAACATCCTCTTTGTAATAAAATTGCCATTATTTATAGTTTAGTTGACAGAGCATTTAAATTATCACACAACTCTTTTCACAATAAAAATATAAATTTTATCAAGGAACTTTTAAAACAGAATAATTATCCACCTGAATTATCAGAATTTCATATAAAAAAACGCCTAAATAAATTAAGAAATAGTAATAACAATCGATGCAATGAGAAAAATAAAAAAATGTTTATTACACTTCCATATGTTAAAGAATTAGAAAGATCCATGAATATTTTGTTTAAACAACACAATACAAATATCATATATAGTACCAAGAATAAACTCAATAATATTATTAAATTAGGTAAAGATAATACTAAAATCTGTGATAAAGCGAATGTTGTTTATAAAATTAATTGCGAAGATTGTGAGGCTTCGTACGTTGGCCAGACAGGTAGACGTTTAAAGGTACGAATTCATGAACACTCTAAAAAATACACTAGGAAAGACGATAATTCATCATTATATCTACACACAAAAAACAATAATCATAAAATAGATTTCAATAATGTACAAATTCTAGATACAGAAATTAATAGAGGAAAAAGATTATTTTCGGAAGCTGTATTCATACACACACAATCAAGATATATGAATAAACAATTCGAAATTAATAGTTTACCAAAAGAATATACCACTCTAATAAATAATTGTCAATTTATGTGCTTATAAGAGGAAAATACTGAAAGCAGCAAGTGAAGGAGAACAGGAGAACATGCTGAGGTAGAGTTACCACGCACGCCCACGTTGTCGTAGGATTGCTCGTTGTCAAAATTTTGAAACATTGGTTGGGGTCCCCCTCTACTTAGACATACTCTCCTGATAGCACACCCGCTGTGTTGCTTCGAAAATCGTCTATTGCATCCCCACCACTGTACGCGCGTCTTATACACACACATATATGCGTAACATCTGTATAAATACGACGAAAAATCCGAATTGTAAGCAGTGACGAACGGATTACTTTCCGTAAAAGAATCTGACAATACGTTTTAAATGTAAGTTTTATTTATTAATGCGAAATTAAGTTATTGTGAATTGTAAAAAATAATTGTATAATTGTTGTATTTAGAACCTGAAGAGGGACGTAATAAAATGTCCGAAACGTTGTAAATAATTGTTTTACTTATAAAAACACCCTGGTAGTACGGCCATTAGCTACAAATTCTATGTTAATAAATTTATTTATAATTTAATATACTTTATACAAATTAAATAATTATACAAACTATTATATTTTATATAAATTTTAATATCATTTACTTTGTATAAAAAATTGTGCATAAAAAAATAATGAAAATCAAATTACACATCTTGATATTTTCCTCGATCCACGTATTCATATTGCCAACTAACTTCACCTTCTTTAGAAAGAAAATATGTTGTCAAGGTATCTCGGATAATGTAGGCTTCTTGAGCATGATCATCATGACATTGAACAGGGCAATTAAAGCTAAATTCGTTTCTTAAATTTTTAGTAGTCATAGAATCCATATCTTTATTTTCAACATTTTCTGGAGAATAATACATTTTTCTCACTGATTTTTGAGTCCGAGCCATGAGGAAATTATGTAAACAAACACATGCTAACACAATTTTATCCACATCTTTTGGAAGAAAGCCAATAGGTTTGAAAAATACTCTCCATCGAGCTGCTAAAATGCCAAAAGCATTTTCAATGCATCTTCTGGCTCGTGATAGTCTATAATTAAAGATACCTTTATTTCTTTGAAGATAATGTCCTGGATATGGTCGCATTAAATTTTGCGTCATTTTAAATGCTCCGTCACCAACAAAATAGTATGGCAACTTTATATCAGTGAATGGCAAATTGGGCTCTTCATCAGGTAAATTTAATCGTCCTTCATCTAAAGCTTTACCAAAATTACTTCTGGCAAAAATTCCTCTGTCACTCTCACTCTCATCTCGCTCTCTCTCTAGTGGTAAGTACAGGCAGTCGACACTCAACTTGCTCCTGCTATCTTTCACCACTATTAACGCACACTTCACTCTGAGGAGTGTTTTTCGTTCTAGGAAACTGGCTCCGGTGGCTCTCAAGCTTGTGCCTAAGGTCTGCATGATTTCGATACATTTCTATGAGCCTGGAGCAAGTTTCCTATTGATGACGCCAACATAACCTTAAACTGAAGACGTGACATCTCGCTAACAACTATTTATTCTCCGGCTGGTCTGCATGATAGTCTTCTCTGCACTGCTCGGTGGTACCCGTCAACTCTTGGTACCAGTATCTGCAGTGGATGTGCAACCACTACAGTGCATCACGTACCGGCTTTCTGCGGACTTCTGCTATTTGAAATTTTTGGCTACCAACGGTAAACATTATCGCAACAGCTTCTGCTAAGTGTGGTGCTGACTGCCATCTTTACCATCACGTAACAGCCTGCTGCACACTGGAACCGACTTATCATCAGCAGAATATCCGCATTGTGCACATCATGCCAGTATGTTCACGCATTCATTTTATGGTAGCCGACGCGTTATATTACACATCATTTTATTCTAGTCAATCTTGATTTATCAAGTTTGATTGCTCATTGCGTTTTTAATTTTGTACATACAAGTAATTTATTAACTCAATCAAAATTAATATTTATTTAAGTTATTTATTTATTTATTTAATTTATTTATTTATTTATTTAAGTTATTTATTTAATGTATCTATTTATTTATTTAAGTTATTTAATTTATCTATTTATTTATTTAAGTTATTAATTTATTTATTTAACTTATGTATTTATTTAATTTTATCTAGTCAACCTCGATTTATATCAAGTCTGATTGTTTTGTTACGTTTTTAATTTTTGGCATACAAGTACTTTAAGTCACAGTGTTCTACTCTTTATGCAACCAGTATTATTTGTCAAATTATTTATATCGCTCAGTATTCATTAAGTATTATCAATTCAGATTAAATTCAGTATTATTATTAATTCAATTCAGTATTATTAATTGTTTAAGCATCACTATATATACTGCCTCACCGATATTAACTATACATATATGTAGAAATTTTGTATGTCTGACCGTCTTTTCTCAATACTACTTGTAAACGGGTGTAAAAGGCCTCTACTTTGCCGACCAGTTGACTAAGTCAACGTTCGTGCTACTTACTCTCAGTATTATAGATAATAGGGCATTTTAACTCATTTTAACACTTTCTAGCACAGTTTCGGTTCATGATTCGAAATTTGTATACCTTCCTGGCCTTTACACCAGTATTTTTGCGTAATATTCCTAATATCTGTACTTGAAATCACTTTTATCTCGTATTTTCATCTTCGCTCGTTGGCACATTATATTGTGTTTCGTCTTTCATTCGGTATCTCATTTTTCAGTCATTGTTCATTTCAACCCATTTTCTTTCTCACCTCTGTTGCTTATTGTACAAGTTTCATTGTAACGATGGATACCATATGTCGTGGCTGCAACAAATCTATTAAAACGACTATTGCTACGTGTGACCATTGTCACAAAAACTACCATCCTTCCTGCACTGTTTTCAAGCAAGTACGAAACAATGCAAATAAAATCATCAACGCATGCCGCAGTTGCATCTCTGCAGCAAATACTAACAGGCAAAAAACTGAATCTATGAACGAGAGTCATACTGAAAGCCAAGGCAACGCCTCAAAATCTGCTCCTGCATCTGAATCTACTTTCTCCGCTAGTAACGTCCTCCAGTGATGAAATACTTAGCATGCTGCTGGGAAAAATGGACAAGCTGGATAAGTTGGATGGCATAGAAACGAAAATCTCCAATTTTCAAACATCATTGTCAGAGATCACTGATAAAATAGCGGATTTCTCGGAAAAGCTTCAAATTCTGGAGGTGATTCCTGCACTAGTTCAGCGAGTTGATGCCGCAGTTGAGGACATTGACAAATTAAAAACCAACTACAACTGTCTGCGACAGATTGTAGACAATAAGCTATCGTCTACTGTCTCCACGGATGTCATGTCAAACAGTAGTGGTAGGATGCAGCATCTTGAAGAGTTAAATGCCTCACTGTCCACTCGTCTCTCGGAACTAGCAGATGCTCAACAGCGACTCTCTTCCGAAATCGTGCTGGATGGCCTCAAACATAAGAATGGTATTAATCTCCGTAGTTTGTCATTTGTGGTTCTCAAAACCATTTATCCAGAATTAGAATTAAGGGACATAATCTCCGCCCGACCATTGCGTGGGAAGGACCGGCGAACGGAGCCACTAACATCATCTACCAGCTCGACTGCGCTGACGGACACTACTGATGAAACACCGACACCTGAACCTACAACATCTGCATTCTGTTCTCAGCAACTAATAATCAATCTCACCTCACCAGCTCTAGTTCATGCCATCATCCACAGTAAAATTAAATTAAAGAAAGTCCACACATCTGCCATCGATAAGGATCTGCTACAGTCACTTTGTGACCCGTCACCACTAGCTCCGGGGCTCATCAACGTCAATAAGTTTCTTTCAACTGATATCTATAAGTTGCATAAACAGGTTCGATCAAAAGCCAAGGATAAAGAAAATGGATTTCTTACATTTGTTCGCTGAAGAAAAATCTATGCAAGACCGAAGACGAATGATAAGCCTACCCTTATAAATTCTGAAATCGATCACAGTAATTATTTTGAGAGTCTACAGAAATAGCCCACTATGTTAATTTATCTAAATTGCATTCCCACCATCATAGATCAACATCGTCACTCTCATCTACAGTATTCTCTTCCACATCTCATATTCCAAACGTAACTACAGTAAATCATTCTCTGTCTCATACTCATAGTGCATCTTCCCCTTCATCGTCATCAAATCGTCAATCCGCAACTACGAAGTGCTCTATGGATGGACTAAGGGTATGCTGTTTCAATGCTAATTCTCTCTTGGGTCACATTGAGACAATAAGACTCTTTCTAGCCTCTCGCCCATACTATTACATAATAGCAATAACTGAGACCAAGCTCACTGCACAGTAGGAGGACCATCTGGTATCCTTGGCGAACTATGTCCTGATCCGTAAAGATCGAAATAGACAGGGTGGTGGTGTAGCACTCTTTATACACAAATCCCTCGCATCTAAATTTCTTTGCGCATCGATAGAAGAGTGGACATGCCAGCCTGGCACGCCACAGTATATACTCTGTGAGGTCAACGGCAAAGGTATTCCTCTTTTATTTGCAGCGGTTGTCTATAGGCCTCCTCATGCTCCATTTATTGAAAAAAGCAACTTCATTGACGACCTTACTGTTAATATGAAAAATTACAGTACTAAAGTCATAATGGACGACTTCAATGCGAATCAACTCTGTGATTTATTTGATGCAGTCTATATCCGAAATCTCCTCTATGAAAATTCTTTAAAACTTGTACCTCATGGAGCTACTTATCATAGAGATGCAGGCAGCTGGCTAGACATCTGTATTATAGACCAGCAGGATACAATACTTGACTACTGGAAATCAGATACACCTTTCATTGATAATCACAGCATCATCACAGCCACTATAGATAGCTCAGTCCCTAAAGTAATCATTAAACCTTTCTCCTTCTTAGACTTCAATGCTGTTGATAAAAATGCCTTAAATGATTACCTTCGTAACTGTGATTGGTCAGTGATCTCGGATTCACCAGATTCAAGGTTGTCAGTACTTTGCGGCAATCTCACATCTGCCATTGATCGGTTGGTCCCAAATAAAACCATTAAACCTAGCAAACATAATCATCCTTGGTACACCACAACGCACAGAAACCTCATCTTAGAACGAGACAGACTTTACAGAAGATACCGACGTACAAGACAACCTTACCATCTCCAACTCTATCGCCAAGCTAGGGATCATGCCCACAAGACCATAGAATCATCCAGACTAGAATACTACTATACGCGACTATCATCCATCAGTGATCCACAGACGTTATGGAAAGAACTGAGGCATCTAGGTGTCATTCCTCCGAAAGTAGAGAGTCCTCATGACTTTACGGTCGAGCAGCTGAATGAGTTTTTTTGCTCGGTGTCTCAAGATCCCCTGGCTCCATCTATCGATGACTACCTGACTGAACTGCAATCTAAAGAACACCCGGAATCATTTTTTCTACAAGAAATAGATGAAGGCGATGTTGTGGAAGCTATAAATCATTTTAGTACTCAAGCTAGAGGGCCAGATGGCATCCCTCAGTGTTTCATCGTAGCTACTCTGCCGTCAATAGCTACCCATCTCCGTGAACTTTTCAATGCATCGATCAGACAATCATTCTTTCCCTCTGAGTGGAAAAAGTCACTTGTAATTGCATTAAATAAGGTTAAGACACCCAGTAGCCCAAGTGACTTCAGACCCATATCGTTACTTAACTGCCTCTCAAAAGCAATAGAATACATAGTACACAAACAAATTAACGCTCACATTGACACATACAACATTCTCGATTGCATGCAGACAGGCTTCAAGAAAAGCAATAGCACACAGACAGCTCTTATCAAACTCACAGACCATATCCGAGCTGGGATCAACAGAAAATACATCACTCTTTTGCTTCTCTTTGACTTCAGTAAGGCATTTGACTCTGTGTGTCATGTGTTACTCCTTCGAAAATTGGAGAACTACGGTTTTTCGAAATCTGCGCTAGGTTGGATTGCATCATATCTGTCGGGACGTCAGCAGGCGGTTAGGGAAAAGGATGGGACTACTTCATCGTACCGTTACCTTAACACGGGGGTACCACAAGGCTCGGTTTTGGGCCCACTTCTTTTCTGTCTATATGTTAATGACATAAGTCTCTACCTTGACCCTGGAATCTCCCGTATCCTTTATGCGGACGATCTGCAGATATATGCACAATGTCATCTGAATGAACTAGACCTTTTAATCGAAAAAAATGAGAAATAATGCCGATCGTATATCTAGTTGGGCCGCAGCCAATCATCTTAGGTTAAATGTTGGGAAAACCAAAGCTATGGTTTGCGGTAGCTCCTATTACATAAACAGTCTTTCTTCTGTGGCTTCCGATATATTAATCGGCGATACTAGGATAAAATTTTCCTCATCTATCCGAAACCTGGGGCTGTTGATTGCCGACAAACTGTGCTGGAAGCAGCATGTCAATGAAGTTTGCAAAAGAGCCAATACTCTAATGTACCGACTTCGTCGTCTAAGAGCCAGCACCACACTCAATCTGAGGAAGCACTTAATACAAGTTCTGCTTTGGCCCATCATTGACTACTGCTCCCTAGCGTATTGTAACATCTCTAAGGATCAGGATATTATGCTCGAGAGGGTAGTAAATACGGGAATTCGCTACATTTATGGTGTTAGAAGGGACGAGCACATTACTCAGTATAGGCGTCAACTAGGCTGGACCACACCTGTAGATAGGAGACCATATTTTGCTGCCACTATGTTTTACAAAATAAATCAGAGTGGCCAGCCTAATTATCTGGCCAATTTCTTCCTCTGAAGGGTCAGTAACAGACCTATCAGGGGTGAAGTAAAGCCGCTAATTATCCCTAAGCATGACGGAGAAGCACTAAGAAACTCATTTCATATCACAACTGCATACATCTGGAACAAACTACCATCAAACATCCGCAATAGCCCCACCATAGCATCTTTCAAAACCTCGCTTTACAATTTCATATTCAACCTAGAAGCCACATCATCATTCCACCAACATGTGTTCAATTTTCGAGAAGCATTCTAATCATGTAATTACTTAGACCTCAATTCATCTCATAATCATGCTCATCTATCACTCATAAGCATACCGGCAATTATTGTTAACTATTATTAGACTTACATTTATTCATTTTATTTATTTAAAATCTAGATTAAAATTATTATTATTATTGTTACGACTAAATTTTATTCTTTTTATACTATTACTGTAACTATCATTGTAAAATTGTACAACACATTGTGCGCAAAATAAAAATTATCTATCTATCTATCCCATAAGCTCTGATATCCACAATCGTAAATTCATGTCTATGATTACAAGCTGCTAACATTACAATACTATGAAACTTTTTGTAGTTAAAATACATTGATCCCGAATTTGGAGGTGCTCTTATGTTAATATGCTTTCCGTCGATTGCACCACAGCAATTAGGAAGATTCCAATTTTGCCAAAATCCATTGGAGATATTTCTCCAAACAGGTTTACTCGGAGGTCTTAAATATATCCGAGATAAAACTTTACATATGACACTACATGTTCCTTTTATTATGTTAGAAGCAGTTGACTCTCCAATTCTATAGTCAAGGGCAAGTTGCAAGATATCTATAATTATATAAAACATATATTATAATTTTATTAACAATAGCAAATAAAATTAAAATAAAATACCTTAATGTAATAGCTAAGCGCTGTTCTGCAGAGATAACATTAGACCATTTTCTAAGTGGCATTACATGTTTTTGTACTACCCACATAGCATGAAAGGTTCCGGAAGAAAGTTCCAAGGAAGCTTACAGTGGAAGGTTAATGGAACCTTCCAGGAAGCTAACTGAAACTTTCAAGAAGGTTACATTGGAAGATTTCTAAGTAAGCTTCCAGAAAGATTCCAGGAAGGAAACAGAAAAAGTTTCGAATACCTAACTATCAAATATTACATGGAAGCTCTACGGAAACTTCCAAAAAGCTTACATAGAAGATTATCGAAAATGAGTACTGGAAGTTTTCGCGGAAGGCTCTTGGAAACTAACATAAAGCTTCTAGGAAGAACAAAAGTTAAATTACATATAAAGATTACGGGAAGTTTTTTAAATACATTCCAGGAAGCTTCCTCTGGAAGTTCCAATTAAACCTTGAGAAAAGCTTTCATAGAAGATTCTAGGAAGTATTCAAGCAAGGTTTCTGACATATAAATAAAGGGCTTAAAGTTATAACGGAAGCTTCCGGCTAGATTCCGGAGTAAACTTCTTAGGGAGCTTCCAGAACGCATTAGGATAGTTTAACAGAAAGGTTCCAAAAGTGCTACGGTGAAATGTTACTCAATACTTACGAGTAACCTTCCACGAAGCTTACATAAAAAATTACTGAAATGAGCACTGGAAGCTTCGCGGAAGGCTCTTGGAAGCTAACATAAAGCTTCTAGGAAGAATAAAAGTTAAATTACATATAAAGATTACGTAAAGCTTTTGAAATATATTCCAGAAAGCTTCCGGTGGAAGTTCCAATTAAAACTTGAGGAAAGCTTTCATGGAAGATTCTAGGAAGTATTCAAGCAAGGCTCCTGACGTATAAATAAAGCCACTGGCCTAAAGTTATAACGGAAGCTTCCGGCTAGATTCCAGAGTAACCTTTTTAGGGAGCTTCCAGAAAGCGTTAGGAAAGTCGAACAGTAAGGTTCCAAAAGTGCTACGGTGAAATGTTATTCAATACTTACGAACAAGCTTCCACAAAGCTTACATAAACGATTACTGAAATGAGCACTGGAAGCTTCGCGGAAGGCTCTTGGAAGCTAGCATGAAGCTTCTAGGAAGAATAAAAGTTAAATTATATATGAAGATTACGTGAAGCTTGTGAAATATATTCCAAGAAGCTTCCTCTGGAAGTTCTAATTAAAACTTGAGGAAAGCTTTCATGGAAGATTCTAGGAAGTATTCAAGCAAGGCTCCTGACGTATAAATAAAGCCACTGGCCTAAAGTTATAACGGAAGCTTCCGGCTAGATTCCGAAGTAACCTTTTTAGGAAGCTTCCAGAAACCGTTAGGGAAGACTGACAGAAAGGTTCCAAAAGTGCTAGGGTGAAATGTTACTCAAAATTTACGAGAAAGTTTCCATGAACCTTACATAAATGATTTCTAAAATGAACACTGGAAGCTTCGCAAAAGGCTCTTGAAACCTAACATAAAGGTTCTAGGATGAACAAAAGTTGAATTACATATGAAGATTGCGGGAACTTTTTGAAATACATTCCAGGAAGCTTCCCATGGAAGTTCCAATTCTACCTTGAGGAAAGCTTTCATGGAAAATTCTAGGAAGTATTCAAGCAAGATACTTGACATACAATAAAGCAACTAGTCTAAAGTTATACCGGAAGCTTCCGAGTGGATTCAGGAGTAACCTTTTTAGGAAGCTTCCATGCCGAAAGCATTAGGAAAGACTAACAGAAAGGTTCTAAAAGTGCTACGGTGAAATGTTACTCAATACTTACGAGAATGTTTCCACGAAGTTTACATAAACCATTACTGAAATCGGCACTGGAAGGTTCGCGGAAGGCTCTTGGAAGCTAACATAAAGCTTCTAGGAAGATCGAAAGTTAAATTACATGTAAAGATTGCGGGAAGTTTTTGAAATACAGTCCAGGGAGCTTCCTATGGAAGTTCCAATTCAACCTTGAGGAAAATTTTGATGGAAGACTCCAGGAAGTATTTCAAGCAGGGTTCCTAACATAATATAAAAAATAGCTGGCTTAAGGATATAATGGAAGCTTTCAAAAGGGTTCCAAAGTAACATTCCTAAGAAGCTATTAGCAAGTTTTAGGGAAGGCTGACAAGAAGGTTCCAAAAGTGCTGCGGTAAAATGCAACTTGAAATTTAAGGGGAAGCTTTTAGAAAGCTTACATAAAAGTTTACAGAAGATCAGCACTGGAAGTTTCGCGGAAGGTTCCACCTTGGAAGCTTCATAGATTCATAGATCGTCTGATAATCATCTTATTTTGAAAATCGAGAAAGTTCAGGCGCGCTACGCGCGCTCTTCCTTTGCCTTTATTATATTATACCTGTTACGAAACCAATTTGTAAATCCGATCGTATTGAAATTCACTTTTATACACACATATATATACATAAATAATTAGAGATTTTCTTTTAAATAATTTCTGTAAAACTCTGTCTTGGTCTCAAATTACGAGTTAACGACCGCGTGCACGAATTTTCATTCGGGGCCACAGCGGTCTCTTAACCAATTTTTGAAATTGATGAAGAGAGACCACGGGACAGGCGCGAAGAGGCGCGCTTGTAGACATTCTGGTCGGCTAAGACATTCTTTTAAAGTATTACCATAGCAACCGTTTGACTTTAAACATAACAAAAAAAGAACAAAAAGATTCATTCTATGATTGAAGCTCAATACGTTCGGATGTATTTCAATCTGTCTATATTACGTTGACTAATAATAAAAAATAAATATTTATCCACTATTCTTTGACTTTATTAATTCTTTTACGAACAATGCCTATGCAATAAATAACCGCAAATTTATTCAATATTATTTATTCAAACTTGGATTGTATTTGTTTGTTTATTGCTACAATACAAAAATTTGGAGATTATAATATACAATGAAAGTTTGGAGGTATAATATTTTATGAAAGGTTTCTTCGTGATATTTCTGCAATGTATCGCCTTATCGTTTCAGGTAATATTGTTGGAATATTTTAAATCGTTTCTTCATTTATTAATAAATAATTTTTCGATTTGATGGAGAAGTTTACGTCGCTTTTAGTGAAATATATCATGAAATATTTACCTTTAAGATTTCCGCAATGTATCGCTTTTGTCATTTCTCGGAATGCTTCCGAAATAATTAAAAAACATTTATAGAATTATGGAAAAATAGTTCTTCAATATAATGTTGAATATTACGTCATTATTAGTGAAATATTATAATTAAATGAAATGTCTCTGCAATATTTCCCTAATGTATTGCCTTATCAATTCTCGTAATATTTCACAAATGTTTCACAAACGTTTCTTGAATTGTAATATCGATAAGTAGGAATCTTCATATTTGTCATTTTCATGCAATTTTTCGCCGAGTATATGAGAATATCTCTAGAACTTTTAATGTTCAGTGTTTAAAAAAAACATAATTTTTTTGTTCGAGCACTTACTTATCTATTCAAAGCTTGCTTTACTTGTTTTTTATTTTTTTTTTTTTAAATGAAAGCAACATAATTCCATTTTACGAGTATATCGAAAATTTTTTTTTATAATATAAATGACGAACTTATTTGGCTTAATCCTATCAAAATTGTATTAAATTTTAAATAGATCATTTTGACAATTTAACGACGTTTTTCTAAAATATTAAGTTAGTGATTACAATGACTTTTGGAATATAAAATTCAAAATTCAGTGTGTGCTTATCAAAAATCTATTTTTTTTTTCTTAATGAGTTAACGCTTGAGAAGTAATTTTTTGAAAACGCATGACTTTTAAACAATGCGTAGCACACCCACGTGCAACAAATCAAATGATTGTATTTTTAATAAAGAATGAAATCTGATAGCCATATTAAGAACATTCTTTATGTTAAAAGGTATGGAACAGAATTACTATGAAAATTTTTATTTTTGAGAAATGACTGATACAACTTTCTTGATTCTAGATTTTAAATGTATTGTAGGCACATCTCTGAAATTAGGTTTTTCTACTTAAGCTTTATACGTAACTGGAACGATTGTTTCATACATGGAACATTTAAAAAACATTTATTTTTACCTATTTACTTTGCTGAAAGTATATATTTCTTATTAAAAAGATCTAAAAAGTTGCCGTAACGTGAAAATTAAAAGTTCTGGAGATATCCTCATATCTCATGATAGTACTAATATAATTATCGCTAAGAAAATTCTAAATAATATAGTATTTATGTGTAGAGAGGACGTGAGAATTGTGTTCTTCGAAAGGAATGTTTGAAAGTTAAATTATTAAATAATTAAATTGGGTTAATTTTGGACTCCACATGGCCAAAAAAGGAATATAATGAAAAATATACAGTAACATTTTTTTTATTATAGCTTATCAAATCTTCAACTTGAATGGTCTATCTGGAGTCTAAAATCAACTCAATTTCATTATTTGATAAATTAACTTTCAAACATTCATTTAGAAAAACACAATTTTGACGTCCTTCCTATATATAAATACTATACTCAGAATTTTTTGAGCGATTCTATTCGTACTATCATAAGACATACTCGTTGAAAAATTGCATCAAAATGACAAAAAGCAGATTCCTACTTATCGACATTACAATTTTTTTTTAATTAAAAAATTTTAAACAATTTTTTGGAAAAATACAATTATTAGGCCCACCGTATATATAAATACTATACTAAGAATTTTTTAAACCATTCAATTAGAATTTTCATAAATTATTTAATCAACATAATGAAATGCTAAATATAAAAACATGTTTATTCAGAGTAATAATTCCGACACTATAATTTTTTAATTTACCGCATTAAATATATAATTTTTGAAATGCATTAATATTTTAAATAAAATAATCAAAATAATAACAATTAAATAATCGTGAAAAGTGTAACTTATTTAGATGAAAATGTCCGAACTTCTTCAAGCGAGCGATAGCGTAACGGATAGCATGCATGCGTAGTTACCCAAGGATGGTGGGTTCGATTCCCGGTCAGGTCAAAAAATTTTATGTGAAATTTTTTCTGCGATTATAAAATGGCGATTAATATAGGTAGACATAAGTTCTAAAGAATATGTGCGAATTGTTAATACTTATAGAGAATTTCTAATATTTATAGCTTTAAGTTACTCTTTCAAGAACTTGGAAAAAGCTTCCTAAAAGCTTACTGGAAGGTTCCCACAGACTACCTGAAACTTCCAGAACCATATTTGAAAGTTAACTGAAAGCTTACTGGAAAGTTCATAAAGTCTACTTGAAACTTTCGGTAACTTTTTCGAAAGATTCCTGAAAGTTTCCTGGAAGGTTCCCACAGACTACCTGAAGCTTCCAGTAACTTATTTGAAAGCTAACTGAAAGCTTACTGGAAGATTCCGATAGTCTACTTGAAACTTTCAGTAACTTTTTCGAAAGATTCCTGAAAGTTTCCTGGAAGATTCCTACTTCCTACATGAAACGTACAGTAATTTTTTCGGAGGCTCCCTTAAGTTCCTGAAAGGTTCCTGAAAGGATTCTTACACAGTTCCTGAAAGCTCAAGGAAAGTTCAAGGAAGCTTCTCGTCATGAATTTGACCTAGACATTATGTACTACCGGGAAGCTTTCATGGAATCTTTCTGGAAGCTTCCATTCTCAAACTGACATAAATCGATTCTGAAGTCTTGTAGGAAGTATTTTTTAAAGCTTTCTCTAATCTTTCGGGGAAGACTACTGGAAGATTCCCACAGCCTACATGAAGCTTCCAGGAACTTTTTGGAAGCTTCCTGAAAAGTTCTTAGAAAGTTCCCGAAAGCTTCCTGAAAAGTGTCTGAAACTGTTCCTGCAATCTTCCGAGGAAGCTTTTTGTCATGAATTTGCCCCAGACATTAGGTACTTACAGGAAGCTTTCGTGGAAGCTTTCCTGAAGCATACGAAACTTTCATGAAAGCTTCCAGGAAGTTTCGATCTAGTAAGCTTTCATGTTATGTGGGTAAAGACAATAAGTAACGAAAAGTTGGTATGTCCATGCGAGTATAGCAAAAAAATATGTATGCATCACATTTTATTTCTTTGAACATCCTCGTATAAAATCCATATTGTAATCTCCTTCTGTTTATAGGACGAACAGTCCATTTTCTATTAATCCACCTTTCTTTCTTTTCATAAATCCAAGCATCACAAAGTTCTTCCGCTACAGCTAGTAATTCCAACAAACAGCTTACAAGTACTTTTTTGGAGACTGACATTTCTCCTTTTAAAAACATTCATCTACTTACTCAGATCTGCCTCTTCAAATTATGTACTATGTATAAAACGTTGTTGTTGGAATATGTGAATGTTTCAACATGCGGCGCGCTGTACGCGAGGATAGGTACAATGGTATGCGCGTCTGCCGAGCGACGGCGGACGAAACACATACATGAGTGTCCCCCACTCCAGTATGTCTGTATGAGAGTTGCGTGAGACGCGAGAGCAGTGTAGCGCAGTTGGAATGTTTCTTACCTTCTTGCTATTCCAACTGCGATGTAAGTCGGACGTGCCGACTGGCTTTCTTGCCACCTAAATAAAGTCTTTATATTTATCTCTCTCTATTAAACAATGGACTATTAATTTACCACAAACCTCAACATTATTAATTATCCACAAACCTCAACATGGTAGCAGAGTGCCTGGTTTGTAAGTAAAAGAAAAAAGACTCTGACTTAATACAAGCCTCGGCGAGTATTGGGGCAGCCTTGCCGTAGAAATAAAAAGGCACATGGCTCGCGAAAAATTAACTGTGAAAAATATTGAAGGAAAAGTGCAAAAGTAAGAAAAATACAAGTGTGAATACATAGTGGAATATGTCTATAAGTGATAGAAGAAAGAATTTTGAAAAATTTATGAATAATTCAAGCCGATGCGAGCAGATTAGATTTCTTGTGTGAAGCACGCTGCACGGTGCAAGAATAGAGCATGTGGCAGAATTTGAGGTTATACATGTGGTAAATGGACACTAAAGGAAAAATAAAAACCAAAGAAGAAGGAATACGAGATAACTTTGAAGATGAAAGCGAAGAAATAATTGAGGAAAAGATTGCTGAAAAACGTTTTGTGAAAATAGTGCAGAAAGTAATTACGCTAAATAAAGTAATAAAAGTGTACGAAGATATTAAATTAAAAGAAGTCAAGATGGCTAAGCAAGCAAAAATCGAAGATATAGTAATTCCCATTTTTGATGGTGCAAATTATTCAAGTTGGAAATTTCGCTTAATGACTCTATTAGAATATAAGGAGTGCAAAGAGCAAGCCGAAAGAGAACGGGCTGAGACAGATAAAGCAGATGAATGGAAGAAAAAAGATTTAAAAGCAAGAAATATATTAATTAGCACTATCTCAGATAAGCAATTAGAATATGTTTGTGAGTGCAAATCAGCTTATGAAATGATTGCAAATTTGGATAAATTATATGTGACGAAATCCACGTCATTACAAATAATATGCCGAGGAAAAATTGAAGATATTAAATTAAAGAATTATGAAAATGTTGAAGAATTCTTCGTAGAATTTGAGAAAGCAGTGAACGAATTTAAAGCAGCCGGAGGAAAAATAGATGAAACTGAGAAAATGCGATACTTAATCAAAGCATTACCAGCAAATTACAGTTATATTGGTGACTTTATCGACGTCATTCCAGAAAGAGAAAGGACAGTAGATTACGTAAAATCAAAAATCAAAGAAAAGAATTTAGTTAAAAATAATTCAGAAAACAAAAGTAATGCAAGCACGTTCTCAACAAAGACAAACGGACAGTGCTTTACTTGCGGCAAAGTCGGACATTATCAAAAGGATTGTTGGAAAGGCCAACAAGGCGGCAGAGGCAGAGGTGCCTAATCATCGAAAGGACAACGTGGAAACCAACGATGCTACAATCGAGGCAGAGGACGCGGACGCAGTTCAAATCAAAACAAGTCAACGGACGAGCAGCAGAGTTCATCATCCGAGACGTGGTCAACACAAGTATGCGGCCCAGAAGTAAAGGACATAACAGGTTATAGAGTAAAGACAGAATGCGAAGGTAACGAAATAAATTGGTTATTGGACAGTGGTTCCACAGACCATATGATTAAAAGCGATAAATATTTTGAGAAGTATATAGTTTTAAAAGATCCGGTAAATGTAAAATTACCAGACGGTAAAATGTTAAAAGCGACGAAAGTCGGTAATATAAAAATCAAAGTTAGAAATTATTATAATGAAAAACAAATTGATTTGAGTAATGTATATTATGTAGAAGGAATTGAGCAAAATTTGTTAAGCTTTTCCAGAATAACTAAAAATGCTACAATAACTGCACGAGACAGTAATGCCAAAATTTACAATAAATCGGGAGAATTAGTAGCTATTGCCAATAAAATTGATAATTTGTATTCTTTGAAAAGTTATGCATTAACGAATAAAAATAAAGATAAATATGTAAATTCAGTAAGATTATCAGATAAAGAAAAATGGCATAGAGCACTTGGCCATGTAAATTTTAATTATTTGAATAAAATAGTAAATAATAAATTAGTTGAAGGTTTACCAGATAAACTGGAAAAAATAGATATGAAATGTGCAAATTGCATACAAAGTAAAATGGCAAATATACCGTTTGAAAATAATCGAACAAAAACGAAAGAAATCCTAGAGTTAATACACACTGATTTAAATGGTCCACATAGTACTACTGGCTATGGTGGAGAAAAATATTTTCTTACATTTATTGATGATTATAGTAAATGTACCAGAATCTTTTGCATTAAGAATAAGTCAGAAACTGCAAGTTGTTTTATTGAATTCGTAAATTTAGTAGAAAATAAATTTAATAAGAGAATTAAAAGGGTGCAATGTGATAACGGTAGAGAATATCTAAATCGCGAAATTCTCGATTTTATAAAATCAAAAGGAATAGAATTATTGACATGTCCACCCTACGTCCACGAATTAAATGGAGTAGCGGAGAGATATAATAGCTCAGCAATGGATATAGGTAGATGCTTAATGAGGGAAGCAAAAATTCATAGAAGATATTGGCCGGAAATAATGAAAACGGTAGCTTACTTAAAAAATCGAACAATTGCAAATACGTGAGAGAATAGAACTCCTTATGAAATATTTTTTGGGATAAAGCCAAATGTTAAAAATTTAAAAATTTACGGAAGTAGAGTCTTCGTAAGAGTTCCGGAAGCTCTAAGGAAAAGTAAGTGGGATAATAAGGCACAACTAGGTGTATTAGTAGGATACGTTGAAAACGGTTATAAAGTCTTAGTTAATAATAAAGTAATTACTGCAAGGCATGTTGATGTAATAGAAGAAAGCATAAAGTTAATCTGTTTAGAAAGCGAAAATAGTGATTCTGAAATTAACGTAGAATTAAATGAAACGAACAACAGCGGTTTTGAATATCCTTCTCACTCTACTACGACCTTCGGGGAAAGTAGAGGAGAGCAAATTGAATTAATCGATGCGAATAACGTAAACGATAACGAATCTGAGAACGAAGACAACAAAAACAGAGATAGACTAACAATACCGCGAAAATCTCAAAGAAAGAAAAGTCCAGTAAATAGATACGGAAATCCAGTTACTCATTTTATTTATGTAAATTCTATTGATGCAAATGTACCAAATACATTCGAGGAGGCGATAAACTCCAGCGAATATAAACAATGGCAACTAGTAATGGATTCCGAAATAAACAGTTTAAAGAAAAATCACACATGGCAAATTGTTGAAAGGCCAAAAGATAAAAAAGTCATAGACGTTAAATGGGTTTATAAAAAGAAAAATAACGATACTTATAAAGCGAGATTAGTTGTAAGAGGATTCCAACAAAAAGAATATGTTGAAAATGTTTATTCACCTGTAGGTAAAATGCAAACGTTGAAAATTTTATTGTCTTACAGTTGTAAAAATAATTTGTTTATAGAACAAATGGATGTTGAAACGGCATTTTTAAATGGCAATTTAAAATCAGAAGTATACATTAATGAACCAAAAGGTTACGAAACTGGAGACAATAAAGTTTGCAAATTGCAAAAGGCTCTGTATGGTCTCAGAGAAAGTCCTAGAGCATGGTATGATTGTTTCAGCAAATATGTCAAGAAATTAAATTTTATAAGAAGCAACTATGATTACTGTCTATATGTAAATAATACAAGCAAAGATTCAATATATATACTAGTCTTTGTAGATGATCTCTTGATTTGTTGCAAAGACAAAAATAAAATAAACAAAGTAAAAGCAAGTTTAATGGAAAGATTTATAATGAAAGATTTGGGCAAAATTAACCAATATATTGGCATCGATATTGAATATAGTGAAGACAGAGGTAAAATGACTTTAAGTCAAACGAAATATATCGAATCTTTAGCTATAAAATACAACCTTGAAAATGCAAAATTATACGATACTCCAATGGAGAGTAATCTAAAATTAGAACAAGCAAATGAAATAGATGAAAGAATAAAATACAGAAATTTAATCGGCGAATTATTATATATCAGTACAGGCACAAGGCCAGATATAACATATAGCGTTAATTATTTAAGTCCTTACCAAAGTTGTTATGACCAAAGACACTTTAAATATGCATTGAGAATTTTGAAATACTTATTTAAGACTAAAGATTTAAAGCTAACGTACTACGATAATGTTAACAGCGAAGTATTAGATTGTATGGTAGATTCTGACTATGCAGGAGATAATGTAGATAGAAAATCTACAACAGGTTTTGTAATTAAATTATATGGAAACTTAATTTTTTGGAAAACGCATAAACAAAGTACAGTAACAAAATGTTCTACTTTTGCAGAATATACTGCTATGTCCGAAGCAGTGACAGAAATCTTGTTCATTAAAAATTTATTATGCGAATCATTTAACGTAAAATTTGATAAACCAATTAAAATGTATGAAGATAACTCAGGCGCAATTGCAATCGCAAAATTTGGTAACTTTACAAAAAACTCAAAGCACATTGAAGTGCAGTATCACTACGTTAATGAAAACTACGAAAATGGAATAATTGACATTGTAAAAATAGACTCAGAATTTAATCTAGCAGATATAGTAACAAAGAGTTTAGAAAAGACGAAGTTTTTGAAAAATAGAAAAGCGTTGGGAGTGATTTGAAATAAAAGAAATCTATTAACGCTATGATACTTTAAAATTACTGTATGACTGAATGAAAGAATGAACATTTAATTATAATGTTGAAAATTCAAGGAGGCGTGTTGGAATATGTAAATGTTTCAACATGCGGCGCGCTGTACGCGAGGATAGGTACAATGGTATGCGCGTCTGCCGAGCGATGGCGGACGAAACACACACATGAGTGTCTCCCCACTCCAGTATGTCTGTATGAGAGTTGCGTGAGACGCGAGAGCAGTGTAGCGCAGTTGGAATGTTTCTTACCTTCTTGCTATTCCAACTGCGATGTAAGTCGGACGTGCCGACTGGCTTTCTTGCCACCTAAATAAAGTCTTTATATTTATCTCTCTCTATTAAACAATGGACTATTAATTTATCACAAACCTCAACACTATTAATTATCCACAAACCTCAACAGTTGTAAAATAATTTCAGTAAATTTCTTAAAATTTATATACATATTAAGATGAATTTAATGACGAGATATAAATATTTTCGAGCTTTTTTTCTTCCTTGGTGGGTAATAGCTTCAAGCTATGTCCCAAATTTTGGAGCGTGTATTGTTGACTGTGTCATTTTATGTATAGTTGAGGTTAGATGAACTCAATGATGCACACAACGAGGAACAACGTCTTGTTCCTCGCTGTTCCTTTTATCTATTCCTTGTAACTTTTTCGTGTGGAGGCCTTAAGTTTTTACGTTTTCTTGGATATACGTGCATTTAAATTAATTTCCACGTTTTTATAAGCTTTTACGTATCTATAAGAGTACTTGAAAGTATTTACGTGCCTGTACCGTGACTCGGAAAATTTACGTGTTCTAACGCTGCTGGAAAATTCGCGGTTATATCCCCGGGCCCTTATTACGAAATTATCTCACGATGAGAAGGGAGTTGGTGAGAATCAACTAAAAATGGAGTTGTGCGCATGCGCGAACATGATGCTTTCAGGTTTGTAAGTACTTTTTTAAACATTTTAGGTCAGACAAACCGCATGAGTTGAGTGAGAAGGTGAGTTGTGAGAGAAAATGCTTTCTCCTATGCTTCTGTTTTATCTCACTCGATAGGAGAGAGAGTAATAATGAGTTCGTGATATGGTGAGATGATGAGTTGAGCGATTTGTCTCCTATGCCATTTTTTTCACACGCGATGGGAGAAAGGAAATGAGTTGAAAAGTTGAAATCAATTTGCTGCTATGTATTTATTCTATAATTTTTCAAATCTCTCACTACACTGGAAAGCACGAAAATTTAAAATTTTCATTTTTTAATAATTCTTGTAATCTCAAACAAATAAAGAATGTGTTTTTATAAAATTATAAAAAAAAAAGAAAAAATGAATTTTTTACTCAAATTAACAACAGTGATGTTTAAAAATGTGATCTAAAAATAGATTTTTATAATTTTATATAAACAAAGATTTTATTTTCAGACTTAATATCTTACAACATAACCACAATGGTTATGTTATTTTATAAACATTTAATTAATATTTAGAGTTTAAAATTAACTTAATATTAAGTACATTCCACAGACAAAACACACTTCAATCATTTCAATGTGTTGCGTGGAGTTTAGTAAGTCATCTGTACAATAACGTAAATTATGAATTCTACTGAGTATATTCTTTATACATTTTAAAACACTGTAGAACAATTTACGTAGTATTTCACATAGTATCAACAGATAACGCATTAGGATACGCCGTGTATCATTACAAAAATAGTGTAACGTCCGTGTTACAATGTCGCGAAAACGGTAAAGTAAGCGCGATAAATATTCCAGTTTCGGTTCACGCCTACACGTAATAACCACGGGAGTAGGAACGCGTGAAAATAGCTAATCGGACTACCAAAATAAACAATGCTAATGCGCGAAATTCATAAAGCGGCAAACGTCAGCGTCAGTGAACAATTAGAGAGACAGAAAAAAGATAAAGGACAGCGATATACAAAGTTACTTACTTTGGGGCGATTGCGATTGGCTCGTTCTCTCAGTTAGCCCTCAGCAGTATCAGGACCCAAGCGCAGCGGGCAATTCAAATGGCAGAAGGATAGGATCGTAGAAATAAAGTAACACTCCAAAAATGCAATTATGTGTTGTTTATTAATTACATTAAGTTACGTTACACTGTTACACACTGATTGTAGTCGAGATATAATATCAACAATTATTCACGAGACTACAATCAGAGAAGCTCGATAATTATTCTAAGTTAATTTCACACGGAAATATTCTAAGTAAATTCGGCTCGAAAATATTCTAAGTCCGAATACGATAAATTAATCGAAATTATTCTAAGTCCAAGTTACAATTTAAATAAGCGACTGACAAGGGCTTCGCCCTACAAAACAAAATGAACAAAAGCTTCTGCCTCGAGTGGAGGCGCGATGCGGCTTTTATACCCGCGCTTCTATCTAGGGCAGATACAAAGATAGGGGAGTGTAGGGTCTCTCATCTATGCATAGGGTGGCAAAGATTCGGGTGGGAAATAATGTTACTCGGGTTCAAATGTGGCGCTTGCCAAGGACAAAGGTTGGATCGATAGGCGGTAAAGATACGGGTAAGGTAGGATTTGTTACCATGCGAACTGTGGCTCTCGTAGGTAACCCAGTTGCTACTAGGTGGCGTTACTGACAGGAAAGTAGGATTCATGGTAACATAAAGGAAAAAAGGTTGTAGGATGGTGAGGATGGGTAGCGAGATATGCGGTCAGTCGTGCTCGACGTGACAATAGATACTCAAAGTCGCTTAATTATTATATTTAATTAACATGTAATATTTTTTCTATAGTTAAGCCGGTTTGTATTATCAAAATTCAATAAGTTATTTTTTCTATTTCATTGGGTTATTTATTTATAATTTATTGTAAAAAAATGAAAATTCTAAAATATTAAAATTCTTGTTATTATTATTAGTGTTACAAGTGGTAGCTTCGCGCACATAGGTGAAGCATAAGAACGAAGCGGCGATAGCACCAACTCAGCAATATAGGCGAGGCGCGAAATAATCACGGCCACTCGCCCGGGGATGAAAAACGCTGACAGAGGGACTCGGTCGCTAAGCCGACGTTTGAAGACTCATCGACGGTAACCCCACTTATACGTGATTGAGGAAAGAGGGGGCTACGCCAAATTTTACTATAAAAGCGTTAGCACACCACGGGGCGGGGGCTAGCTAAAGAGAGAGACCGAGGCTACGACCAACGCTGCACGAGAGGAAGTCACGATCCATCAACCCAGCCACCACGTCGACCTGCCGAGGCGACTGACGACCACATACGCCGAACCTCTGAGTTTATCCCTGGAATCAAACTACCGCGTCGCGATATCTGATTATAGTATCTCTCTCTCCCGCGATAAGAGTTATTCGTACAATAAATACAACAGTAATTAACATATCTATTCCGTCTAATTTACTTCATTGTGCACCTTTCTGGGCTTATCACCCGGACTGGCCACGAGAAACAGAACCCTCTCACACGTAACATTTTCTGGTGCTAAGTGTGGGATTTCTCGCGTGAAGTATTTTAGAATATTAGAGTTCGTGTAATCGCTAGAGACGCGTCGTGCACTCATTGGACAGGAAGGACGAAACGAAGGATGAGAACAATGTGGATCACCGTCGTCGTCGGCTTCTGCTGGTAAGTAAAATTTAATTATCACATTAATTGCCCTTCGTGGGGAAACAAACGCGTGGCACAAGTTTCCATACAATTAAAACTAAATTCGGAACATAAACATAAATCGGAAATTTTTCAAAAAAAAAAAAAATATTTAGAAAGTATCGGTTGCGTTCATTCATCTAAAAAGATTATTCTATTTTCCACACTTCCTCTTCCTATCCCGGCGTATGCTTAGTAGCGACGTCTCCTTAGACAAGCTTAGTAGCGGTCACTCTATCTTGATCCTGGCGTAAGCTTAGTAGCGACGTCTCCCGAGGTATGCTTCGTAGCAACCACTCTTTCCTTCGAGAATAGAAAATCTTACGCGTGACACCAGAGTTCTCGCATGAACAACGGCGGTAAAAATATCCGGTGGGAAACAAAGAAAAGGGGAGGAAAGCGGACGACTTTCCATAAATTACTCGCGGAAAAAATTGCACTAGAAGCACGGTTACAGGCCATAAACGAGCAAATTGATAGGCGAAGAGACTTAGCCACCCGGCAGAGGGAAACGCCGAATAATCTACCTCAAAATTTGGAATTCGTGCCCACCATTAGCCAGCGGTTTGATTTATTAATAGAATTCGTCGAGAAAAACCTCCGCGAGAATAGGAAGACGTCCCACGGTGCAAGTTCAGAATCATCCTAATACCGTAGAGAATTCCCATTACCATGTTCGATTTCAAGAAAAATAAGAAAGACGCTACTGAAACCAACCGCGAGAAAGAGGCCACTTTTATTCACCTACAAGACGAAGCCGGTGGACTAGACCCTAACCTCGCGCAGAACCCCCAATATATGAAGGTCCTCGGTGAGCAGCGCTACGTAGAAATAACACCGGACGTTCGGGCGCGATTAGATATGCAATGTGCCCTTACCACTGCGGAGGTCGCCTTGAACCACCCGTACCTAGACGTAATCGAGCGAAGCTTAACTAAGCTCGACAAGGTAATAGCAATTGGGATCGAGACCTATAGCGAAGACTTGAGGTCGCCAATCGCACGTGTCTCCAGCTAGAGACATTGCAGCGGGAAGTAGAGGAGAGACTCGAAATCACCTCAGTTACGTCGTCGAAAAGGTTCAATGGGGGAGCCATAAAAACTGAGAACCAAGGCGTCCCAGAAGCTGGGGGACCACCCACCCAATCTCCGTTCGGCGGGGATACACTGGAGTCTAAGCCACCATGCAAAATCGAGCATCTGCAGTCCCGAGACCCAGACACATTCAGCGGGGCTCAAAAAGACACGTTCCACCTGGTAGGTAATAGGCCACCGGAGATAGCGGATAATACGCAACCAAGTAGGCCCTACGGAACCTGGGCGACGCCTCAAGTGCGCCAAGATTTTAACTCCTGGAAAAAGGAAGAGAGGTTTGACCCTTAAATAGCCCCGCTGTACGGATACGACCCGAGGATCCCCATGATCAAACAGGAAGTGCCCTTCGAAGCCCGACAGGGAAACGAAGACTACAATCTCGGTTACCGGGCGCGCTCGGGAATTGAGAATTCCGGGTATAGAGACCGCGTCTATTTGGAGCAACTCGCAGACAGGTACGGATATCCGCAAGCGTGTCCGCCTCTGACGGCACCAACGTTCAATTTCCCCGCGAATACCCTGCGGGGGAGACCTTCTCTAGGAACACGGGATCCGTCAGGGACGCTCACGCTAAACCAAGCACTAAATCTCATTCCTCCCTTTGATGGCAACCCCGTCATGCTGGCTACTTTCTGCCAGGGCGTAAAAAAGGTACTTCACGCCTTTGGACCGGGGGCCGAACCATGGATATTTCACATCTTAGCCTCCAAATTTCGCGGTCAGGCAGCCGAAGGTTTCACGACGCGGTTGACGCAATATGATTCAGTGGAAAGGCTTTTGGAGGACATGAACCTTCAATATTGCCACATCGGAGGGGCAGATCAGACTCTATCGGAAATAAAGGTAGTCAAACAAGACCCCGCCGAAAGCGCGGGCAGCTATGGCCAACGAGTAGAAATTCTACTCAACCGATTATTGAATTCCTACGACGCCGATCGATCACTCCTAACCTTCGAGAAGCTTGCATTTAAAAAGAGAGGCCAGCAAGAAACCTTGGAGCAGTTCCTGTTCGGTCTAAAGGGGGAGCTGCAGCAGCAGGTTAGAGCAAGTAACCCGACGAACTTACGGGCGGCCATCACGGAGGCCGTACGTATTGAGCAAAAGACCGGTGCACGACGGGGGGAAACGACTTATACCTATAAGGGTTCGGAGCAAGCCATATCTGCCGAAAAAGCGTTGAAAGAGCGTGCCACAAAGATATCATCGTTAAATGCCGACACCGCACAGGATGCAAAAATCAGGCTCGCACCTGCTAGATACGCTTGCGGCCATTGTAATATGACCAACCATAAAACAGAAGAATGCCAAAGAAAGAACGCAGACACAAAACTGTGCGATTTTTGCCATGTACGAGGTCACGCTGATGAAGACTGCTACTCGCTACGAAAAGCGCTAAGAGATGGGCGCGTCAGCAAGGAAAGCGCCGAGAAGAAACTCGAAACCACACCAACGGCGAACCAGGCTCCTCCCGTGCCTCGTAACACGCCGTATCCGGTGCCTCCGCCAGCACAGGCCGCTTACTCGACACCACCGCCAAGGTCACATAGGCCGAGCGAGCCACGAAATTCCGACAGAAGAGAAGCGCGTAGATACGACGAACGACGTGGCCCGAACGATCGTAATAATTACCAAAATCGAAATTACAATAGGGCACCGGATAGGAGGAATGATCATAATTACCGTCCGAATTATGATCGCAATGATTGGTCTCGAGGAGGTAATGGCGGTGACTATCGACGCCGTAACGACAATAGGTACTAGACCAATCGGGAAACCGATGGTAGCCGCGGGAACGACCATGGAGACCGCAGAACTAGAAGTTATGAAAGGCGCGATCCAAGCTATAATAACAACGGCAATAATGGCAGGTTTAGCGGTGACAGACACCAGGAAGGCGGAAACATGCCCAACAATTCTTTAAACTTACAGGATGCTCGGTATCACAGTCCTGCCGGACCGAGCAATTAGCTGAAGAGGCAAATAAAGAAACCCCCAAGTACGTACTAAGGTTTGCCCAGGCAGGACGGAGGCCGATAGTGAATCTGAGAAGCCCGACGCTAAACAGGAACAGAGGCCGATTTTATATAGATACGGGAGCAGACGTATCATTAATTAAGCAACGCTGCATAAAAGAAGATGTCGACGTAGACGAGCATAGTAAGGTATCCATAAGTGGTATCACTCCGGGAGAATGCGTTACCCTCGGACGCGCGGATATAAGTTTAAATGGACTGTTATGCGAGGCACATATAGTGCCCGACAGTTTCCCCATCGATACTGATGGACTTTTAGGTTGGGATATGCTGACCCGACATAAAGGCAGAATTAATGCCGCCAACAGGTGTTTAGAAGTCGGCCAATTAGTAGTACCGTTCGAAAAGGACGAAGAATTCATAATCCCTCCAAAGACGAGGCAAGTTATTTACGCGCGTGTTCAAAACATGGACGAAAAGGTTGGATTCGTCCCATTGCAGAATTTAGGGCCTGGGTTATTGTTCGGTAACTTCGTAGCCGAAAATAAGGAAGGCCAGGCCTACGCATTATGCTATAATATTAGCGAAGAATCAATAACGATTAAAGCGCCAACCGTCACATTAGAGCCCTGCGAGGCGATGCGAGAAAAAGACGGATTTCTTGATATCAATTATGTTAATAATAGCGAAGATATCAAACTCGGCCAAGCTAAAGTGCTTCAAGTGCGCTCTGAGGAAGAAACAGACAGAGCTGCCAAAATATTTGAAGCACTAGATTCCGATACACTGAAAGATTTAAACGCGGAGGAAATACAACATATCCAGAATTTAATAAGCGAGCATCCGCACCTTTTTGGACTCCCAGGGGAGGCGTTAAAGGCCACACACTTGGTCACACATAAGATTGTGACGACTACGGATACACCAGTCCGCGTGAAGAGACATCGACATCTACCTGCAATTAAGGAGGAGATGCAGCGACAAATTGCACAATATTTAGAAGCGGGGATAATTAGGCCATCGGATACCCCTTCCGCATCGATGATGTGGGTTGTTCCGAAAAAGAGCGGTAAAAACGGCGAGAAAAAATGACGAATGGTGACGGATTTTCGCCAATTAAATGAGGTAACAGTCGGTAATAGTTACCCGCTCCCATTGACAACGGATATAATAGAATCGGTAGCCTCGGCTAAGTACATCACTGCTATAGACCTAAAAACGGGATTTTACCAGATCCCAATGGACCCCGAGTATGCTCACAAGACGGCCTTCGCAGGACCATATGGGCATTATGAGTATACCCGGATGGGCATGGGGCTACGAAATGCTCCCGCCACCTTTCAGGCGCTAATGGACCTGGTAGTAAGTGGCTTGCAGGGCGTCGAGTTATACGTCTATCTGGATGACATTATTGTTTTTGCGGCAGACTTAGAGGAACACGGGAAAAGGTTTAGGCGCTTGATGAAAAGATTAGACGAAGCAAATTTAACCATCGAACCAAGCAAGTGTCAATTTTTACAAAAGGAGGCTAGGTTTTTGGAACACATCGCGGGCAATGAGAAAATCAGACCCGACCCGAAGAAAATTGAAGCGGTTCGCAATTTCCCCATCCCTACTAGCAAAAAGAAAATAAAACAGTTTCTAGGGTTAGACGGATACTATCGCCAATTTGTGAAAGACTTTGCAAAAATTGCATGGCCACTCTCGAAGATACTAATGGAACCGGATGAGAAAAGTAAGCAAGAGTTTGTCTGGGGCGAAGAACCGCATCAAGCGTTCGACAAGCTCCGTGAAGCACTATGCAGCGAGCCAGTGGCCAGCGAGCTAATGGCCCCCGACATGACCATGGAGTTCATAGTCACTACTGCCGCCAGCGATTTTGCCCTTGGAGCAATATTGGGCTAAGGAGAGATCGGAAAGGACCACGCTTGCATATACGGATCCAGATGTTTGAGAGGGGCCGAACTAAGGTACTCGACGTACGACAGAGCTCCTTGCGATCGTCTTCGCAAAAGATCAATTTCGGCCCTTCCTGTCGGGTCGAAAATTCATCGTGATTACCGACCACGAACCCCTTAAACACTTCCACAAAACAAAAAAGCCCAATCTACGCTTCAACAGGCTGAAGGCGCAATTATGTGGGTATGACTTTGAGATAATTTATCGTCCAGGATCGCGCAATTGCAACGCGGACGCACTATCACGCAATCCAGTAATACGCGTCGGCGAAGATAACCCTGATCGGCCTAAAGTAGAACTATATGAGTTAGCGGAAAAACAGGAGAAGGAGGACAACTACAACGAGTATGATCCGCCCGTTAGAGCACTCTATATGACAAGAGGCGCCGCTAAAAGAAACCGTGATCGGAATAGAGCAGCCAGTGAAGACCTGGAGTCTACCGGCGCGGAGAGCTCGGGAAATCCTAGGGAGAGGAAGATACCCAACCTGGACACATCAATTGACTCGGACGGTCCCAACGACTCCGATACAGATGCTAATCGACTCAAAGAGCATACCGGACGGCGAAACTATACGAAGAAAGCCGACAAAAAGACAGGACGGAAATTTCCTGTATGCGAAAAATTCAGAGAGAGCTGTGAACCCATGGACGAACCACTGTTGACCCAGACGGAAACATATAGGAAACTGCCCTACATACGAAAAGAGATCAATATGAGAAGGGGGATCCAAGCCGTAAGTACACCAATGGGGAATACGGCAATTATCCAATCCGAAATGGACCCAGTACGCCGGCATACACTAAGACAAACACCACTATTTGCCGAGACCCCAACGGGTCCTACCACAGAAAGCGGGACGAACCTTAATGAAGCCATCGGATCCGGTGGATTTACTGACGAGCTCGGGGAACTACACGTGCAACAAAGAAAATCGAGTAGCGACCGAGCACGGATAATCTCCGAAAGCAGAGAAAAAGTAAAACCGGATATCATATACGATAAAGATGAGTTTTTGGCAGTTCGAAACACCGACGACGGATTTTTCTTATGCAGAACGACAAGAAAGATATCTCGCCCCGGGGGCCTAATATGAATCCATTCGCTCACTCAATCAGAAACTAACGAGCAGGTATATGTATTAGACTATCATGAATTCATTGATTTTCGATGCATATTGACGAACGTCAGACTTACAAAAGTGTCGGCTAGTAAATATCATCTACCAAAGCAAGAACAAACTCGTATCCAGGATATACTAAGGGCGTCTATAGAATCCAAAGAACAGGCAGCACCAATGACGAGTCAGAGGGCGAGCCCTCCACACCCACAGCCTACTATAGTTATAGAAGAAATAGCAACCGTTATAAGTGGCGACACAATGACTACGTATCCGGGAAGCGGAATCAACGAAGTAGATGAAGTAGCCACCCAAGGGAGTGAAGGTCTTATCAACGATCCAACATGCATAGTTAATGAAGGGGGATTACCAACCCACGCGGTAGCAACCGACGCGGGCAGCTCGGACCTGGAAAATGACTCAGCGCTAAATAAGTTACATCAAGCGTTTCGAAACTCTATTAAGGAAAAGGCAAAAATAAAATTCACAGTCGACATGGAAGAACGAGAACACGGAGGACGACTCGGACTTCGACTTGATGTATGGGAACAACCAGGACACCAATATGCCTGCACCCATGGAAGTACGCGATCAAACGTCGAGCAGGTATCTACCAGTAAGAGACACCCAGCCGCCGAGATGACGGGGGGCGTAAACAAATCCAAGGATATAAGCACGCCGAGAGGCTTAAAATACGATCAACCAAATTCAAAGAACCGGGAAAAGGCATACGGCTCAGAAAGAAATCAGGACGATCTAAACTTGGCTATCATCAACGGAATGCCCTCCATCGCCAACGCGCCGGAAGAGGCAGAACCAACGTGAGAATACCGGGCATGAAAGGAGTTTTACCATCTTAGCCCAGGTTGTAACAGCGATGTCAGTTTGGGGGCGATACCCGAGGCATCACCGCACTCAAAAAGCAAAGACGAAGGAAATTTTCCGACGCCGGAAATGAGTGCTCCGCCACTAATGACTCAGGGAATATCTCCCTATGAGATGAAGATGGACTTCGATTTCTTAGAGGAAAACGAGGGGGAAATGCCCGAAGTAAGAGAAAACAGTGCCATGGCCTCGATAGATGACCTGGCCCGGCGGCTCTACGTCTACACAGAGGAACAGCAATGCACACAACCAGATATCCTTCTTCTCCAAGACAGCGATATATCGAGTTCTCCGGAAGGCAATTGTCTCTTTTATTCATTTATAAAAATTCTAGGCTTACCTCTGAAGGCCCTAGAACTACGAAACATACTGCTAAACAGCTCAGCGATGGGGACATGCGGTAGCCCGGAGGAAACTGTCAAGATTCTATCATCACGAAACGAACACGGAGACGCTGACTGTATACACGTTTTTTCGGTAGAGTACGACAAAAATGTATGCGTATACTTTCACCAGGGGGGCAAGGAAAAATTTTATCATTATAGAGCGAATGAAAACCGAGAATTCCTGCACTTACACTTAGCAGGGAATCACTATACGCCTTATTTTCCCCAAAAGAAAAATTCATCAGTAGAAAGGGAACAAGGAACAGTTCCCGTATCACATCAGCATTGCGACGATAGAAGATGGCGAAGCGGAAGGTGCAGAGTCAGCAAGTGAAAGACACGTGCCAGTTGCCGCGCCGCCGCGACACGATAAGGCAATGACCCGCTACCTCACCGCTGAGGCAAGGCCATCGCACACACTGCCCCCATGGATACAAGGCACCGAAGGAACTGAACTTTTTACGCATGTACAACAGTTAGACGAACACCCGTTTGCGTACAAATAAAACTTAGTGTACCTATTAACGTCCAATATATTTCTGGAAACAGAGATGTTAGGAGCCTTAGTAGAAAGAAAATATGTATCAGAGGACGAATTAAGGAGCATGCCCCGGACTGTTGGAGATATATGCGCTTCCGACGTAACGAATGGTAAAATGTTTAGGGTATTCATAAAAGAACATATGAATAGCAGGCCGCTGCGATCGGACATAAGACGATGTATATGAAAGTTGAAGCAAATACTGACCCAGCTGGAAATACGATCCATAGGCATCGTTAGAGACCTTGCTGTGTTATCATCGCCGGAATGGAACATGCTGGTGGAACAATGTAATAAGGAGTTCGGAGGAATGGAAATTACGATAGTCTTCTTTAAAAATAATCTGCTGGTACCGAAGGTAGAAGATCGCTATAGGATCATCAAGGAGTACCATGACTCATCGATAGGCGGTCATAAAGGGATAACAAAAACGTATGATAAATTAGCCCATGAATTCTACTGGCGAAATATGCAATCGGACGTGCGGCAATTCGTGCGGGGAGCCCCGACTGTCAGACGCAGAAACTCGTGCGCGTAAAAACGAAGCTACCAATGATAATTACCGATACGCCATCGAGACCGTTCAGCAAGATATCCATTGACTTCGTAGGGCCGAAAGAGCCGACAGACACCGGTAATCAGTATATTTTAACCATACAGGATAACTTTAGCAAATATTGCATGTTAGCACCTGTTAAACAAGCTACGGCGGAAGAGGTGACCCGGGTGTTGACGGATAAACTCATTAGTTATTTTGGACCGCCAGTTACGCTAATATCAGACCAAGGTTCTCACTTCATAAATAGAACCTTGGAAGAATTCGCACGTATGTTTAAAATAAACAAGTTCTGTACGACCGCCTATCACCCACAATCAAATGGGGGAATTGAGAGGATGCATCACACCCTCAACGAGTACCTAAAACTATATCTGCCGGGTCGCAAAAATTGGGACGAACTTTTACCCTTAGCGCAGCATTCCTATAACGCGACAGTACACGAAGGCTTGGGATATTCCCCACACAAAATAGTATTCGGTCAAAGAGCACGAACACCTTCGAGCTTCCCACCACGAGAACACCTATTGGCGTACAATGAATATTTAGCTGATACAGCATACTCTCTAGCAGAATTGAGGACGCTCGCCGCGATGAACCTTGCCCAATCCAAATATAAATCCAAGTTCTACTACGATCAACGACAAAATGTTACACATTTCCGCGAGGGAGAAATGGTGTACGTGTTAAAGACACCTAAGCATGGTAAAACTGACCGCGAGTACATAGGACCCTGCGAAATCATAGAGATTAATCACGAAACTCATAATGTAAAAATACAAAAGGGGGAATAGACGCGGGTAGTACATATGGACCTGATAAAACGTAGTTATGAATTACCACGATTAACAGTCAATAACGAGGATGAGAATTTCAATATTGCCGAGTAAGAATAAGTTAGGGTTAACGAAATAACGATGGGTATTCTTATTTTTATTTTTTTTTTTTTCACGGCCCCTCAGACGCCATACCAGGTTAACTTTGGCAAGGGTGTTTATCCCGTTACACACATATGAATAGAAAAAAAAGTACATATGAAAAAGAATAGTTCATTTAAAACTATGCATATCTATAGGAAAAGATGTGCTTGGTTACTATATATATACATACACCCTGCGTTTAATTGTAAGGCTATTTTTACGCGAAAGAAAAAAATAAAACAGTAGAATCGACCAAATAGTCAATCAACGAATATATCTCATTTAATAATGAAAAAGAAAATACATAAATAAATGAAGAAGATTGTTTTAACTGTATACGATTTCATGAATAGACTGGCCTTATGAAATATCGAAACTACCAAATAAATTTTTTTTTCCCGCAATTAGTATAATAAAAAAGGTATACTCTGGTCGAAATACAACCACAAACTAGCTATTCTTCAGAGGTGCTAGAGCAAACATATATTTAACGCGACTCGAATGTCATAAAATTGTGCCAATCCGTACTAAATGTGATTATAGAGAATACGGCTAATTTTCCACCAGAGTATTAGATAGATTTTGTAAGAATAACTATAAGCAATTGCAACTAACTCATACACAAAAAAAAGAAAAGAAAAGAAAAAAAAAGAAAAAAAAATTTCATAAAATGAATATAGGAATAAATTTACATTTTGAAAAAAGAACACATCTCATATTAATTTAATAATAAGTGGAATTGGCCAGCATCCCCTATAGCACTGAATATTTGAGGAATATTCCCTCAATATTCATTTGCCATTTTCGCAATTTTCGCTAATATTCCCTCAACGTTAATGAACATGAAAGAAACCCTTAGGGAATATTCCTGCAAATCTTGATGACCGTTTTTCCATTCCTTTTCTAAAATGATCAGGTAGGCTACCTATTATTGTAATATTGCAGGAATATTCGTACAACATTAATTAATACTAGACGAATATATAATTAAGTTTCACCAATTTTTCCTCGATTAAGCAGTATTGCAGCAACATTCGTACAAGATTCATCGACACAAGAGGAGCATTCAATATATTCCCCTATAACACTTAATATTGGAGCAATATTGCTTCAATGTTGCTGTGACATATTCGCCATATTCGCTAATATTCCCTTAACGTATACAGGTAACGTTAGTATTTAAGTTGTTTATTTCACATAGATAAGGCGTAAAATTTTGAGTCCTCATCCCCCATTGCAAACGGGATATAAAAAACAAGGTAAGCCTTGTAAATCGGACTCTTCGTAAAGAGTCATTTGATCGGTTGAATTTCACGGCTTATATACTCTCGGCCATTCAGTGTATCTACACAAAGCGCTATCGGTGCTCCGCATAGCGGTGATAAAGGGAAACTTGTGATGGGCGGCTTTCGATATGCAAGCTTCGGCTATTTATCCGCCATGCGGCGTACCGGTAGCGCTTTCTGTGGTTACACTGGATGGCCGAGAGTATATAAGCTGTATAATTCAACCGTTCAAATGACTCTTTACGAAGAGTCCGAATTACAAAGCTTGCCTTGTTTTTGATATCCCGTTTGCAATGGGGGATGAGGACTCAAAATTTTACGCCTTATCTATGTGAAATAAACAACTTAAATACTAACGTTACCTGTATACGTTAAGGGAATATTAGCGAATATGGCGAATATGTCACAGCAACATTGAAGCAATATTGCTCCAATATTAAGTGTTATAGGGGAATATATTGAATGCTCCTCTCGTGTCGATGAATCTTGTACGAATATTGCTGCAATACTGCTTAATCGAGGAAAAATTGGTGAAACTTAATTATGTATTCGTCTAGTATTAATTAATCTTGTACGAATATTCCTGCAATATTACAATAATAGGTAGCCTACCTGATCATTTTAAAAAAGGAATGGAAAAACGGTCATTAAGGTTTGCAGGAATATTCCCTAGGGGTTTCTTTCATGTTCATTAACGTTGAGGGAATATTAGTAAAAATTGCGAAAATGGCAAATGAATATTGAGGGAATATTCCTCAAATATTCAGTGCTATAGGGGATATTATAGGAATAAAACATTTTCACATCTTAAGTATTATCGATATTGTTTTTGGAATGTTACGACCACTATTTTTAATCACAATTTAGTTTAATATAAATGATAAGACAATTAGGTATATGAAAAAAAAAAAAAAAAAAAAACTGTAATTTTGAAAGGAAGGTATCGGATAAGGAAAAATAGGGGATCATAAGTAACAAAAAATTTTATATAGAATTCCAATATATTAAAGAAAAAAAGAAAGATCAGTATACAGCATACAATCATATACAGAATGAAAAAGGTAAACTCAAAAGTTCTTGTGCACATAGCAGCTGGAGAGCAGACGGCAGCGACCACCAAGAACGGCTACCTAAGACACAGAGAATAAAACAAAATATCCTTATATATAGGTTAACAAAAGAGTACTTTTACGAAATAAGAGGCCATAAATACCTTAGTTACTGACGCCATCGCCGTCACGTGACTCCGCGTCACTAAAGTCTCGAGAAGCGTCGGCTGGAGTATAAGGGGAAGCCCGCATATCAATTCCGTGTAGGAGGCGGACACCCCTCCCACGACGAGCTACCTGCCGAGTCCGTTGACAGGTGTCCGGCACAGGGGGAGATGGGGGCGACAACGACCAACCGCCGTCAGAAGGCGGATCGGGCCTCATGAAGTCCTCAGGCCCAAACATCTAACGTTGCACCGAACGGCGCGTGGCAGCACGCTGGGCAGCCTGCTTAACCCGGGCGGTGGTGTTGGCTTCACGCTCAGCCAAGGTCGGCAGCCCAGAGGGGATGTTGAACCAGCTGGACGTCGGCACGCGCCCCCAAAAGGAGCCAACCATGCCACGATGACTCGGAGGCGAGGCGGACCTCGCCTCTTCTCTCCGTTGACTGGTCGGATTGCCTTGTGGATTAGGTGAAGGTGATCGGCAGCACGAATAACTGTTAAAGGCCCTTCGACCTCGTTCACGACAACGAGTCGGAGGCACATCCCAGAGTGAAGCAGGGCCGCCCCTTGACAACCCAGAAGTGGCTGCTGCCGCCGGTGGCACACGGCTACAACCACGCACCATCACGACACCACGGCCTCGGGCAAACCTCCTCCGAAAGCCACGGAACTAGAGAAAAAGGACAGGAGCAAAAATGAGAAACACAGTTCACAGTATATATATATATATATATATATATATATATATATATATATATATATATATATATATATATATATATATGTACATATTCAAGAAAGCACCCATAGAAGAGAGAAAAAGGGTTTCCTCACGTGAACATTAGAGCCCATGTTTCCCATACTAGCACCAGGAAGGGAAGCCCGTGGAGACCAAGCGTCAACGGCCTCCGTCAACGAACGCAACCAGAAGACAAGCTGTGGAGTTCCAATCTCGTATTGACGACTGGCCCCCAGACCAGAAACCTCCAGGCGACCGGTGAGAACCATGATGTGGGTGATATCTGTTATAACGAATACTAACCAAATCACGATGCATCCAGCCTTTTTATACTATGGAAATCCGCGTATCACACGATGGCAACAGCGCATAGACAGCCCCAGCGGTGGGAGAAGTCGCCGGACACGGTAACAATGCTGACACGGCTCAATGGCGTAGAACCGTGGAGAACGTGACCGCACCGCTGGAAGCACATTAACCGTTCTATGAGGGACATTTTTCTCGTGCCCGCTGCACGCCGGAACACCAAATGCGACTCAATGCCACCGGGGTGAAACTGTTGTTGGCACCCATCACAGGTCACCTGTGAACCTCGACACTTGCGCCGATGCTTGGGAAGATATTTAGCCCTCACCGTTTTATTGCATATCTCGCACAAGCTACGCACCGTCCCATCCTGACCATCAGAATGCTGTACCAACACATGCTGTGCGAGGGAAGCCTCACCTACGTACACAGCCGAACACTGTCGGCAAGCGTGACGGACGAGTTCGGGCCCAGGAACCGCCAAGTGGCTACGGGCATGTAATCGCGCCACCGCGGCAGTGGGCCCCACATTGAGGCAGCCATCCACAGGACACTGATGAAATGGAAGCGAGCGAGAGCGGGTTACCTCACCAGAGGTTCGGTTTCGAACTATCGGTTGGATGGCGGCTCCAGGGCAGCCGCAACCCGGCTGGTACAGGACGGCGCACAGTGTTGGGATTTGGATTTCTGATGGACAAAATAGGCTAGAGCCTCCAATTCTTCATCAATTTGAATGAATTTTTTTTTTAATTAAAGGTAAGACAATTTAGAATAGATCGCACAAGCCCAAATTTTAATTTTTTTTTTTTTTTTTTTTTTTTTTTTATCAACATACAAACTATGTGACGAGCGTTAACCTCGCACTTTCTGATCAAACTCGCGTAATAAAAGTTATATATCATTATATATACATATAATTAATGTACAATTGTATTTTAGTTATATCAAATCAATACATACTCACATGTTATAATATATTGAAATATATAATTCATATATAACTATATAAGTTATATATAATTATATATAATTTATACATAAGCATATAGTTATACATTGAATTTGACATTATATAAGTATATATGATCATATATACTAATATATGTTAATATATAATCATATATTGTCATGTATAACTATATATCATCATAATATGAAAAATTTCCGCTGCTACATCATCACGCATTTGTATATGGTTTTATCTGACAATATATGATGACGATTATATATATATATATATATATATATATATATATATATATATATAATTATATATAAATTATATATAATTAGATATAAATTTTTTTTACCCGGTACCGTACTTATGTATACATAATTACATAGAGACATATTTCATATATATTTATATACAGTTCTATATGATGATATATAAACATGTATAAGTATATATAAGTATATATGAATCATTTTTGCGCGGGAAGTATAAAAAAACCTACATACCAGAAAATTTAAAAGAAAAAGCGTTTTGAAATATTTGATATTTTCATATAGTCATGTATGTCTATAAATTAGCATATATGAGCATATTATATACTTATGTAAGGTAAATATTATCATATATGATCATAGATACAAATGTGCGATTGCAGTCTCGAGAATTTTCATATATTGTCTCGAATATATAATTATGCGAAAAAGTGCGAAAAAATGCGAAAAAGTTAAAAAAAGTGCGCAAAAGTTCGGAAAAGTTCAAAAAAGTACGAAGAAGTTCGAATAAGTTCGAAAAAGTGCGAAAAAGTTCGATATAGTTCGAGAAAGTTCGAAAAAGTGCGAAAACTGCGAAAAAGTTCGAAAAAGTTCGAAAAGCTACTAAAACGTACTAAAAGGTACTAAAAAGTACTAAACAGTATGAAAAAGTACTAAACAGTACGAAAAAGTACTAAACGGTACGAAAAAGTACTAAACAGTACGAAAAAGTGCAATCAGGGGTGGAGGAAGGGGGAAAATACTTATACACATCCCTTCCCCCCTGATTGTTATATCTTTAACTTTCTTGTACTTTTTTGTAGATTTTATTCTGTACAATCTCAGAAATAACGCTTATACACACACACACATATACATGGTTAGATATTACATTTGACCTTATATAAGCATATATGATTACATATAAATTATATCTAATTATATATAACTTTTTTTACCCTGGAATATATTGAATTTTATATAACTTATATTGTTATATATGAATTATATATTTCAATATATTATCATATATGAGTATGTATTGAGTTTATATAACTAAAATACAATTGTACATTAATTATATGTATATATAATGATATATAACTTTTATTACGCGAGTTTGATGAGAAAGTGCGAGGTTCACGCTAGTCACATAGTTTGTATGTTGATAAAAAAAAAAAAAATTTAATTTGGGCTCGTGCGATCTATTCTAAATTGTCTTACCTTTAATTTAAAAACAAATTCATTCAAATTGATGAAGAATTGGAGGCTCTAGCCTATTTTGTCCACCAAAAATCCAAATCCCAACACTGTGCGGCGTTCCAGCACGAACTGCCCACGTTTACGGCCTCAGCCAGGAGAATACCAGTGTTTATGACCTGGTGGTACACTCCATTACGCACGTAAACTAAGGTACCGGGTGGCTGGCTCACCACCTGGTATGGGACACCTGCCGTCCGGAGAAACTCCGGAGTCACGCCGACGCGTCGTCCCCAGCGGTCCGCAAGTCTCGTATAACGTCTCTTAAAGCTGTCGCCAGGGCTCACGACGAATCAGGATGGATGAATAGCCAAATCTTGACGGCGCCTTCCTCGCCCCAGTGCACCACATTGCACGAGTCCAGATAGCCATCTTCAGGGTGTACCTCTGAGAAGGAACGATTGCCGGACAAATAATAAGTAGGTACATGAATCCCCAAAGACACATCTATTAATGGATTCCGGGCTGGGTCGATATGGTACGGAACATCGCGCAACACCGAAGGCAAGGCCCCCACAGCTCTTTCAAAATTCATCAAATAAACTGGTGCGGAGCGCTTGGACACGATATCATCGATGGAATCAGATATCCAATTCTCTAGGCCGGCAAGAGAGGGGGAAGATCTGCCGAATCACACTGAAAAAAAAGAGAGAAAAAAAAATACTCCTATCAAACTTTTACAAAAAAAATAATCTACAAAATAGTTACACGCAGGCGAGACATTAGCTCTTCACCGCTAAGCGAGCACGTATCATCCACCTTGAAATTAATAAATACACCGGCCGTGCGAGTTCGCCGCAATCGCAACGCAGAAAACTCGACGCCTGGTGCACGCACTAGAGCAGCAAGCTGGTTATTGGCGGACTCCACGGCAGCTGGAGGCAAAACGTCAGAAAACTGAAACAAAAAAAAAAGAAAAATTACAATTACGGAAAACATAATAGCAAAAACAAAAAAAAAAGAACCAATATAAATCAAATTGCAATCACTTACAACATGTACAAAACAAGGTGCGTGTGGGCCACGAGGAGAATGCATGAAATTACGTGCCTCGGTCAGACTCTTCCCGGTGTGAAAGCAGACAAACTCTTGGCATTCTCCACCAACAAAAAAGGACTTTTGAGCCATTTTTAGGCACGACCGCTACTCGGGAGAACCTTATAATTTCACCAGAGCGAAAATTGTAAGAATTCAAATACTGAAAAATTAATGTGTAAAACCCATGTTCCACTCAGAGCGAGTGCGTTTTAAGCGTTTTCTGAGATGTATGTATTTCTGTACGTCCGTATGTACTCAAGTTTCTCGATTATCTCAATGAATTTTCGACCGATTTTATCGGGATTGCGGGAAAATACTCCTCTAATTATACCTAAGTGGTGGTTCTATATTGAGATAGATCGATGAAAAATTTTTCAAATGCGAGCACAAAGAAATATCTCAAAAAATCGATTTTTAAGCCTAATGTCTAGAAAAATTAATTTTAAGCTAATATGTATAGGTCTATCTGCTAAAACTAATTAAAATACAGCTTTTTTATGTTGAACACTTTTTTGTACGAGCAATATTTGCCAAGATAACTGCGAAAAACGGTCAGAAATGGTAAAAAATGAATGATTTTCGGCTATAACTTCTCAGGATTTGATTTTACACAAAAATGTTAAATACAAAAGTTGTAGATAATATTGAAACAAAACTTTTTTCCATTTAACATTTTTTTGTAAAATCAACTCCTGCCGAGCTAGACTTATAAAAACGATTTTAAACGCCAAAATACACATAAAATGAATGATTTTCGGCTATAACTTGTCAAGATTTGATTTTTCACAAAAATGTTTAATACAAAAGTTGTAGATAATATTGAAATAAAACTTTTTCCCATTTAACATTTTTGTGTAAAACCAATTCTTGACGAATTAGACTTATAAAAACGATTTTAAATGCCTAAATATACATAAAATGGACGATTTTCGGCTACAACTTGACAAGATTTGATTTTATACAAAAATGTTAAACGTAAAAGTTGTAGATAATATTAAAACAAAACTTTTTTCTATTTAACATTTTCGTGTAAAATCAACTCCTGTCGAGTTAGACTTATAAAAACGATTTTAAACGTCAAAACATGTATGTTTTATGTATAAAATGGACGATTTTCGGCTAAAACTTGACAGGATTTGATTTTACACAAACATGTTCAATACAAAAGTTCTACATAATATTTAATCAAAACTTTTTCCCATTTAACATTTTCATATAAAATGGATTCCTGACCGCTTAGACCTATAAAAACGATTTTTAATGCCTAAATACATCTGAAATAGTCGATTTTCGCTTATCATACAAGAATTTGACTTTCAATAAAACTGTTAAATACAAAGCATATAGATATAGTTTAAACAAAACTTATTCCCAATTAACATTTTTATGTACAATAATTACTGGATCATCTGAACATATAAACATGATTTTTAATACCCCAATACACGTATAGTGAATTTTCGCTTATTATTTCACAGAATTAGATTTACACAGAAGTATTCGATACAATAGCTCTAAATAAGATGGAAAAAATCGACGTAACATTCCAAAGATAATATAATTACAAAAACATAATAATAAGATACAAAATTACATTTGATTACAATATTCAATGGGATAAACACATTGTAAGAATAATTAAAGAAACAAAATATCTATTTCCCTGTTTTCTACAAAAAGATTTTTAATAACAAATTTAAAAAATTTGATATAAGATTACCCAGCTTAACCTACTATGTTCCCAGGACCTACGCGATTGAACTAAAAGAATCAAAATTGTGTAATATTATATATGTTAAAGGAATATCATATATACAAAAAAAACTTTTGTGTAATGTATGAGCTATAAATGTTGTAATATGGCAAATTTCAGTGCATACAGAATGCAATGTTCTAGCTGACTCAGTCTTACAGCATGTAGAAAACTATTAAATAGGCAAGTCTCACAGGGTAGAAGTCTGCGAAATACATAATGATGTATTTTAATACAACAGATACTCTGAAGCGAGTTCTTACACCCTGACTAAACTTAGAAATTAAATAGACGAGCTAATATTACCAGGGACAACTACCCACTCTTATCGCATTTAACAACACACACAGCACTTATATAATATTTCCCAGTTCCTATTACCTATCCCCTCACACTTTAAAGTACTAACACTCGAAGATCACTTAGAGCTGCAGAAGTTGCAAAATAGGGCTGGACGGTCTAGGCTGGCACTACTCCATGGATGCCAGTCTGCTGAGAATCATCTAACAGCGATCCACTGTATCAGTAACCACACCACCTAGGAGGAAAGTACTGACAGAGACCGTCAATTGTGTTTCAATGTCAGGGACTGCCTCAGCCTAGGGATCAGCAAAGCGCATGAACAGCAGATCAGTCCCTATTCTGGGGGACAAGCGAGGAGAGTTGAGCACCTAAAAACAACATATGACTAATAAATAGATGATTCAAAAAAACATACCATACAAAAGAAAAGTCTGCAGCAATGGCTGTTATTCACTCACTGTACCAGCTTCCTGTAACAACTAGAGGGGAAGAACTGGTGGAGACCTTAAACCGTTGTTTCACTGAAGACGCTGAAGACACAAGCAGCAGCTTAACTGTACACATAGTCACTAGTGTAAGAGCCAAACAAGGAAAGTTGAGCACCTAAAAACCACATATAATTAATAAATAGATGACTCAGACAACATCTCCACACCCAAGAAACAGTCTGCAGCAGTGCCCGTCGTTTACACTACTCTCGCTGCCACAGATACCTGCAACAAGCGAAAGTACCATCAGTTCACCCATCAGAGAGGTTACGAATGAGAAAATGCTTACTAAATCTGCTCTCGCCGCTGACACACTGCCTTCCCATCTCCGACGAATCATCGACAATCGACGAACACGATAAAAGGGCGAACACGATTCACCAGGGCGGCATACTACAGCAGCCACAGTCATCGCTGGGGACGCCGGGAGCCAGACGATTCGATTGTTGATAACACACATCATGGACACATGTGCGCCACGGCTGACGGCACGCCGCAGTCCGCACTACTCAGCAGTAGCAGAAAGCGCGCGCGATCATATATATATATATATATTATACCTCACGGTCGCACGAGTCGCATCTGTTTTTCCGCTGTTCTTGGTGTGCGAACGCAGCCTAGCCGAGGCACGGTAGTATACATAGGTCCGGAAAGTGTGTACGACCGTGAGCCGAGGTACCTAGCGCAGCCGTTACGACTGCTGCAGTATAAGTATTCATGCACGCAGGTTGCAGGGCTAAGCCAGATTGCCGTTGCCAAATGCATCAGTATTGAGCATCCCTGGCGAAAAAAATCACGTGATTAATCATATGATTTATCACTTGATTTCTCACTGGATTTCTCACGTTAATTTTCACGTGATTTCTCACGTGACGATTTGGCGCGATTTCTCACGTGATTAATCACGTGAAAAATCATGTGACAATACAAACATAAAAAAATATTATATAACGCTTATTCGTTAATGAAACTTGTTTCCTTAATGGATAGCAAATATATTATCGCAGAAAAAAAGATACATAAAATTTCCGGCCCAACCGAGAATCGAACTCACGAACTTTGGGTTCCAGCGCAGGCACGCTATCCATTACGCTATCACTTGCCTGAAAGATTGTGGTCATTTTCACCTACATGAGTTGCATTCTCCATATTTATTGCTATTTCAATTTGATTATTTATGTAAAATATCAATGGTTGGTAAAAATTATTTATTTATACACTATTTTAATAAAATGCGTAACTTATATTAAAACATTAATTAATTTAATTTGAATAACTTAAGAATGTAGGGCCGGTAAAGTAGAAATCAGGTAAGTACAAAATTAATTTTTTTTTTAAAACAAAATACCGAGTTATTTTTATAAAATGTTATGTATATAAAATTGTAAATAATGATCATTACATTTTAAAAAAATTTTATTACTTTTGAAAAAGTTATTCGAATTTAATTATTTAATATCTCAATATAAATTACTTATTTTCAAAACGTTCAAAATTAAATAGCAAATTAAATAATCAAAATTAAACAGCAATTAAATAAATATTAAGGACGATCATTTATCTAAAATATCAAAAATTTCTAATTATTATTTATTTATACACTATTTAAAGAAAATAAGTAATTTACATCAAAATATTAATTAATTAAATTCGAATAACTTTTTCAAAAGTAATAAAAATTTTTAAAAACGTAATGATCATTATTTACAATTTTACATTCATAACATTTTATAAAAATAATTTGGTATTTTGTTAAAAAAAAAAAATTAGTTTTGTAGATACCTGATTTCTACTTTAACGGCACTACATTCTTAAGTTATTCGAATTTAATTAATTAATGTTTTAATGTAAGTTACGCATTTTATTAAGATAGTGTATAAATAATTAATTTTTACAAACCATTGATATTTTACATGTACAATATAATAAATTTGAAATAGCAATAAATATGGAGAATGCTCCTTATGTAGGGGAAAATGACCACAATCTTTCAGGCGAGTGATAGCCTAATGGATAGCGTGCCTGCGCAGGAACCCAAAGTTTGTGAGTTCGATTCTCGGTTGAGTCGGAAATTTTATGTATCGTTTTTTCTGCGATAATGTATTTGCTATCCATTAAGGAAACAAGTTTCATTAACAAATAAGCGTTATATATTATTTTTTTATGTTTGTATTGTCACGTGATTTTTCACGTGATTAATCACGTGAGAAATCGCGCCAAATCGTCACGTGAGAAATCACGTGAAAAATCACATGAGAAATCCAGTGAGAAATCAAGTGATAAGCCATATGATTAATCACGTGATTTTTTTCGCCAGGGATTCTCCTTCTGTTTTTCTCCTTTTCGCGGTATTAGTATATATATATATGCATATGTGCGCAAGTATTTTTTTGTAATTGAGATTGTATAGGTATATGTAGTTAGGAACACCCGTGAGTCCGTGAGCAGCTAGTTTTTTATTATTATTACATATTTAATTTTTTTTTTTTATTATAAATATCGGAAGTGTTGCAATTTTCGCTTTTATAAAAATACAAGGTTCTCCTGAGTATTGCGGTCGTACCTATTATGTAAAAACGAAGGTTTTACATAGGGGGGGGGGGGCGACGAGCGAAGCGAGGAGCAGGTGTGTGTGGGGGCGGGGGACCTAGAACCCTTTACTCAGCAAGGAGAAAAGCTGCTAGATAACTGGAGAGTATTAACGCAATATTGTAAGGCACCCAGCAATAACTGTCAGCACCAACAACAATTGAAAAGTATGTATAAACAAATTATGAGCAGCAACCAGGACACGGAGAGAATACTGGAATTGCTTCAAGGGCACGGGAAACGAGTTAATAACCGCAGGCGACTAGCGTGGGTCTCGATCGTGGGGAAGGTCAGTAAATTTCTGTTTGGAACTCTCGACGAAGCATCGGAAAAAGAAATCAAGGCATTGATCGAGCAAATGGAAGGAAAAACAGTGCATTTGTCGAAGCTATTAATAAACCAAACCGAGATCATTTACAGAGAGTTCGGCGCCCTGCATCAGAAAACATCGGAAATAGAAACTAACATTCGGCTGCTAAATCAACAACAGATCAAGGAGCAAAGGGAAACAATTTTCCTTACAGCACTGCAAATATTAGAAGAACAAGTGCTACAGTATGAAATAGACATACAAATCCTGACGGACGCAGTCTTGTTTGCAGCACAAGGCTCCATACACCCTCGATTCATAGATCCGGCTCAAATCCAGGGAACGGCTGACTTGATAGCAAAAACAGTAATGGAGGCATCCTTCCCGATCTCAAGGACCAACGGCACTATTACCGATCTCGTTAGAGTATCAACAGTATCAATATTGTTATACGGATCACAGCTTATATACCATATAACGGTGCCATTAACGGGCTTCGTGACGTACGAGTTATACAAAGCGTCGCCACTGCCCATGCCTCAGCTCATAGCAAACGATTCAACAGCGTATGCGTACATCTGGCCGAGCTCTCGGCTCTTCGCCATCAGTCAAAATAAGGACACTTATATAAATATTCAGCCAGAGCTCTTAAACAAATGTAAGAAACTCAATAAATTATATATATGCTAGGAGACAGAGCCGGACCGGACAATCGACAACCAAGCAGCGTGCGAGATTAGATTAGCCGCAAACCAAACGCTTCGAGAACTCTCCGCGTGCGATATAAGATTAGTTAAATTAGAGTAGGTAAGCTATGAGAGTTCTAGCCCACTGGTCCAGAACTCTCATAGCATTTTCGATGCTGCGCATCGAATACTACTATGCAAGAAACCTCACACGGTTCCTAGAATCCTCCCAACATTTTCGAGCCCGATGCATCGCAAGCTCTCGTATAGCTCGATGATGTAGCGCATACTTAAGATTTATATTATTGAACATATATTGTGATAGAGATAATTATATTAGTTAATTAAATATTAATTATACATTATTTACTTTATTATTTTAATGAAGTATATATATATATAAAGCATGATTGATAATATGCGAGCCTGTTAAGGCAAAGTCAATAAGAGCGCGCAATCATTTTTTAATAAGCAATGGTGGGGCCGTATGGTCGGCCACAGGCCGCTACTTAAGCCTGGCGCTCTCTCAACTACACAGCGCGGTGGTGGGGGCCGTTTGGTCGGCCACAGGCCGCTACATGAGCCTGGCGCTCTTTCAGCTACACCGCGCAGTGGTGGGGCCGTTCGGTCAGCCACAGGCCGCTACATAAGTCTGGCGCTCTCCCAGCTATACCGCGCAGTGGTGGGGCCATTCGGTCGGCCACAGGCCGCTACATAAGTCTGGCGCTCTCCCAGCTATACCGCGCAGTGGTGGGGCCGTTCGGTCGGCCACAGGCCGCTACATGAGCTTGGCACGCTCCCTCTCTCACGACTACACCGCGCACGCGCGGCGGACTTGATCACGCGCGGGAAGACTATCCCACGTGCTCGATAGCATCATGGCCGCGCGCTGTGCATACCGGTGTATGACGTCTGCTCCCCACGTGCGTATGTACGATGGATGAGAGAGCGCGAGTAATGAGAGACCGTTAACGCGGCGCGCCCTTATTTATAGTGAGAGTGCGCGAGCACGGAAACTTCGAGATGTAGTTCGCGGAATTCTACGATGGATCAACACGCTCGCCTCGAATGTTCAGTTGTATAACAATAACAACAACATTCGAGAAGGCTGTAACCGTCACCGAATTCTGTGAACTACGCCTCGAACGTTCGGCCCTCGCGAGCGCTCCCAATAAATAAGGGCTCGGCGTGTTAACGGGCCTCATTAGTCTCGCTCTTTCTATCGCGCGCACACACATACGCATACATACTCGCGAGATGGAGCCGGCAGCAACAAGTTATCTCCTGGATGATCTCATCAACGGTGATATGGAAGACGAGATCATCCAGGAGCTCATAAAATTTTCCAATGGCGATGGAACTGCTCGAGAGCCGCCGCAGCAGGAACAGCAGCAGCATGAGCCACCACAGCAGGAACAGCCGCAGCAGCAGCAAGAGGAGGACATCTCGCTCGAACTCCTGGAGGAGTTGCGACGTAGCGCAGGTGAGGCTGACGCGAAAAAGACATCACGGCAGCTCCTCCAGGAGCTTCGAGCGCTGCTTGAGTACAACGAGGATGTGGCCTCGCAAGATATGCGAGAATTTATTCACACATTTTATGAGGACCTACCACCCTCGCCATCCTCGTTGCCACCGCCGCCATCAGCAGAGCAGCAGCCTCCACCACCGCCATGCCAGCCGCTGCAGCAGCCTCCGCCACCGCCGCCGCCGCTGCTGCCCTCCTCGTCGCCGCTGCCACCGCCGCCGTCTTCCACCGCCTTGACGCCGCCGTGGGCCTCCTCGCCTCCACCACTACCCTCGGCACCGCCGCCACCGCCGCCGTCTTCCACCGCCTTGACGCCGCCGTGGGCCACCTCGTCACCGCTGCCGACCTCCTCGCCACCGCTGCCGACCTCCTCACCACCGCTGCCGCTGCTGCCACCGATGGAGCATATAATGTGGCTACCATCGCCCGAATTTGACATTGAGGTATGTAATTTTATGTGATGTAATGTGCTGTGTAAAAGTGCGCGTGTTCGTATGTGGATATTCATGTCAAAGTGCGCGTGTACGGGCGGGTATATTAGAATACATATACGCGCGTGCGGGTGTAAAATTGCGCGTATACGTATGCGTGTATATGTGTAAAGGTGCGCGTGTACGGGCGGATATATATTACAATACGCGATACATTGTGTGGTGCTTATGCAAAGTGAGTGTAGTTTGCGGATGTATATCCTATAATACACGATGCAGTGTGCGGGTGTGAGTGCAAATGCTTGTTGAAAGTGAGTGCAGTGTGTGCGTGTACAAGTGATGGTGTTTATATGTTTAAATGTGTAGTGCAGTGTGAGGGCTTATATGTATGGTATAGTGTGGGGATGTAAAAAAGCGCAGCGTATGTGTTTAAATGCATAGTGCGAGTACGTGTATGAACGCGAGTGTAAAAGTGCGGGCGTACAGATATTCATTTATGCCGGTGTCCGTTTGTGCGCGTTTACTAGTGTGCGGATGCTAGTGTGAGGGTGCTAGTGTGCGGGCGTACGGGTGTTCGTTTATGCGGGTGTACGGTGTTCGTTTGTGCGCGAGTGCTAATATGCATATACAAGTGTCCGTTTGTGCACGGGTGTTAGTGCGTAAATATGAGTGCGTAAATATATCTATTTGTGCGCGGGTGGTAGTGTGGGCGTGCTAGTGTGTGTGTGTGTGAGTGTGTGTGTGTGTGTGTGTGTGTGTGTGTGTGTGTGTGTGTGTATGTGTGTGTGTGTGTGTGTGTATGTGTGTGTGTGTGTGTGTGTGTGTGTGTAAATGATTAATTGATTATATATTACTGTATATATATATATATATATATAAAATATTAATAATTTTTTTCTTTTCTAGGAACAATGTGATGGTGATGATGACCCACTGGCCTCGGTTGTCCCAATGCAGGGACCTCATGCATCACCGAGGCCATTGGTGACACCACCATCACCCTCCATTGAGGTGGTGCAGTTGATGCCTGCGCCACACCTGGTGGAGAGGCAAAGGCGGTGGATTGATAGGTGAGATATTTTACTCAATTTTATTCTAATTTATGTATTTTAATTTATTTATTTATTTTAATTATATTCTTTGGATTTACAGAAACATGCAGCAGGGGTGGATTAGCTATCCCGGATACTGGGCCCCCCGGCCATACAATAAAAAAAAAAAAAATAAATTATATATTTATTATATTTATTATATTTATTATAATTCTTAAATTATGTATTTTTTAATAAAAAATAAAAAAAAATGTATTTTGTATTTATAATTGTAGAAAATTGTATGACTGTATGTAAATGAGAGTGTGTATGTGAATGATTGAATATATGCAAATGTGACTGTATGATTGAATGTAAATGAGAGTGTATGTAAATGAGAGTGTGTATGTGAATGAGAGTGTGTGAAAGAGAGTGTATATGTATGTGTATGATTGAATGTATGTAAATGAGAGTGTATGTGAATGAGAGTGTATAACTGAAGTCTGACTGTATGTGTAAGATTGAATGTATGTAAATGTGACTGTATGATTGAATGTAAATGAGAGAGTATGTAAATGAGAGTGTGTATGTGAATGAAAGTGTATGTGAATGATTAATTAAAGTTTTAACAAGTTTGAATATAGTTTAAACAACTTTAAACAAGTTTAAACAAGTTTGAATAAGTTTAATATGGAAAACATGCATGTCTATGAGTGCAGGTGTGTATATATTTATATTATATAAAGAGAGAAAAAATGGTGGGAGCCCCAACCATCGCTCTCACCTGTGAAGAACAACCTTTTTACAACAACAATATTTTACCTTTTCCTCTCCAAAATTTTCTCTCTCTTTCATACATTATTAAATAATCTTATAATTATGTATACATCGAATCAAATAATTCTTTGGTAAGTATATTCACACTTTCTGTTCGAGGCATAGATATACAGCTCGAACAATGCTCTTCTTTACAACCGCAAACATCTTTATCTTCCCAGGATATGTTAGGTGAGTCGTCGCGGGTGTAAACATTTTCCAGCAACCACCATCTCAATGAATCTGCGTTCTTTACAGCGCACTTCGGTTTTGCACAGAGCGGGTGTTTCGGACATCTAATTTTCTCATCCTTACGAATTTTTTTCAATGCCGGACATCCAAAATCTTCAATATTATTAACTAGTCTAAAAAAAAAATATATATATATAAATGTATTTATTGAAAATTATGTAAGAATATTCCTTTTTTAATACTTACTTTCCAGGAACCATTTCTTCAATCCACTTTCTTTTTTCATACCCTTTTACATGGATTGTCGTAGCGTTCTTGAGTCTACTTTGTAAAATCTCTATTATCCGACTGTATGGAAACACTCCAGACTCCCACGCCATTCCATGATAATTTTTTATGAGCCACTCATTCGCCATCTTTTCTTCATGTAGAAGACGTTTCCATTGACAAGGTGGCTGAAAGTGATAAACTGATGGAATGGAGTTTTCAGACAGCTCGAGGATGGCTAACTCCTTCACGACGAATAAGTTCGACGATCTTTTGAAACCCTGTACGTCTACGATGTACTCCATTCTCTCTGCTGCTGATGAAGAGCTGTTGCTGTCTTGCCGCGTCCTCCTCGTCTGAGCTAGCAGAGTACCGAGCGCTCTTTTATAGTTGAGATTCTTTTCGCGAAACTTCCTTTCATGAATCCCTCCCCCCTCCTCCAAAGTTTCCTTCCCTTCTCGAAGGTTCTTTCCTTCCTTGAAACCTCCCACTATCGCACCATTGAAGGGCTATAAGAGCAGTCGCATCGTTACGGAGCCATCAGTCGATTGAATCGAATCACTAAGTGCTACTTCCAAGTGCAAGATAGACTACAAGGATACATCGAGTGTTACATCACAGTGGAAGGACTACTACGAGGATACATCGTGTTCTACTTCCTAGTGTAAGGTCTACTATCAGGATTCATCACGCCAGTATTATAGAAAAAACATAAGTCATCTAGGATAAAGACAATTGGGTGAGAATGACATCTCCTGAGTATTTCAGTTATATAGTTAAATTATCATTGAAATCATTAGAGAGTGCAAACAAAGGAGTTGCAACTTGTACTGATATAAAGAACTGGCTTAATTTGAATAGTGATGCTATTAATGCGTTAGAGAAATTAACCTCTTCGGGAACGCTTACCAGAGCAAACAAGCAGAAATGTCAAACATCAATGACATATTTACTCACTATTCAAAATAAACTGCGCAGCTTGTTAAAAACTGGTGGTCGCTTATTGCAAAATTCATCACCATCATTAAGTAAGGAAGACGACCAAAGCGTTAAATGGGATGATGTGTTCTCGGCATTTGAGAGACGTATAAGATCAGGTGTAATATCCAATCTGATTCATATGGATATCGTCTCATTCATGAAGGATGCACAAATCGTCTTTGAATCGAAGATAACGGAGGCTCTCAAGGTATATAATGCAATTAAAGTGAATGCCGAACTTGCAGCAGAATACATAATTCAAAAAAGTGACTTGGTAGATACGGAAGTTAAATACTTTAATACTGAAAACGCATCAATACATAAAGTTACAGATTTAAAACAATGGTTTGATGTTAATATTAAACAAGCTGTCCAGCGCGAGATGGAAGAATTTCAAGAAAGAGGTTCTGGATGGAGTCTACAACAAATTTTAAGTCTAACAATCAACATCAATAAGTATGAGCCAATGAAAGGAAGTTCCTACATAGCATTACCATGTTAAGTCCGGAAATAAGTGGAAATAAGTAGTAATTGGTTTTATATAAGTTTATTATATAAAATACAATAATTTATTACCAATACAATCTGCTGGCTTCTGGTAGGTCGATGTGTTGTAATTTCAATTACAATTCTTTTTATAACGCTTGCTTTTATAAATTTACTATAAATAACTTATAAGATCTGCTTACTAGACGAGTAAGGCTTACGATTACAATTTGAATAACTTATAAAATCTGCTTACTAGATGTGTAAGGCTTACGGTTTCAACTTCTCGATGTCGTAGAGGTACACGGAGTTCGCCAGGTTTCTTGTACGCTGTGACTGACTTGCGTGATGCATTTCGCAGTTTTATTATGCGGTTTAATTGGGTTATAGATGATAAATTGAGATCATCTTTATTAAGAAATTTTCGGTTGCGGCTTATACGCGTAGCATTTAAGTGGTAGCATTGTGAAATGCTGATTTGTTAAAAATTTGCACGCCACTGTCTTCTGGAGGTCGATGGCTCTCTACGTCACACGGTTTACGGTACGATGCCTGAGCGAAATGCTGCGTTGCATTCTCGCGTTTATATGTCAGGAAATATCTGATGTGAATAAACTTTCAGAATCAAATTCTAAATCTATAATACGTCTCCGGACGTAACACCTCCCCCCTTAGACTGTTGAATGTCATAGAGATTCAACAATGTTATTATGCATCAGAGATTTCCCGTTACAAAAATTTATTGATAAGTAAATGATAAAATATAATAATACGGGTTGTGAATGATAATAATTATAGTAAAAATAATAATAATAATAAAAATAATGATAATAATAATAATAATAATAATAATAATAATAATGATAATAATAATAATAACAATAATAATGATAATAATAATAATAATAACGATAACAATAATACTCGTCAGTTCTACTTTGATTTAGTGGTTATCAGATTTAAGTTTCAAATGACCCTTTCAGCATTTTTGAGGTTGTCTGGTCGAACGTTGATTTGACCTATTAATTTTTCTTCCTGATCCTCCTATCTCGGTTCTTATGGGGATTTTGATGTCGGGATGCAAGTTCTCGATTTTAGCCCTTCCCTATCTGCTGGCATTGGTACTAGTGTTTTCGGGCTTAGTCGTCATTTAACTTGATTATACGAGGTCGGTGACTCGATGTCGCACGGACGAAGTGCTGCGTCGCATAAATTCGTATCGAAGTTAATTTTTCAAATAGAATCAAAGGTGCGCATTATTTAATTTGACAATTATATTTGGCGTATGCTATTCTTGCTAGCCGTGAAGTTAAAAGTGCATAGTTGTCGAAATTCGCGTATACATTATTCTGTGTCTTGAAAAATCACTGATTTACGTTTTATTTAATGAATATTTAAATGATACGTCTCCGGACGTAACACCTCCCCCCTTAGACTGTTGAATGTCGTAGAAATTCAACAAGTGAAGTAATTGAATGATCAATTTGAGTTATCAGTGATTTTTTCGTTACAAAAGATTTAATAATAATAATAATAATAATAATAATAATAATAATATAAAATTAATCATTTTAAATAAATTTTTGAATCATCTATATATTTTAAAATAAATTAATTATTTTTTTCGTAATACTAGTTTTGCACTTAACCTACTGATTTACTTTGTACCGATTTTTCTAACGTTCAAATTTCAAAGAATTCCTATAGAGATATATATAGATTTCGATAATTTAATTATTTCGTTATCGGTAATATGTAATAATTTTTTTGTTTTGCTGTATTTACATAAAATAGTCATTCATTAATTAAGCTTAGAAATAATGTGCTTATTAAATATTTTTTTTTTTTTTTTTTTTTTTTTTTAGTAAATAATCGATGAGAAATATATAGGGAATGATTCAAGTGATTATTCACTTCCCCTCCCTGCTTAGATATTTGGCAAGGGATATGTTTTTTCTTTCCTCTCTTTGTTTAAGTAGAATAACATTAAAGGGCTTTTGATGTTATCATAACAAAATTATTTTAACAATCGTATTATAATTATTTCCAAAAGAAAAATACAATTATATATGGTGTAGGTTTTTTTCGTAAAAGGAAGTGAATAATTGAAATGATATTGATAAATTTTGACTTGTTATTGCTTTTATGCATCATTGTATTTTACCTTTGTTTGAAAACTTTCAGTCATTTCAAAAGTTCATTTTAGAACTTGAACTTTTGTTTCGGCATAGGTAGCATTCACATATCTGCTTTAAAGAATACGCAATCTGTTAGAGTAGAAAAATGTTTTACATACTCAATACAGTGCAGAATAGTGTATCTTATATAGGATGATCATGTTAGTATATGACAGAACTGATCATTCCAAATACATATATTCTATTTAATCTTAGCAATATGAACGTAGCTACCTGAATAATTTTTTGTTCTGAAACTCTTTAATAAATTTTGATGAGTATCAACAATTTTTTTCCTTTTTTTTTTTTTTCCTTTTTCTTTTTTTTTTTTTTTTTTTGTAGGTAAATACAGTTTAATTTTGCATAAAATTAGTCAAATTATTATTATCTTTTTTTTATCATACGTTAAAAGGTTTAGGAATGGGTTCTACTTCTTTTCCTTTTGGATTAGTTCTATACTTTGTTATTCAAAGATAAAATCATAAGCTATTAAATTGATCATAAGTTAATTCGTCCCTGTAATGTTTTCTACTTTGTGATTAAATAATTACTTTGTATATTTTTATTATTTAATAACACATCATTTTCACATGTCAAATTTTTTTGATTGTTTGATTGTTATAAGACCAAAGTTACTTTGTATTAATATCTAATCGCAATATTTATGTATTATTTCTAAAATTTCATTATTCAAGTGTATCTTATTTCAATCGCATTTTTCTAAAATTATTAGCTTTCATAGGGAATATAGTTGCTTTTCATAAAATACTGACAAGTTGATACGAACAATTGTAGACAAACGAATAAGTGGTTATAATTTTAAATTGTATATTTGGTAAAATCTGGATCACCTTAGGGTTATATATTAGTTGACCAAGAAGTAGGATGGTTTTGCTTCAAATGGAAAAGTTCAGCTGCAATTATAATCCTGTATTAAATTTGGAAAAATAAGAAGAGATTATGATAGATGTTAATATTGAGTATGTTGTCCACATCCTAAAACAAAAATGTTATGTTATTATTTGTTATAATATTGCTTTGCTTGTTTTTCATAATTAGTTAAGATATTATTTTGTTCATTTTAATAGCGTTGAAAATTTCTTATTATGCTGATCGTTTTGAAATTTATTCATATTTGGTTCTTTAATAGGCCATGTTTTGTCTCCCTTTTTAAACCTTTTTCTGATAGCAAATTTATTGTAGTAACCTTTAGATTTTAATTTTAGTTTTGTAATTTTTGATAATTCTTTTAAATATTTTTTATAATTAGATATCCATTTTAGTTTTCTGACGTTTTTATTAGATTTTACTTTGATAGGATAGTTAAAAAATAACTGCAATTGGTGTACTTTATTAGGATTTGTATTTAGATTGATTATTACGTTATGATCTTGATTACCTAAAGTTTCTTTTAGTTGATTTTTATTGTCAAGCTGTTCTTGGTGTTCTTGATTATCAAATATTTTTAGATAACTTTTATTCTCTAAATATTTTTTTAGTTTTTGATTATCAAACATATCTTTTGGTTGATTTTCATTTTCGAAAACTACTTTACTATTATTTAATAAGTTCTTTAGATTTTTTGTATCATTTAATAAAGACTCTTCTGAATGTATTGATGCTATATTCTCTTTTAACGAATTTTCAAGCGAGTTTTGTTGGAATTTAGTTTCCATTTGATCATCTTCGGAAAATGGTTCAGCTAAAGCAAAAGTTATGTCTAAAATGACTTTAAGATCATCATAAAAAGTTACTGTTTCCAACGAATTATTACCTTCTTTATTATTTTCATTCGAAATTTCATTCTTTTGGTTATTTATATTGGATTCATTAAAATCAATTACATTAATTTCATCACAATCCTCATGAGTTTTTAAATTAGATTCGTTGAAATTCATTTCTTCATTAGTCTCATAATTTTTTACAGTAGATTCAATAGAATCAATTAAATTTGTTTCCATAATTTCTTCAATTTCATGATTATTTTTGAAAATTTCGTTAAAGTCTATAAAATTAATTTCATTAGTATTTCCATGATTTTTTATAATCATATTATTATCTTTTGGTTCATCAGTGATTTCATGTATTTTTATAAAAGGTACGATAATTAAATTGATTTCTTTATCATCATTAATTATTGTAGATTCCTCTATGATATTAGTTTCCTGTTTAATTTTATTTACTTTATTTTCTGTAATTAGTTCATTACCATTATACCTTCCAATATTCGTTGTATTAACTTGTTTTTCTGAATTTTTGATTCGTTAATTATTTCTTTCGTAACATTATGGTATGATTCATCAGTATTAATACTTGGATATTGTTTGATTTCCTCACATTCTTCAGTAGTATGATCTGGATTTTTACAAAGATCGCAATGATTTCCCATTGCATTATATTGCATCATAAGATTTTTAAGTTTTCTGCAGTTGTCGATGTCATGTCCAATTCTTTTGCAATAATCACATTGAATTCTTTTCCTATTTACTGTATTGGGTTGTTGATTATTAAAAATCGTGTTTCTTGGCTTGTAATTTTGTTCTTGAGTTTTGTTAATGAATCGGTTATAATTTCTTGTAGTATTTGGTAATTGATGAATTTCTTTATTTTCTAAAATTTTGTAGTTTGTGCTATTTTGAGAATGAGCATTTCTTTCTGGGCAATACTTTGCTGTATGTCCGATTCTGTTGCAAATTTGACAAATTATTCTATTTCTTAAAATCGCACGCTTGCAATCTGATGAATCGTGGTCTTCTTCCTTACATAACGCGCACCACATTATTTTTTCGTTTATAGGGCAGTATTTTATCCAGTGCCCGAGTTTATTGCATTTCATACATACTGCTGACAGACAGTCTTTAGTTGAGTGACCCGTGCTTCCGCAATACTCACAATCAAGTTCATATTTCTTTATAACAGGGCATTGAGTAGCTGCATGTCCTATCATTTGACAGTATTGGCAATAATCTTCATTTGTTTGGTTAAATGTACACTTCTCTACAGAATGTCCTCTGTGATTACAGAGTTTACAAAAAAGTTCTATTTTATTTTTAGCATTCTTGCAAAAATAAGATATATGATCTTTACTTTTACAATAAACACAAACTGCATTAGAGCAAAACAATGCTTCGTGATATTGATCTCGGCAAATTTGACAATGAAATACTTTAGTATAATAATGGTTTTGTTGTTTAAAATTATAAAATGTATTAGCTTGATTATTCATCATGGTTTTTTCATTTTATTAAATGTTCGTAATTATTATTGTAGTTTATTTTTGAATTTATCTTTTATTTTGTTTATTATTGTCTTACTTTCATTTTCTCGTTTGAGTATTGTTTATTTTTTATATTATAATATTTAAATATTTTTCATTTTCTTATTTTATTATATTCCCTTTTGCAATGTAATATTTTATTGTAATTTTTTTTTGGTATGATTCTTCATTATAATATTCTTACTTTTATTGTAATACTTTTCGTTTGTTTAGTTATTTTTTATTATTATTTTGATTTCCTTATTTTGATAAAAAATGACTTGATTATTTTATACACTGATTATATCTCTCATATGTTTTCTATTTTGTATTGTGTAAATTCTCTATTATTTATTTCCCTTTATTTATTTCTCTTCATTCATTTCTTATGTTTTGTTCTTTATTCTTTTTATTTATGTATCAGTATACTTAATATTTATTTTTAAATATCTTTTATTATTAGTTCAACTATATATTTTTTTGTGTATTATTTATTTGGCAATTTATTTATTTATTTGCCAATTTTATATCTCTATTCTTAATGTTTTTCGTGTAATTTGATTTCTGATATTCTTATTTCTTGTTTATGTATAATATTTATCCATTCAATGATCATTATTTTGTATTATTATTTCATTTTTCTCCTTCGTGTTGGATTTGTTTTATTTATTTCAATTTCTTTTTATTTATTTATTCATTTGTTTATTTTTTTTTTCACTAATATTTTAGTTATTTGTTTTTACTGATATTATTTAATTATTTGTTTCTTAATGTTTCCCTATATGAATTTTTCACTTTAAATTTCTTGTTTGTTAAATATATTTGCGTGATGCTATTTACTTATATATTTTGATTTATTTTGATTTTATCTTTATGTGAAATCTTTTTTTTTTTTTTTTATATTCGTTTACGTTATTTGTATTTGGGTTATCCTTTCTTCTTTCCCTATTTCTATAACATCGTCTATTTTCCCTTTTTTTTTTTTTTATTTATCTGTTAATATGTTAGTAATCTGGACGAGCCGTACACGTTCATCTTCAGAAGTTTAAACGATCATGCTACAATGATCCTCTTAACTTCTTACTGCAAAACGAGAAGCTCGGAAGCAGTTAGTAGTGATATGTTTAGTAATTTTCAAATACTACTCGTTTCCTCTCATTCCAGTCTTATTTTTTCGTATAAATCTAGTGAACTTACGTTCGATTCGTACCGGAACCACTGTTACGTTCCGAAAAATAGTTATTTTTATTCTTTTATTTTAAACAGTCTAGTGAACTAATGTTCGATTCGTACCGGAACCACTGTTAAGTCCGGAAATAAGTGGAAATAAGTAGTAATTGGTTTTATATAAGTTTATTATATAAAATACAATAATTTATTACCAATACAATCTGCTGGCTTCTGGTAGGTCGATGTGTTATAATTTCAATTACAATTCTTTTTATAACGCTTGCTTTTATAAATTTACTATAAATAACTTATAAGATCTGCTTACTAGACGAGTAAGGCTTACGATTACAATTTGAATAACTTATAAAATCTGCTTACTAGATGTGTAAGGCTTACGGTTTCAACTTCTCGATGTCGTAGAGGTACACGGAGTTCGCCAGGTTTCTTGTACGCTGTGACTGACTTGCGTGATGCATTTCGCAGTTTTATTATGCGGTTTAATTGGGTTATAGATGATAAATTGAGATCATCTTTATTAAGAAATTTTCGGTTGCGGCTTATACGCGTAGCATTTAAGTGGTAGCATTGTGAAATGCTGATTTGTTAAAAATTTGCACGCCACTGTCTTCTGGAGGTCGATGGCTCTCTACGTCACACGGTCTACGGTACGATGCCTGAGCGAAATGCTGCGTTGCATTCTCGCGTTTATATGTCAGGAAATATCTGATGTGAATAAACTTTCAGAATCAAATTCTAAATCTATAATACGTCTCCGGACGTAACAACCAAAGGAAATACTTATGAAGAAGGCTTGTGTCAATGTACAAAATAAAGATGATCAATGCTTCAAGTGGTCCATTTTGGCTGCACTACATCCTCAAGAGAAACATGCCGACCGAGTTAGTAAGTATACAAAATTTGACGGTGAACTAAACTTCAATGGCATAGAGTTTCCTATCTCGCTGAGGCAGATAAATAAATTTGAAAACCAAAATTGTGTTTCTATAAACGTATATATTTTAAAAATGTATAATGGGAAGTTCAAGCTTCATCCGTGCTATCTTACATCTCTAAAGAAAAATTCACATGTTAATTTACTACTTATACAAAACTACTATGTGGATGAAAATGAAAAAGAAGAAAGTAATGATAATCCAAATGCTCCAATGCCAAAGTTTCACTACGTTTGGATAAAAAACTTATCACGCTTGGTAACGAGACAATTAACAAAGCATAATGGAAAATGTCATGTCTGTGATCGATGTCTACATTATTTTCATTCAGAAGAAAAGTTGAAAAAACATGAAGTCGACTGTATACAATTGAATAAGTGTAAGATTAAATTACCTATGCCCCAAGATAATATTCTTTCATTTAAAAATTATAATCGACAGACAAAAGTACCTTATGTTTCCTGAAACCTGTAGAAGATGAAGCATCACGTGCATTTCAAGAACACGAAGCTTATAGTATTGGGTATTATTTAAAATGTAATTTCGATGATAATCGATCAGGCTATCACAGTTATCGGCAGAAAGAAGATGGTGAAATGAGCCCTGCTGTCTGGTTCATTGTAAAACTTCAAAAATTGGCTACTCATTTGGAAGAGATGTACAATGCCTCTAAACCTATGATTCTCAATCATCAAGAGATGGATGACTTTAAAGCAGCTAAATTATGTCATATTTGCACTAAGCAGTTTTCTGCTAAGGATAAGAAAGTAAGAGACCACTGTCATATTACTGGAAAGTAAGTAATTAAATATATTATTCATTCGTATTATTTAAATATATATTAAATTAATTATATGTATGATTTCAGGTATAGAGGAGCTGCTCATGAGGGATGTAACATCAACTTTAAAGATGCAAGATTTATCCCAGTAGTCTTTCATAATCTGACAGGTTATGACTCTCATTTTATCATTAAGGAACTTGCAAGTATTTTAAAAGGACGTGTACAACTTATTGCAGAAAATAAAGAAAGATATATATCTTTCACAAAATACATTGAAGGCACCGATTTTAACTTCAGATTCATAGATTCTTTCAGATTCATGGCATCATCTTTGGAGAAACTGACGTCATATTTAGATGAAAAAATGATTATGTATTTTCATTTGAAAAATTGAAAGAAAAAGAGTTACCATCAAAAGATGACTTCTTCAGCAAATTAACAAACTCTGGAATCGCAGAAGCTGATTATGACCATGCAGTCAACGTTTGGAATACGTTTAACATTAAAACTCTTGGTGAGTATTCAGACTTGTATCTTAAAACAGATGTACTTCTTTTAGCAGATGTTTTTGAGAATTTCCGATCGACTTCTATCGAGGCTTACGGATTGGATCCTGCGTATTATTATACAACACCAGGATTGACTTGGGATGCTATGTTAAAGTATACACAAGTTGAACTTCAATTACTTACCGATATAAATATGCTATTGTTCGTTGAAAGAGGGATCAGAGGTGGCGTTAGCCAATGTTCGAACCGTTACTCTAAAGCTAATAACAAATTTATGCCTGATGGTTATAATCCTGACGAAGAGGAAAAATATCTAATGTACTACGATGCTAATAACCTGTATGGATGGGCTATGACACAACACCTACCAGAAGGAGGTTTTCACTGGGTAGAAAATATAAACGAACCAAATTTCTTTGACATTCCAGATGATAGCCCTATCAGTTATATCTTGGAGGTAGATTTGGAATATCCGGTAAGTCTTCATGATGATCATAAAGACCTGCCTCTGTGTCCTGAACATATAGCTCCGCCTGGTTCTCGTCAAAAGAAGCTGCTGATTACTTTATTCAACAAAAAGAGGTATGTTATTCATTATCGTGCCCTCAAACAAGCTCTCAAACACGGACTAGTGTTAGAGAAAGTTCATAGGGCACTCAGATTCAAGCAGAATCCATGGCTCAAGCCTTATGTCGAATTAAACACGGAGAAGAGAAAACAGGCGAAAAATGAGTTTGAAAAACTCTTCTTCAAGCTTCTTATCAATGCCGTGTATGATAAGACAATGGAAAATGAGCGAAAACGAGTAGATGTGAAACTCGTTAACAAGTGGACTGGCCGCTATGGGGCTGAGGTATTGATCGCTAAATCTAATTTCCATAGCCGCTCGATCTTTGATGAAAACTTAGTTGCCATACAACTCGCTCGAACTGAGATTTCAATCAGGAAACCGATCTATGTCGGTCTTAGCGTTCTTGATATCTCCAAGACTCTCATTTATGATTTTCATTATTCGTATATGAGACAACGAGTGGGCAACAATAGCAAACTTCTCTACACTGACACAGATAGTTTGATATATGAAATTCGAGGAGTTAACATGTATGAGATTATGAAGGAGGATATCAACAAGTTTGATACTTCAGATTATCCTGAAAATAATCAATTTGAATTATCTCGTAAGAATAAAAAAGTCATAGGATTAATGAAGGATGAATGTAATGGTAACATCATAGCTGAATTTATTGGACTTCGAAGCAAAATGTATAGCGTCCTCATACAAAACGATAAACCTATTAAGAAAGCAAAGGGAGTCAAATCAACTGTTGTGAAAACAAGTATCACTTTCGATAATATACGTTCTAAGAATCACATCGTTCGAACCGAGAAAGAGAAGAAGGTTGCTCTAAGCCCACATGATGATAAACGTCATCTCCTCGTGAATAGTACGGATACACTTCCTTGGGGACACTATGGAATCTTCGATGAGGAGGAGGACAGAGAAGTTCTAGAAAATTTGATACATCTGGGGGAGATGGAGGTGGAAGAACCAATCATGAGTGAGAGTGATGGAGAGGGGGAAGCCGACGGAGGCCTACATAAGGAGCGCACATCGGCCAGTCAGCACATTCGTTCGCTTGATGAGTCTGAGAGCGGAGAGCCTCCCAGCAAGAGACTTAGACTTTGAACAACTCCAGACACTTTAAGGTAAGTATTTCATTTATTGAATTTTAATATTCTTTGAAAATAGTTAATATTCTCTCTCTCTGTTTTAGAATGGACTTTGCCATGTTAAATCGGATCTGCTCAAATACCTATCTTCCAAAGAAGAATCTGTCCGAATTAGAGAAGGGTGAAATGTACATAGTTACAGAGATCAAGCAGGTCAGCATCAAGTATGGATTGAAGGCCGTTGTAATCATAGATGGAGAGTTCCAAGTCTTCCTCCCCAATCGAGTTTCTAAGGCCCTCGAGGAGAATGGGAATTTGTTCGATGAACTTGCTGAGAGGGCTAATAAGTACAAATTATTTTTATTGTATCAAGGCGAACAAAATTTTGAATTTCGTAAAGATTAAATATGTAAATAAATTATTAATATTATAATTTAATTAATAACTTGATAATGTAAATTAATAAGCTTGTAAAATAAATTTAATAAAAAAAAAAAATAAAGAGAAAGTTTACGGAGGGGGAAAAATGTTTGGTTGTTCCTCACAGGTAGAGAGCGTTGGTTGGGGCTCTCACCACTTTCTCTTTATTTAATTATTATTATTAAATAAATTATATATCGTTCTTGTTTATCCAACTATTGTGAGAACTGTCGAAACTAAGCCACTTTACGTAAACTTGATTACCGCGTTTCTTGAGCACTTTTTCTATGAGATAAACATCTGGATATTTAACTTTTAAGAGTTCTTCTTCATAGAAGCAACCTGAAATCGGATGATCTTGATAATCTTTTAAATGGTAAGTAACAGGATTTGTTTTTGATACTTTATCTATTGTAAATATCTCAGTCGACCAATTAGGCGTATATCCTTTTTCAAATACTTGCTTTAATCTGCTTATACGTACTCTATCATTAACTTTAAATTTTTGCTTTTTTGCAGGTTGCGATTTGTTGAAATGTTGTGTCAGAACCTGGGCTTCATTGGCTGTTGTAACATCTTTTGGTTTCATATGTATAGTTCTGTGTTTCCTATTATTGTAAGCAGTAATCAAATCAGGTAAGATGTCAAGCCACTTAAAATTTCCACGCAAACTAAATTGCATCCACATCTTGTTTTTCAGCGTTCGATTGAATCTCTCACAAATAGATGCTTTTAAGTTGCTGTATGTGAAGTAAAGGTTAATCTTATACTGCTTCATCAAATTTTGAAAGCTTGAATTGTAAAATTCTTTACCTCTGTCCGTCTGTAAATTTTTTGGTACTCGACCTTGAGACAGAACTAATTTCATCGCTGCTGTAACGTTGTCTGCAGATTTTCGCTTAACCGGTACAGCCCATGCATACTTGGAAAATACATCTATTACAGTAAGCATATATCTGTAGTCTTTGTTCTCTCTAGCATAAGGCTGCATTTCAACTAAATCAGCTTGCCAAGTTTCATCTATGCCTCGCATATCAAACTTACGACGTTGATAGTTTCTTCGAGCAGGTTTATGCAACTCTTCTACTACTACTTTCTTTTGATGATCCATGCTTCGATGTTGACTCATTGGTGTCCAGCGAATTACTGTTATGTGACAATTGAAGTACCATCACTTTAATACTCTCGATTTCCCTCTCAAGATCAGCAATTTTTTTTATCTAATTCATCACGATTTGCATTCATAATATTATCTAAGCTGTTTAACTCATTTCTTAAACCACTTGTAATTTTTTTAATTTTTCGTACTTCTTCTCCCACTATCAGTTGTAATGATTGCACATTAACTGCATCGTGTAGATCATTGGGTGCTCCTACATTGCATAATCTCTTATTTTCAAGATCAAACTGCCCATCAGATGTGATTTTATATCCCACTCCTGGAGGACCTCTAATGCCCTCTCTTTCTTTCAGATTTCGTCCGAACATGTCAACGCTCATTTTGATACTAAACCTTTCACTAATTCGTCTCAGTATATATAGCCCGCCTCATGGAGCTCTTCAATAATTGAATGAATTTCATTCGTATGACTTTGATTTCCAGCTGACCTTTCTGCAATTAGTAAACGAAGACGATCCACAAGTTCATTTGGATCATCCCAGTATACATAATCCATTATTGAACCCTTTCTTGCAATTTTATATCTTGGTATGATGCCAAAACCACTCTTTTTATTAGGAGTTTTCTTACGCTTTTTAGAAGTCTCGAAGAAAAGAGGATGAATGATTTCATCAAATTTCTTACTGTTGTGTTTACGAATAGATTCATCACCTCTGTATCTCTTCTTGTGAACATTACTTATCCCAAGAATACTGCGATAGTTTGCTAAGTCATAACTAACTAAGGTGACATAACTTATTCTCAGAACAGAGAAAAGATTGAGGCTAGAAACAACGCAGATAAAGTTTTAGCAGATAAGGCGTGGCAGAGAGTTAAGGCTAAAGATTCAAGTATTGGTGAGAAAGTAGCTGCTTACGCAATCACAAATATTATGAAAGCCAAATCAAAACTAGGAATGGGCATGGAGAGAAAGCCGCCAACGATGCTGAACAAGATAATAAAAGCTGCTTCGAAATCAATGGTTAAAAGTAACTCAGCTCGCAAGGTAATTCTCTCTACTTTGAAAGGTGCTCATTTTGCTGTCAAGAAAGCAGGTGGAAAACGTAAAATTATCATTCCACGGGTTTTACCTGTACCCTCAAAAGTAGGTGGTTTTCTACCGTTTCTCGTACCAATATTTGCTGGTCTGAGTGCTGTTGGGGCTGTGGCTGGTGGGGCTGCTGGTATAGCAAAACCAGTTAATGATGCGAGTACAGCTAAAAAGCAATTAGAAGAAAATCAGAGGCATAACATGAAAATGGAAGAAATAGCATTGGGAAAGGGTCTATTTCTGAAACCATATAAAACAGGTGCAGGCCTTCGTATAGGCGATAATAAAAAAAAATTCCGGTTAAAGAAAAAAAAAAGAACCTCGAAGTGAGGTTACCACAGAGGGCTCTCACAGATCTCAATCTAATTAAGTATGCTAAAATTCTAAAAATTCCATATTTTCGAGGAGTATTTATGCGAAATGCTTTACCTGCTAGTGGTCCTCATAATCATGAATCAGCCATTGTAAATTTAGATGATAAAGATGGGCCTGGAACACATTGGGTAGCATATCGAAAACGTGGAGACAATGTAGTTTACTTCGACAGCTTTGGAGATCTTCAACCACCTATTGATTTATTGCTTTATCTGCGAGTGAATGAAGTTAAATATAATCATGAGAGATATCAAGATTATAATACATTCAACTGCGGTCACCTCTGTCTCAAGTTCTTATGTAACAAGCTAAGCCGGGCTATATAAAGGCGAGCGTAATGATAGTTTAATCATTCTAGATTGAATAGTCATGGAGAATTCATTGACGTTAAGTCTCTCCGGTAATTCATCAGTTCTAGAAGTGCAGTATTTTCCACCTATTGAACTTTCACCAAATAAAAATTACGTTCTCGGTTTGGTTGAACTTTTAACATTTAACTCTATATCCAACATCGATATTGATAATAATAAGTTTTACGTCGGTAAGGAAGAAATATATTTACCGACTGGTAGTTACGAGATAGAGGATATAGAAAATTTTCTTCGTGAAACTTTAGCACCCAAAGGTATTTCAATCAGTTTAAAGCCAAATAATAATACAATTCGCAGTGTAATAAAGTGTAGTCAGTCTATTGACTTTCGTCCTCGAGATTCCATCGGTCAGCTCTTAGGTTTTACTCAACGTTTACTACAAGCAAACATTACTCATAGCTCAGATCTGCCTGTAGCTATTCTTAAAATCAACGCCTTACGAGTTGAGTGTAATATAACTTCAGGAGCATATATAAACGGCTCTAAGGTTCATACGATACACGAATTCTTTCCAGCAGTATCACCAGGATATAAGATTATTGAAGTACCCTCACAGGTAATTTACCTTCCAGTTACAGTTAAAAGCATAGATCACTTACAAATACGCATAGTCGATCAAGACGGACGATTAGTTAATTTTCGAGGAGAAACCATTACAATCAGACTTCACATCAAACAAGTGTGATGGGGATCGTTTACAACAGCAAGGTTGGTAAGGGCTATATAAAGAAGTCAACATGTTGACAGACCATCAGTCGTCCGCGAGCAAGCAGAGCGCTAACACGACAAAACATTCAGTTCCTGAGAAGTCTCGGCCTAAGAGTCGTCGCTGGTGGAAAATAACTTGTATTTTTTTCTGTTGTCTACAAAAAGATGGAAGAAATTCTAAACATTCAGTCACCTGTAACATTTGATGAGTCAGTGGCTCACTACGAACTTCATGCACATCAGCCCTACACCACGTCATCGTTTGGAAACAGCGATGAAATTCGCATCGCCATTCAACTCAAGATTTATGTCTTCTACCATCACGAAGTTCACTACATGTATGTGGTAAATTAGTTAAGCCGAATGGCACTCCACTGGAACGTTCTATGTTAGTCAACAACGCCATCTGTCATATGTTTGAAGAAATCAGATATGAGATAAATGCCATTGAAATTGATAAATGTAAAAATGTAGGGTTAACTACTCTCATGAAAGGTTGGGTTTCTCTCAATCCTAGTAAAAAATTAGTCATTGAGAACGCTGGGTGGCTCGATGTAGAAGAAACGCAAAAACTTACCAACGATGATGGCTACTTCGACCTTTCTATACCTCTCTGTATGATTCTTGGATTTGCCGAAGATTATAGAAAAATTTTAGTAAATGTTAAGCATGAACTCATACTCACTAGATCGAGAAATTATATCAATGCCATCATACAGACAGCAGGACCAGACAATACTTATGAAGAATTTAAAATTGAGTTCACGAAGATAGAGTGGTTGATGCCATACATATTTCTCTCCGATAAGCGAAAGATTTCTCTATTCAATTATATCGAGAAAAACAGACCTGTGGTTATGAGCTACCGCAGTTGGGAATTCTACGAATATCCCCTCCTTCCATCTTCTCCTAAACACGTTTGGACTGTTAAAACATCCAATCAGTTGGAAAAACCACGCTTCATTATTCTTGCTTTTCAAACGAATAGAAAATCTCGGAGGCAGGTAAACGCGAGTCAGTTCGATCACTGCCACTTGACTAATGTTAAACTCTTTTTAAATTCACAATGTTACCCGTATGGAAATTTAAATTTAGATATAGATCGTAACCAGTACGCTGTATTGTATGATATGTATGTAAATTTTCAGAGTGCTTATTATGAAAAAAATCCTGAACCTCTTTTGAATAAAGTAGATTTTATAAAATACTTACCTTTGATAGTGATCGATTGTTCCAAACAAAACGAATCTTTGAAAAACGCTCCTGTGGACGTGCGTTTAGAGTTTAAATCAAGAAATAATTTTCCAGCTGGAACAGCCGCGTATTGTCTCATTCTGCACGACCGTATCGTTCAGTATAGTCCCGTCAGCGGTGACGTGAAGAAGCTTGTGTAAAAATGAAATATATCGTTGATATGCAGGGCTTCAAACAGCCTGGTAATGATTTCGTTTTGAAAGAACTGGCAATAGTTCCGTTGGATGATGACGATCAACCTCTAGTCTTTTTATTCAAGGAACCTTTTCCTTGGAAACGACACACCGATAAGTATAAGGGAGAAAATACTTGGCTGAAGAAGTTCTATCACGGTATTTCTTGGAAGTCAGGTGACCGTCCCTACACCGACATCGGAAGTGTTCTTCGAGAATGTCTGCATGATGCTAGTCAGATACTCGTTATGGGCTCCATCAAGAAAAAATGGCTCGAACGTTTCAAATTCAACGTCCACGATGTAACGGAGATGGGTTTTCCACCCTTGGACAAGATCAAGCTTGTCACAGTTTGTCCTAACCATGAGGGCGCCTACAAAACCAGCTGTGCTCTTCATAACGTCAACCTTCTGAAAAAATTCTACGAAACGTGTGAGACGTCTATGGATTGGGAGTAGGTGCTTCATTCGTGTCCCTGACGTCGAACAAGATGGGTCAAAACATAAGCTCAAGCGCTTATACTCCTCTCCTTGATTCTAAGCAAGAGAAAAAGGAGGATTCAAAATGGAAACAATATTCCCAAAAGTATTCCACGAATACGAATTCTTTACCCGAACGCGATAAGTATAAAAGACTAAAGTAGTCATTAATTTTAAATATGCGCTACCTCATCGAGCTATACCAGAGCTCGCTCAGAATGCTATAAGAGTTCTGGCTCAGTAGGGGCTTCTGGCTCAGTAGGGGTTAACAGGCTTCATAAAATTCTATGTTTAACTCAAAAATACTATGAGAGTTCTGGCCCAGTTGGGTCAACGGGGCTCGTAGAATTCGATGCGCAGCATCGAAAATGCTATGAGAGTTCTGGCCCAGTGGGCTAGAACTCTCATAGCTTACCTACTAATTAGACGTTACATACTGGGCACGGACCAGCTCAGCAAATACATGAGTGTTTTCTATGGGAGAAACTGATAGAGTCACGATAACTTGCGCGAAATCCGCGGACAAGACAATTACGATACGCGGCGTAGGGCTACTCGAGCTACCCCCAAGTTGCACAGCGCGCTCCAACTCCATAAGACTGACCGCAACCCGCGAGATAAGAACAAATTTCGAGACCACAACATATGGGGAGACCATATTAAATATCGCGGACATTCTGAGCAATGCAACTATTAACGAACAATCAGTACTCAATCACGTAATGAGCCAATCCGCGAGTTCATCAATAAAAATAAACACACCTGCACATGTACTCGAAGCAGGTCAAGGGTTACGAGAAATAATACATCAAGCCCGAAATCTCGAGCAGTATCGGTCACTTACCGAACAACTCGCGACACTTCAGCAAGGCATCTCATATTCAGGGGGTTCGATAATCTCCCTCGCGATTATAGGCACGATAATTTGAAAACTGTGGCCAAAGGGGGGGGCACCCACTACTAATTAGAAAAAGAATGTTTTCAACAAACCAGAGGTCAACTCCGGAAGACAAGCCGAAGCGTCGCATCACTACGGCGTAGCAGAAGGGCGCATTTTCAGCGTACCACGGCTAGACACCCTAGCCATCGAAGACTGCCCGCGCCTCCTAGAGAAGCAACGGGGATTCCGCAGCACGCAGTCCATTACATAGATGTTATAGATAAGCTAGGCTGGTTCTGCATCAAACAGGTCGTGACCTGTCTGATGCAGAACCAGCCTAGGGTTTTTGGATCACCCGCAATTACACGAGCGCCATTAACCCATATAACGTGTCAAGACCTGCTGATGCAGAACCGGCATAGGGTTTCTGGATCACCCGTAGTTGCACGGGAGTCAATAACCCAGACCTGCGGAATCGGTATACCGCCTCTGACTCACCCGCGCGCCAACGAGTTGAGTCAGAACCGGCCTACCGATTCTCAATCAGGTCTTGCCTGTTCTCCACGAAGTCGGGGGGGGGGAGGACCGCGAACGCCCAGCGGCTCGATGGCAAGCCGCAAAACGTGCAGCGATAGCAGCCGGCTGCGTGCTGCAAACGGACAGCGGTAGCAGCCGGCGGCCGAGCGGTGGGCGGTTATAGCGGCGGGCTGCCTGCTGTCAACGGATGGCGGCTTACTTACCAACTAGTCGTCCTCATCCTCGTTATTGCCCCTAGGTGATGGCTTCCTCGCTTTGTCCTGCGGCGATGGCTTCCTCGTTGCAAAAACTGAAAACATAATAAAATTAGTATATATTATGATATCCCCCCCCCTCCCCATGATTATATAGAGAAAAAAATCCGTGCAAAAAAATACTAACCTATCGAAGTTTAATAGGTGGTATCCTCGTCGTCGCACAGTGTAGACATCCCAGTGATCCAGCGGCGATGGCTTCCACGTTGTCTGAAAAATTAAAAATCTATTAATATAGAGTATGCGAGAGAGAGATAGTATGCCTCACACATAGTTTAAAATGTGCTCTGAAAAGAACAGTTTTAAATAAAAATATGTATAAACACAATATTTTGTTCCAATTGCTCTGAAAAGAGCAGTTTTAAATATAAGTATGTATAAACATATGAATAGTTTGTTCCAATTGCTCTAAAAAGAGCAATTTTAATGAAAATATAAGTATATATATATAAACATAATAAATGTTCCATATGCTCTGAAAAGAGCAATTTAATATATAAATATAATAATGTAATACTTATGTAATAAAAAGTGTTATACTTAACTAAAGAAGGATGGTGTGAGAGGACGCCCCTGCGTTTATAAACCGCTGACGTTCTTACATCTGAAAAACATAAAAAAGCATGATATAACATCTACACAGTGCGAACGAATCTTTAATCGCGAGAAAGCACGCGAGAAACTAATAGCGACGTTGTCATCGTTGGGGAAGTGTGCTTGACAGCGGGTGAGCGAAACGTTCACACGCGCGTGAGAAACTAACCTCATCAACGGGAAAGAAACAAATCGCGGCATTGTCATCGCCGAGGAAGCGCGCACTAGCTAGAAAACTAACCTAACATCGTTGAGCTGCATGTGCGCGCGAGCGAGCGAAAGTTCAACCCCAGCGTCGAGGAAGCGCGCACAAGCTAGAAAACTAACCAATATGTTCGCGTACGGCGACAAACAAGAGAGCCTCAGAATGATGTTATACGTGCGTGAGCCCCGACGTTGAGGAAGCACCCGAGAAACTGTCATCGACGTCAAGGAAGCATGTGTGTAAGAGAAAGAGGAAGAGAGATTCTTAAAAAAACTTACCTTTTGCTTCCTAGCGTTGTATGACCTCGTCTACCGCGATGTTTTCATCCTCGACTTCCCCAGCTGCTACTGTTGTATGTGTAGAGAGAGAGAGAGAGAGAGAGAGAGAGAGAGAGAGAGAGAGAGAGAGAGAGAGAGAGAGAGAGAGAGAGAGAGAGAGTGGACACGGTAACGTTCTTACGTTACATATTCCTACGTAAGATATTACCGTGTCGAAGAGAGAGAGAGAGAGAGAGAGACGTACACACATACCGCGGGCTTCCTGGTGATCCTGCTGCTGCCGTCTTCGTTGTCCTTCGTTGAGTCGCGGTCCATGAAGGAGAGCTCTTGCTCGCACGACGATACTGCCGTTTCACGCAACTATAGCGTGCGCGCGGCGGTAGCGCCGCCACGTTCCATGCGGGAGATCCTGCTCGCACCGCAGTCGAGCGCGAAATGGCATTTTTGCTCTTTCAAGCGCCTCCCCTCCCTGCGGCACCTTCAAGCACATGCGCGGGAGCTCCTGCTCGAGCGGCGACTGTGCGTGAAGTGAAATTTTCGCCTTCGCGCGCGCTCCCCCCTCCCCGCGGCACTCGAGAGCGGCTTTTGACACCGTGGTAGGGCATTAGGCGCATGTGCGGGAGCTCCTGCTTGCGCGGCGGCCGCGCGTGAAATGACTTTTTCGCTCTTTCACATGCGCCCCCCTCCCCGCGGTATCTTCTTGCAGGCGCGCTCTCCTTCGCGCGCGACTAGAAGCGCTCACGGGCGCTGATTGGCGCGGAGCAGCTCCGCGGATGGCGATATAAGTAGCGCGTTTCTCTCCGTTCGATATCAGTCCGAGCAATGGACTCCAAAGAGTTAAATTCAGTCCGCGCAATGGACTCCGACGGCGATGAAGCAGTTGCAGCAGCGGACTTCCTCCACATTGATCTCGACGACTCGGACGAGTGGCAAGTCATCATGGATGGTCTCGCAGCCTTGGAAGGTTGCGAGGCTTTCGACATCGAGGGGCTGCCGGAGTTAGATCCACTCGAGGACTTCAATGAGTGGCTATTGGAGATGGAAGAAGCTCGAGAATCATCGCCCATCCCGCTCCGACAACCGCATCAATTGCCGATGACTCCACCAGGCACACCACCACCTGCTTTATCACCGCCGTCTACCTCGCCACCACCCCTCATGCTCTATGACGGAGATGGGGGTTATTATGAAGTGCCTGCTGACCACGTCCAGTGGGAAGCAGTGCCTGAGGAGGAGCTAGTCATTATTACTGATGATGACGATGATGATGAGATGCCAGCGGAGGATGGTCGTCCTCTGAAAAGAGGTCGGTCGTCATCACCACCACCACCACCACCACCACCACCACCGGATAAACGGCAACGGCGACTTAATCGGCCTTTCTCAAGGCCACACACACACACACGCACACACACGCACACACACACACACACCATATATACAATCGGCCCTTTTCAGGGCCCTATATAATTTGAACGAAACAGCAAATTATTTATTTATTTCTATATGTTATAATCAGCTCTTTTCAGAGCTAAAATATATTTATTTTGTGTTACAATAAGCTCTTTTCAGAGCTAAAAATATATTTATTTCTATATGTTATAATCAGCTCTTTTCAGAGCTAAAAATATATAACATGGTAACAAACAATTTATTAAAAAACATAATCTTGAAACTCTCTCTCTCTCTCTCGTTTCCACTAAAAGAAGTTCGCGCATGCAATTTATGTATAGTGAACATTATTTTATATATATCTTCACCCAAAGAGATTATGCTTGAAAGAACTGATTTAAAGAAATCTAATAATAATGAATATGTTTATTCATTATTAAATAAATATTTGTGGCCCTGAAAAGGGCCGATTGTACAGGTTTGGTCCTAAAAAGGACCGATTATTCGAAGAGACGACGACGACGAGACGGTGATGTTGAATGGTCTTCACGATAACGACGTCGCTTTCGAGGTCTGCACTGAAGGTCGTTATCAACCTCCATTTCGTCATCCGCGTCTTCGGCTTCCTCTGACGTCTGCGGTAGTTGCTTATATGCACGAATCAGTGCAAAATCCTCCGGCACCTCATAATACCGCCCTTCATGCCGCTCGTACAGCATGTACGATGGCGGCGATGTGGGTGGTGTTCGCATCACGAGGTCCGGAGGAGGTTGCGATGTGTGTGGTCTTCGCAATTCATATTCTTCTTCCTCCTCCTCGAGCGGTGGAATAGGTGCCCGTTGCTGCTCTTCTTCCTCCTCCTCCTCAAGCTCTAGACCCATAAGCCATGCGTCAAAAGCAAGAGGAGAGGACAGCTCGGGTATCTCCTCCAACGCAAAAGGTGCGCAATCCTCCAAAGCTCTCAAGCCATCGAGGATGGCTTCATGAAGAGACTCATCGTCGAGAAGGTCCTGGAGAAAGTTATTCTTCGACTCCATTGCGAAAAATGATGTCGATCGGAGAAAAACGCGTTACTTATATCGTCTCTCGCGGAGATGCTCCGTACCAATCAGCAGCCGCGAGCGCCGCGTGGAGAGGGGGAGCACATACACAGAGGGTGTTGCGCTTTATCTATAAAAGCCACGTAGTTACAGAGCAATCATCACTCGCTGACATGGATCCATCAAGCGACAACCTCCGAGCAATGGAGACAGTGTGGAGTGAGACCGATTTCGATTGGGAGATCGGCCTCGCGATGGACAGCGATGACGAGTTTCTCTCGGCGTTGGTGGTACCGCTGGCTACATCATCGCCGATTAAGTCACCGATTGCGTCGCCAATGTTCGCGCCACAACGCTTGCACTGTCCATCCCCGCTCTTCGTTGAGCGGCTACCGCACTGCCCACCGCTGGTGTTGCCGCCGCTGTCGCCGCCGCCTTCGCTCTTACCGGTGCCTTCTTGCTTCTTCCCGGGATTTTTGGAAAAGTACGAGCCGTGCTTTTCTCCAGTCTCTGAGGAGAAGCAGGATGTGATAGAGGTAGGATCATCGCCTTTGTGCATCACCTCGGGGACGATGTCACCGCGGAAGATGCCGGTGAAGCGACCTCGTGACGACAGTGATGAGCCACGTCGGCAAATTCGTCGACGTCTTACGATTTAATCAGTCCTTTTCAGGACTATTCAATCGGCCCTTTTCAGAGCCACCAATATTTTTAACGTATGAGCAAATATTCATGTTTTATTTAAATAATATATATTTATAATTATCATTATGTAATTTATTTTAAATACTAGCTATATTCAGCGAGCTTCACGCGTATTATTTCCGATCAAGTTAGTTAGATTCAATTTAAAAGTTTGATAAATAAAATAACTAATATTTCTTTTACTATTTCGATTATTCAGTTTTTAAATATTTAAACATAATCAATTTTGACGCTTTATTGTGAGGATAGATCACTTTTTTAAGAGAGAAGAATATATATATAATTATAAGAAATTAATATAACCACAAAATTTAATAAAAAATGTTTATTAACTCATAATAAATGAACAAATTATAATTCAAATATACATAAAGTGATACGATTCTGATATTTCCTTCACGTTTTTGCTATGTTGATGCTCAAGCATCCATCTTTTTATAACTAGTGCGTTTCGAAGTGCGCATACTGGAAAGTTACAGGCAGTATGGTTGGTACATGAGACTGATTCTGCAGGTAGACTTTTCAATGAAGGACATCCCATCTCTTCGATATTAGTAACTAATCTGAAAATTATAAATATTATGAAAAACGTTTTTTATGAAAATAATTTTATAACAAAAATAGCTTACTGATCGGGCAAAAATCTCTTCAACCATTTACTTTTCTCCATTCCTTCACATAAATCTCTGCTCCGAAGAGTACCTCACTTAGAGTGTTTTTTAGTTCATCGTATGGGATGTTGCCTGCTCTCCACATTATTCCATGGAAATTTTGTTCAAGCCAGCGATTTTCAGACTTGTTTTTTTCCAACAACATGTCCCATGTATAAGGCGGTTTAAATAGGAAAACCGATGGTGTAGGGTCTTCCTCGAGAGGGATGATAGCTACTTTCTTGAAGACGAATTCATTCAAGGTAATCTTGAAACCTTGGACATCAACAATATACTTCATCTTGATGCTGCGACTGTTCTCGAACGAGAGCAAGGGAGTGAATGAGGTTTTCAGTGTCTTGCTGTTTATTTTATAGTCGCCCTTCCTATTTTTTTAACCAATCGCATTATTTTTTTTCTCCCCACCACATCACCTACACCCAATCAGAACCGATCACTTTTCGCGAATTTTTAAATAAAAGGAGGTGTGCGTGCGGCGGATAGTCATTCGACTGCCTGGCGCGGTCAGTGGCTCAAGATGCTTCAATACTTCAAAAATACAGCTCTTATGCTATGTCAATCGTATCGGCTTGCTTTAAGTGGTGCGGCTGACCAAAATGATGTGAACAATTGGATTGCGCTTGGCCGTGGCGCTCTAGTTGAAGCTGAAAAATTGGCTCAGCGCAGGCCCGACGTGACGGACTTAACAGTGGCCGATCGGCAAAAGTTGCAAGCGGCCATCGCGCTTATAAAAAGTATTCTACGATTGTTGAGTGAACATCGAGTGGTGGTGGATGCTGGACTATAAGCCAGTGAAAATGGCCCCTCGGTAAGTTGGGATGATGTCGAATCAGCTTTCGAGAACAGAATAAAGACGGGTGTCATCACAAACCGGAGACATCTTGATTTATTAAAGTTCGTGAAAGACGCTAAGCAACAATTTATTGAAAAAGTGCGGGAAATTCTTAAAGAACCTTTAAAAGTGAACACAGTGTTAGCGGCCGAGTACGCTATAGTTAAAAATGGCGAAGAGACAATTGAAATAAAATATTTCAACACAAAAACACCTTCGATATATTCGACTACGGACTTGAATGAGTGGTTTGTTATGAACGTGCACAATCCAATCGACACGGATATGGAAGAGTTTCAAGAGCGCGAGTCGGGCTGGTCGCTTAAATCAATTTTAAATTTAGTTGTTAATATTTACAAATTTAATCCGATGAGAGGAAGCTCGTACATTGATTTGCCGCCATTCATCAAGAACAAAAAGGCGTGTATAAATGTAGAAAATCAAGATGATGAATGTTTTAAGTGGGCAATTCTATCGGCACTACACTATACTAGGATAAATTCTAATCGAGTGGCGACATATGTACCTCATCAGAACGATCTCAACTTTAAGGGAATCGATTTTCCCGTTGATCCCAGAAAAGTTAGTAAGTTTGAGAAACAAAATGACATTTCTGTGAATGTGTACTATTTAAAGAAAAAAGAAGAAGCGTTTGATGTCTTACCTCGTCACTTAACGGCTGACAAAAAAGATAAACATGTGAATTTATTACTCATTAAAAATAATTATGTTGACGAGGATGAAGATGGCTCGGCTCTCAATGATGATGATATTGAATTTAAATTCCATTATGTATGGATAAAAAATTTATCAAGACTGTGTAGTAAACAGCTTTCTTCGCACAACCGTAAAACTTTCATCTGTGACCGCTGTCTACATTATTTTCGAACTGAAGAGAAGTTGACTAAGCACATAACTGACTGTGAAAAAATAAATTAGTGTAAAATTACTCTTCCATCTGTGAAAAACAATACTTTAGAGTTTACAAACTTTGGTTTTAAGAATCGTATGCCGTTCGTAATATACGCTGACTTTGAATGTATATTGAAGCCTGTAATTGACAATGAACGAACTTACCAGCATCACGTGCCATTTAGTGTGGGGTTTTTCATTAAATGTAGCTATGATGACTCTCTCTTGGAATATAAGAGTTATAGACAAGAGGATGAACAAGCCGAATCTCCAGCCAAATGGTTCGTACAGAGTCTTCACTCTCTGGCTGTGAAATGGAATGATTCATATAAAAATCCAAAGCCAATGAATAACCTAACATCGCTTGAAAAAATTATGTTTGACCGAGCACGTCTATGTCATATTTGCGAGAAGCCATTTACTAAGGAAGACAAGCGAGTACGCGACCATTGCCAGTTTACGGGAAAGTGAGTATTTATTTCTCTCTCTCTCTCGCTCTCTCTCTCTCTCTCTCTCTCTCTCTCTCTCTCTCTCTCTCTCTCTCTCTCTCATAACTAAAAATTATAATTATTGCAGATATCGTGGACCTGCACATAGCAAATGTAACCTTGGCTTCCAAGACTCGAGAACGATCCCCATAGTTTTTCAGAACTTGAGCGGATACGATTCTCATCTCTTTATCAGAGAAATTGCAACGTGCTTTCCAGGACGAGTTTCGCTACTTCCACAAACAAAAGAGAAATACATATCTTTTACAAAGTTTGTGGAAGGTACAGACATAAACCTGCGATTCATCGACTCGTTCAAGTTTATGGCTTCATCACTCGACAAGTTGGCATCA